>CM067890.1:12854125-13413530 GCA_034621355.1 Mycalesis mineus | reverse complement strand
TATTGCGAACTCATGAAGTTATGAACAGTTTGCGAGTATAATTATTGGTACTGAATATTTCTGTTTTCACTTATAGAGATTTATTTATCGAAATTATAAAGTAAAGACGGGTTAATTATACCACTTATAACTCAAGACCATCTCTCGGGATGGATGAAATTAGAAATGGCCTTTTTATCCCAATTTCCTACGGATATGGGGATAATAATTTATGACATGCTTCAGCAGTCGCCCTGACTTCGTCCGCGTGAAAAACTCTTAGGTACCCTTCTAATTTTAAAGACAGACTCATATAAAGCTCCTCCTCTCAATTTATATTTTTTTATAGTTTCCCGTTAAGCAATATCCTCCGTCCCGTCCCGTGTACTAAAGATCTACATTTTTGTTAAACATTGTCCGAAATCACAGTACATCTACATTATCAATATATATTTATGGATACTGAAGGGTATAGCTTGAAAATATGATTGAATACCAGTTCCAAAATGCTGTCCCCTAGTCGAGTACGTATAATGTAACACGGAGGAGGTCAACTTGAATTGGACACGGTAGCGGTGTTTCGCGCTTTAGAAATTTTCCCGGGAATTATTCGAATTTGTCTCACCCTTCAAACCTACCCTAGAGCTCCACGAACATTTCAGACCAAGATAAGATAAATTCCGTGCAGCCGTTCTCGACTTTTAGCGAGACTAACGAGCAGCAATTTATTCATTCGTTCGTTCCACTTTGCGCATCAATATGTCATTTATTTCAAGACAATATACAGACCTACTTAGCATGTTACAATCAATCTTACTGGAGACATGCAGTAATGCGAAGTTTTATCTAAATGAATATCTGTTAACGATTTAATCAATGCACCAATATAACATAGGTGTGACTAAAACAAAAGTAAGTGTATTATTAGATACATCTAGTCTTAAATGAAATCAGTGGGCGAGTGAAAAGTAAATAGGAATCGAGCAATTAATAAGAGCTTTAAATACGTCGACTAATATAAGGTAGCTGATTAAGAAGCATAAAGAAACAATCAAGTGCGTAGTACGCAACGAGACAAGTAACGTCGCAATCGGTGGCTATTGCGCAACTCTAATCAGTATAAGACATTTAATTTGTCAAGCCTTTCCATATTGAATACCTTATCTAGTATATTGAACTGTCCACCACAACGTCAAGACTATCTAATTTAAGATCTAATTCTCTTTAGACATTTTGATATGAAGCTCCAATTAGCCACATGTTAAACAAACAGCAGTAATTCAATATATAAAATAAGGTTACGATTGCTAAACCTACTGTATTTTTACTTGAGCCAAACTTTTACTTTACTTCCGATAATCCGATTTAGTGAGGCCCACATACGTTACCGATTCGATTCTATATAAATATCGATTTTAAAAACTTTTACACATTATTTTTTAATTATAAATGGTTACCCAAGCGTTCCGCGATACTAATTTCAAAGTATCAAAAACCTTCTAGGTTTTGACCATTGGAACGAAAATGTATTGGAATTTATCTAGTTAAATATCAAAATACTCACCTCTTATGAGTGTTATAAATCTCAATACATTTTCGTTCCGAATGGTCAAATACCAAGAAGGTTTCTGATACTTTGAAGTTATTTTTTAAAGCAATAACTAATACATTATTTTAGTTAATAGCACTTTACCGCTTATAGTTTTATATCATTATTTTAGTTAATAGCATTTTAAATAAGCACCAAATAGCTATGATTTTAAAACATACCTGAGACAGTAATGATTACTTTTACTATTATTTTTTCTATCAGTTGAGTCAAAAGTAAATTAATGATTTTAATCCGGTACAATCACATTCTAACAAAATATATTATGAGACGCATAAGTTCGTACACCCAATAATTATTATGAAGGGGATTACAGAGAACAAGTTATGGCTACAGTAAAGGAGTATAGGTGAAATGATTTATTTTATGAATAGGTAAGTATTTATATATAATATGACAATTATACATATATACAAATGTATGGAATTGAAACAAATGTAACGGAACTAGTTTCTTTACGTAAGTCGTAAACGTCGGTTATGACAAATGCAATAAAATATTATATGCAGGCATTGGTGTAGAATTTAATTGCACATAAAACGACGTGACATCTATTATAGAATTAATTAACCTCTCAGAAATGGTTTTTGTAACATAACTTGTCAGATATTGTTACCACAAAATTCTTGTTTTAATTTCATCATAAAAATATTCTGCTTGCCATATTATGTATCTATATTTTTATACAAGGTTTTTTTACTAACTTGACATCAATCCCACCTGGTGGTAACATGTGTGGTAAGTGGACATCGTACCGGAACGCTAATTCGCTTCTTTGCAGGGTGGAAAATAGTCACGGCCAAAACGTCGCACCAGTCAAATATGGACCAATTAAGGCCTGTGTGCACCAAAATTTCGGTTATCATAACCAACGGTTAACATAACTTTAGTATAAAGGAGAATGCCAGACACTATATAGAACTTTAACCCACTAATAAAAACATATTGTACAACAATGTATTATGCATCATTTTATTGCATTTTTTTAACTATTTAATATAAATTACATTTAAAAGCTCTAGGACTCGGAGTATTCGACACGAGCCTAACGTTGGTTATCGTCCACTTCCGTATTGTTGTTCCGTATAGTTGTCACACTGACATGACAGTCGCAAAGCTTCATAAAATACATTTTTAAACAGGCATAACGACTCTGGATATTAGCCTTTTAGAGCCGACTTTTGATGAAAATACAATAAAAACGATTTAAATGGCTAGAACCCAGTGCAATAATAAAGATGCGTAAAGAGTGCAAACTAAAAGGTAATAATTTTATTCCGATGTCCAACAGTAAAAATGACTTATTATAGAACATTTATATAATAATAGGATATTTTTAGTATATTTACAATTTGTTTTCTTTCTGGGTTACGATCTGGCATTCTCCTTTACTGTTCACGACAACCCGTACGCCGGTTAGGAACGTAAGCTCGTTAAGATAACCGCCCGGTTTACGTCCTTAAGCGGCGTACGGGTTGTCGTGAACAGTTAATTTTACTTTTAGCTTATGTTAACCGTCGGTTATGATAACCGAAATCTTGGTGCACACAGGCCTAAGAAAACTTTAATCTTCTTAATCGGAAATCGAACCCAGGACAATACACATCACTGCGGAGACTGTCAAAAAGGTTTAAGCAATTCTAGATGACGACATTCTGAGTTCTGTTCTGAGTCAGCTATGAATTATTGCGACCTACCCGTCATTAAAAATATGCCAAAGATGACGAATACATTTTTTTTTATTTGGAACTATTATAATTTTCTTAGAAACATTACGATTTCACAAAACGTTTTGGTATACGAAGATGACTTCATTAGCACTGTGCGTATTGTTTGCTCAAAATATATTTGTTTTAGCTTTCACAAGAAAGGTGTGCCGTGGTAATAGTGCTAACAACGCTAGCCTAGATACGCTGCTAAGGAAAATTTGGTATTCATTAAAATTAAAAAGGCACGTAGGTATTTTTAATGTTTTTAAACTTATATAACGTCTTTAATGTATTTATAGGCCAGTGCCGATAATTTTTGAAACCAAAAAAAATCGTAGTAGGATGAAATCCATTGCAAAAGGAAGAGAATATTGAAAAAATGAAAGGAAAAATAAGTTAGAGACGATCTGAGGTCGATTTTGCCGGAAATCGTGAAAATCTGTTTTTTACCCCTACCCCTTCCCGCCCTTTTTTTTATCGTCTACAAGTTAGCCCTTGACTGTTATCACACCTGATGTTAAGTGATGATGCAATCTAAGATAGAAGCGGGCTAATTTGTTAGGAGTAGGATGAAATCCACACCCCTTTCGGTTTCTACACGACATCGTACCGGAACGCTAAATCGCTTGGCGGTACGCGTCTTTGTCGGTAGGGTGGTAACTAGTCACGGCGAAAGCCTCCCACCAGCACCCAGAACCTCCGTTTTATAAATCCACCGCGCAAACCACTGCGCCACGGAGGTCGCCTTTTTATAATATTCTCCTCCTTTTGCAATGGGTTTCATCCTACTGTGATTTTTTTATACTTTTTATTATTTTTAAGGCTATCTGCACTGGCCTATTAAGTCCGAATTCGAGTAAGGGTCAATTAAGGATTTTATGATTCCTAAATTAGCGCAGGGCCGGGAGATGAATCGCCACGCAATTTACCGTCAAGATATGACGATGTGTAAAACTTAGTGAAGCTTAGGTATTCATAGAAGATTGTAGATATGCCGTACTCCTTCCAAGTTAGTGCACTTCAATCTTAGAATCATCACTGAATAAGGCAAGTCGACTTGTCTATCAATAAAATAAATCATCCTTGCAAAGTATTTGCTAAGTATCTTTACATCTTGATTGCAATTAATCGCTAAATTATTCAATTGTTACCATTGGTGCGCAATTCCTATACGCTGTACAACTGATGGATAAATGTGTAATCTAGACAACTATACTAAATCCAAAATCAATGTGGAAGTGGAAAGCATATCAACAAACAAATTTAAAAAGAAGGTAGAAAATGCAACACATTTTATTAACCGACGAAAAAAAACGGAGGAGGTTCTCAATTCGACAAGTATATTTTTTTTTTATGTATGACCACGCATAACTTTTTACAGAGTTGTCCGATTTTGATAATTCTTTTTTTATTAGAAAGGGCATACATCCAAGGTCCCATTGTCCTCATGTTAGGATCTGCTGATGATATCCTGGGGAAATTGAAGGAACTCTTCAAATTTTGGAGGCACGCTTACAGCGATTTCGGTTTTTGTCTCGGTATCGGTAGCTTTTTTGCTACTAGTGCCGTATAATATACTATGACAGTATAGTACGAGTACGTTACGTGGCGATAAATCACTAAAAAGTAAGAAATAAAATTTTTTAGCAAAAAATAGAACCGACTCAAAACGCACTAAAAAGTAAAAAAATAACTGTTTTGTTTTGTCATTTAGTTGCTTCAATTTACTTAAGCATATCTAGGAGTCGGTGCCAGCCAAGGTTTCTACTTTAAGGGCGTAACCTAGAACCCACAAACTGCTTTACCATGTAAAATAAATGTTCCCGAACTGGCACTGACTTCATAGATATGCTTAAGTAAATTAAAGCAACTAAATGTTATTTTTTACTTTTTAGTGCGTTTTGAGTCGGTTCTATTTTTTTATGCCTAATAAATTTAAAACATATGTTTTACTTTTTTATACAATCTTATCTAAAAGATATTGAATGTATTAATTAGTTTTAAGCTTATTAATCGAATTAATTGATATGAATTCGTCTTTAACAAGATAATTGAAAAATTTGGAGTAATTAGTAATTTCTAACTTCATTTTTAACTTGTTTGTTGATAAGCATTCTACCTCGAGTTTGGCTTTAGTATATATAAAAGTACGAAAATAAAATCCAAGTTAAGACATCCGTTACAAATATCGCCATAAGTCATCCCACCTTAACAGGGCTTTAAATAATAAAGGAACGCGATAAATTAAAGCACAGTTAAATTTTATGATAACTTATTAATATCGGCGGGTAGTGTCGTCATTAAAATACGACAAGGCGATAAAACCGATAACATCTGACGGGAAGTCAGCTGCAGCCTTTGATATAATTCCAGCTTGAGTATTTTATAATTTCTGTGTTTCTTACTAATTATATCAGGTTCCTGAGCATGGGAAATTCTTACGTCGATGATTACCATAGGAATCTTTACAATTATGAAGAGCACTCGGTGTGTTTGTTTATAATAACTGAATTCATAGACCATAAATTATAATAGAAGCAAGTGTTAACAAGGAAATAATAATATAGAAGATGCGTGAATGATAGTGGTCGGTTAGAATAGCATTAAGGGTTAGAGTTATGGCTAGAATGCTATAGATAAAGTAGAGGGTAGGTTAAATTTGCATGTAAATTCTGTACCGAAATTCGACAGTGTCTCCCGACGTCGTCTCTATCTCTTTCTAACACGATACTATAGATAGAAGTATAGAGATGAAGTCGACAGTCACACTGTAAAGTTTCGATATGCTATCTATATAACGAAATGTCGTGACTCTATCTAGGTTTTGCGCCTGTGAACCTAAAGTTCCAAAAACAACACTAATTTTTTTATGTTTATATGCATCGAAAATAGTAGCTATACCTTACTGTCATAACACCTTAACGACCGCCGTGGCGCAGTGGTATGCGCGGTGGATTTATAAGACGGAGGTCCTGGGTTCGATTCCCGGCGGGGCAGATTGAGATTTTTCTTAATTTGACTTGGTCTGGCTGGTGGGAGGCTTTCGTAGCTAGTTACCACCCTACCGACAAAGACGTATCGCCAAGCGATTTAGCGTTCCAGTACGATGTCGTGTAGAAACCGAAAGGAGTGTGGACTTTCGTCCCACTCCTAACAAGTAAGCCCGCTTCCATCTTAGACTGCATCATCACTTAACATCTGGTATGATAGCAGTCAAGGGCCAACTTGTAGTCATTAATAAAAAACATATATCCTAGTTTAACTTACTATTATCTATACGTTTATGTCTGTCATATAGACTGTACACTTTTGATAAAGGTATTCATCATACAATTGACAGTATAACCTCATATTAGGACACAATATCCGTTTTGAATTCATATCAGTTCAGCCTCAAGCAACTTAAGGACTAGAAGATGTATAGTAAGGGTATGTTCTTAAGATAGACGATCAGGCACTTAGTTACTAATATTAATTATTTTGTCAGTGCGTTTCTGCCATGCAAATATTCCTGTAGTTTATACACGAAAATGCGTCTGAGCTGTTAATTCACAACTACATCCAAAGCTAAACAATCTTCCCACAATAGTAAGTCCATTACTTAAAACATAGATTAAAAGTCCACATCCGATTTGAAGTCATATTACATACGAGTTGGAATACGTTGGAAACAGTTAAATGTGCACTCGCAGTCAAAGGTCTGGTCAAACATCGGGCGCGGCTTGACGCGAGCGTGACATTTTATATAGAACACGTCAAAGCTGGTCAGCAGGTTGAGTTGCGGAACCTTAAAGCATAAGTATATTGCGCAGTTAAAATAAAGGTTTATCATTACAGCCTCAGGCAAAGTAAGGACTGGAAGCTAGTCGTAGCCCGTGAGAAAGACAAGCGGGCACCGAACACGCGACCGCTAACGAGCTACGTGATGACGTCTCAAACGCTCAGGATATTTGAATTAAACTTAATGAGGAGGAACTAACTTTAATATTTATTACTTTGCGGTAACTGGCTTTGCATACACGGCTCCTATTTCTTGACTATGAATATATTATTGCGTACACAAAACGGAAATTAATTTGGATAAAGTTCTGTAAGATATTTAGTTCACTAGATGACATATTCAAAGCTACATTTTTAAAGGAAAAGGTTTTGGGCTTTTACCAGTTTTCTTTTTTCATAAAGCAGTTGTCTTTGTTATTATTGTAAAAAAAATATTATTAAAATAGGCCAAATTTTATTTTTGGCGAAAGTAAAGAATTATTGTTTATTTAAAAAAGAGTACACTGTAACAGATACCGACCCGATTGAAGAGCTATTTGAGCTATTGAAGTGCTGAAACCTGAAAGGATTGAAGATAGATTATAATCTGGACTGAAACATAAGCTTCATACGTTTAATCTAGTTATTCTTACGGGAACAGGAATAGTGCGGGTAAAAACGCGGTGCATCGCTAGTATAATCCATTCAAACAAAATATTCCTTCATTTGTACGAACAGTAGGTACAAGAAGGGAAACATTCACTTCGAAATATACACCGGATCCTTATATCACAGTTAATGACGTAGACAATAAATAGGCGTCAACGCATATTGTGTCACACGAATAAATTGGTCTTTCAATAGGTTATAATTTCTGCTAGTTTCATAACAATACGAAAACCGCAAAGGGGTCGTGAACGCGCGTAATTGCTTTGCGTACGCGGAACTTGTTTATGAAAAGGATATAATAAAATAATAGAAAATTATGTTGCTGATTTATATTATTACCCAACAGTATGGTTACATAAGCATTAAAACATATGACACGTAGAACATCAAATATTTCTTAAGTCCTATAGACCACATGCCTATTTTACAAGCTTTTATTAAGTTTCACTTGTACCGGTGTCTAGCCTGGCAAGAATGAGCCACTTCCCGACTTCCGATTGAACTAAAATTTGCATGTACTCGTATATAGCTTTATCGTGTGACAATGGTGTTGGAGGAGGATGTCGTATTCCGTGGACGGCCAAAAGATGTCTCGATCCTGAATCAGCTGCGAATTAGCACTAGGCTCTCAACTATATGCTACGAGAGAATTCTCGGTTATTTTGGTCACATTGCCCGCCGCTCCCCTGATAACCTAGACAAGCTAATAGTGGTGGGCAAGGTGGAGGGGAAACGACCACGAGGGAGATCACCTAGCCGCTGGTCAGACCAAGTGAAGTCGCTCACCGGCCTCCCCCTTACGACAGCCGTCAGAAGAGCAGAGGACCGGACTGAGTGGAAGGAGATTGTGAACACCATAACCAGGACACTGCAGTGTGGACACGATCTTCAGTATTGAAGAAAACGACGAAGAAGAGGAGTTGATCTAATACTGGAGCTGAAAAGTGGCCATAGGAACTTCTCAATTAAATGACACAACCGTATCGAGTTTGGACTCTTTTAATTCGTCTTGATGAATACATTTGATAAAAGCTAGTTTTTAAATTTATAACCTCGTTTATAGTGTATCGCAAAGAAAAGGATAAATTCTTAAAAACGTTTTGACATTTAGGCTGCTTCAATGCAGGATGACGAGCTTAGGATTAAAAAGTTTGACTCTGTAATAAACTCTATCACATGCATTAGTTAACAGCAACTATCTTCCTTTAGTTTATTTAACTAAATTGTAATACTTCACTTTACTAAATGGCAATAGTTCATTTCAAAGTTAATAGTCTTTTTAAAATGACAATAAAACTATTGCTGTAAACTCAGCAAAAAGTATTCGCTAATAGAGACTTTCATGGCTTGACTTGACCCTGAGGCCAGAGAAGTCTTTAGCAGTAAACATTTTTACAATAATTACTTCATAGAAACAACTAAGTGTATCGTAAAACTTTGTATCAAGTAATATCGTAAAAGTTCTGTAATTAGAAATCCTAAGTAATCTACGGCAGAACAGCGAATAAGTCACTAGATAATTTGTAAACAAATGGTAATTTCTGTTTCTATTTAAAGTATGTATGTATATGAAACAGGCCACGCACGCACGCACACGCACTTAATATATAAGTAGCATAGTAAGTAAGCAATAGTAAGATGAAAAAGACTTGCCTAAACGATACTTATTTACATCTTTCTTAAATATTGGTTATACTTAAAAAAGATGAATAGGCATCCTTTTTATCAGAAAGCAATGGCTTTAGGATTGCATTCAAGACTAGCTTTAATAGCTTTGTGCTAAATAATCTGTAGAAGATAGTAACAATAAAATTCAGTCAGAAGCCAACAAAATCCGCTGTTTATTTACATGCTTTAAACCTACGCTAGTAATACGCACTACTTTGTAGTAATCCACCTAAGACTACTTTGTAAGAGTAAAATGGTTAGGAGGTCAAACGTGCTCAACGGTGAATTAATTTCGCTTTTTATAAAACCGTACCTAAACTACTCAGACCAGTATTTTTCAATCAAGTCCTAATCAGATGTATCGATTGTCATTTAGTTTGATTGAAATTCAATAGTGGCCACATTAAATATATCAGCCATCGAAAATTGGATCAATAAATAGTGCTCTAATACATTGTTAGAATAAATTGGATATTTATTTAGTCCAAGTGTATAGAAATCGAAAGTAAATCTAAATGTTAGGTTTTGAAAAAAGAAGTTGTGATTGAATTAGTTTATATTGTTATCTAATGATATAAAATGCAGCTAATAGATTTTTTTTGTAAGCTAATACTCAAATGAATTGTTTCAATTCCGAAATAAAAATAGAAAACGAAAAATAAATGCAAACGAAGAATAAGCTTGGGGCTTTGGAATAATGAAATAATACGATCATTCCTTTTTCTCAAAATTAGCAAAAATCCCTAATTTAAACATTTTGGAACCGACTTTAATAAGGCCCATGATATTAATACAAACTTTGTTAAAATAGCAATAGTTAACACTTATCTTGTTAATTTAAAATAAAAACATTTATCTCGTTATTTAACAACCTCTATAGTCTAAAATGAAGCAGACGTTTAAAGCTTTAAGTTACAAGAAACCAGCTGCATTAAAACTAGTATCGTAAGTTAGAGAAATGATTGCCTTTGATTAAACACCTCTGCAGCGTATCGCAGTACATAACAAGTATAACTTGTGATAGTGATGACTGAGATAAATGAATCAGTTCCTTAGATATTTATAATGGTTTCTTCTAATACGTTTATAAATATTTAACATGTACGAAGGAAGAAGGAAATTGTTATGTTTCGCAGTTGCGGAATTCCACAGCAGTTCGTTTAATGACATAAATAAATAAAAATATTTTCTGTAGCTTAATTGATTTTAGAAACCGCTTTCCAATGACTTTATAGACCAGTGCAGATAGCTTTTGAAACCAAAAAAAATCGCAGTAGGATGAAACCCATTGCAAAAGGAAGAAAATATCATAAAAATGAAAGGAAAAATAAATTACGGGCTATCTAAGGTCGGGAACGGTCGGGTCGGGTTGAGGGTTTATGGGTAAAAAAATGGATTTTCTCGATTTCCGGCAAAACTAAAAGTCCTACGGAAAAGTGTTGAGTGGCAAAGTTGTAGGTAATAAAAAGATCTAAAACTTTTGTTCATACACTTTTTTCACATAACTTCAAAATTTATGTGAAAAATTCAAAAACCAAAAACTCGTTTTTTTATTTTTATCTTTTATAAATAAAATTTTATTTTCATAAAATTGGGTAAAAACACGCTATAATTTATTTGATTTGAAATATTTATTGTTTTACCTTATTTTGAATGAATATATCGAAAAAATAACCTAATTTTCAACCGAAAAATTCAACAGATAAACCCATCTGTCAGCAATATAACCTCATCCTTTCTCACAGCCGTTAAAAAAATAATTTCAACACAAAAAGTAATGAAATACGACAGCACTTATTGCACTAAGTAAATATAAACGCAAATCATTACGTTCGATTTAAAGCCAAGTCTTTCATAGCCCGCTGCGCTGTTCCCGAGTTATGATCGCACAAACAAACGGATGCCAACGGCTGGCGGCGTGTGTTATTGAAATGACAGGAGGGTTTGATTAAGCACCCGCCTGGTGCGTTATATTGATAGTAGGTACACCAAGAAAGTACACAGGAAGTTAAAGTCTAGGCTGACTAAAGTAGGCATAAAAGCTTGACTAAAGCATTCATAAAAGGGTCTTGTACCCATAAAAAGGAAATATAAACTGTATCGGAAGACTGAGTTTCACACAGTATTTTTATTTTTACCCGACTGCGTCAGAAGGAGGGTTGTTTTTCGAGCGTATGTATGTATATATGTATGTATGTATGTATGTCCATTTCTTCGGCACGCGCTACAGCCTAAACGACTGAACGGATTTTGACATGTGAGGTGTCGTTGAATTTGTAAAAATTGTGGTAGTGACATAGGCTATATAAATTTTCAAAACGGCGGCTGTAAATGGGGGAATAAATGGGGATGTGTGTATTTCTTTCTTCTATCTTAGCAATATGGGTATCAAATGAAAGGTTGTAAAAAGACCATTTCAAAAATATAAATATCATATCATGTTTATATTGCCGTTTTAACAAAAAATGGCATAAAGTGTACCGAGTCATTTCTATACCATAAACTAAATCAAAAGTCTCAAATAAAATTATTATTACAAAAACAAAAAACCCGACTGCATAGAAGTTATGAACTGAAAAGACAAAAACAAGGATCACTATATCTATATAAAACTCAAATACTTTATGGTGCTGCAGGCGGGGACAAACGTAGTTTTGGTAGATCTTTCTTTCCCCGCAGAAAATAAAGTCTTTTGTCCCCGCTTGCATCTCCATAAAGTATTTAGAATTTTATATAGATATAGTGATCCTTGTTTTTGTCTTTTCAGTTCATAACTTCTATGCAGTTGGGTTTTTTGTTTTTATAATAATATTTTTTTATGTGATATAATTTCTATATCTTAAGATTTTATAGTTGTTTCAACCAAGGAGTTGTTAAAACAAATATTTGTACCTATATTTAACAATGTCTACTAGAATCCTAAGATAATGTATAGACTGGAATTGCAAAATGTTTTAGGAGAACATTATTTTTGGAATAAATTTTATTGATATAGATATGGATTGGGTGACTGAGAAGAGACCGTGGTAGCCGACAGGTTAGATCAGTGTAATTTTTGTAAAATCGTAGGTGTCGCTAATCGCATTTTCTGACGATCTCAGAAATTTGAGGTTGTTTACTTTTGGACATCATGAAATAAAGCTTATAACGTCATTTTACATAGTAAAAAATGACACGGTTGGATTTAATTGTATAAAGGGAACAAGTGGCAAGTTAAGTCGGACTACGCACATATACTAAAAGGTAGTAAAATCCTCGGTTATAGCTTCATAAACATTGAGTAGATATGATTATTGCTATTGGTATATGGTTATTGTTATTTACAAACTCATTTAAACATACACTGCGCGTACAAGTACGACTGGTTTCTCGTTAAATTATTCAACTGGCCTTTTGTATCGCGTATTATTTGGCTGTCACCAAGTTTAACGCAAGTTAGGGAGCGCGCGACAAGTATAGATTCGGCGCTGGCGAAGGAATTTAGAGCTGTGTCGAAATGCAAGGCCACGATTGGTATTTCATATCTAGTACATTGGCGATTAACGATTATTTTAGTAAAATATCATTATTTATTTTAGTCGTAATTGAATATTTATACGGGCCTAGGTAAAGTTCCGCTTTTGTATGTAATTATACAGTTTTGCTATTCCTATTTAGGAATTGCGGAACCGGCGGGATTCGAATCCGCGTCTCTCTGGCAATCGGGCACTTAGAGCGCCTTACCGCTCGGCCACGGTCCCGATGACGTCGGAAGGTAAACATAAGTTGATAAAAAATGCTATGCAATAGCTTTATCGCGGCAGTCTCCGAGTGCCACACGTCTTTTTTTGTCTGAATGGGACTCAAAACCACGAAAGCACTCTAAGTAACTAACCACTGGACCAACAGGTAAAGCTATACTTCAAAGCTACAAAGTAAGCGATTATGTTGCGTAACCCCACACCACACGGCAACGGTAAACCCTACTAACTATCAATAAACGATTGAATTCCACATAATTTATTATTCTATACCATCGCAAGATAATGAAACAGTAATTATCGCAACCATTACCGTTCCGTTCAAGTTTTAACTAATTAAAGCTATAACTACAGTTAATGAATGAGCCATTTGAGATCGTAGATGATTTATACGCAACCAATAAAATTGACATTAGATAAACGTATAGGTGCCGTTTACCACCCGTCGCGTGAAGCTGTTTATGTGACAGGTGCTTGATTTTTAGGCTTTAATGGTTACCGTTTTACCGCTATCCGTTATCTTTTACTAATCTTCTTATACAGTTTATCGCACATTACCACAAACGCTGTAAGTAGGCACTATAAAATTCCTGTAAGCTGTGTACAATATATATTTTTTAATATAAAAATTTTTAACAAACAATAGAACCGACTCAAAACGCCTAAAAAGTAAAAAATAACTGTGTCATTTAGTTGCTTTAATTCACTTAAGCATATCTATGAAGTCGGCGCCAGCCAAGTTTAAGGAACATTTATTTTACGTAGTAAAGCAGTTAGTGGGTTCTAGGTAACGTCCTTAAAGTAGAAACCATGGCTGGCACCGACTCCTAGATATGCTTAAGTAAATTAAAGCAACTAAATGACACAGTTATTTTTTACTTTTTAGCGCGTTTAGAGTTGGTTCTTTTTTTTGTTAAAAAAAATTATTTCTTACTTTTTAGTGATTTATCGCCACGTAACGTACTCGTACTGTACTCTCATAGTATATTATACGACACTAGTAGCCAAAAAGCTACCGATACCGAGACAAAAACCGAAATCGCTGTAAGCGTGCCTTGAAAATTTGAAGTGTTCCTTCAATTTCCCCAGGATATCATCATCAGATCCTAACATGATGACAATGGGACCACCTTGGAAGTATGCCCTTTCTAATAAAAAAAAATTATCAAAATCGGACAACTCTGTAAAAAGTTATGCGTGGTCACACATAAAAAAAAGAAGAAAAAAATATACGTGTCGAATTGAGAACCTACTCCGTTTTTTTTCGTCGGTTAAAAAGTATTTTCTACCGATGGAAAAAAAGTTCCCTAAGACCTTACGTTGCCTAAGATGCCACTGCAACATTATATAACGATTCGATTAGTAATTTTCATGCGCATTAATTTTACATATTGAAAGAATTTCTGAAAGATTTTCAAAGTACATGAAGTTTGAATTTCTGATTGATCCTGATGATCTTTACTGCGATGAATAAAATCTGCATTAAAAATTCCAGTTTTTTGAAAACGTTTTTTCTATCTTATTAAACAAATCAAACTTCTTATAATATTGCAGTGCATTCAGAAACCATTTCATAAAGTAAAGTATTTCATTTTCATCTGGCAAACTGGACTGTCTATACTACTGTGGTCAAGCGTTCAAAGCTCTTGCGGCCCCTGTCGCAATGTGTAACAACTTAAATTAATCTCTCGTACAATTCCCACGATTCCATACTTAATATACGCAGTAGTTAAGTCTTGATTGTCAATTATGAATTCCTAGATTCTAAACCCTGTTAAAAATACTTTCCTGTGTGAAATGTGGCTGACTAAAAATCACGAATGTATCAGCGAATATAGGCATTTCTCATAAATATAGTCCTAAATTGGGTTTCAAACTTGTCAATTTTCCATTAAGCCTCATTAATTTTTCTTCATACGAAAGGACATGGCCGGAATTAGTATGGAGCTGTGCCCCGAAACAAAAAATTCGTTTGTAGTGACATATAGTACCTTATTTTAAAGCTTACGAGTATAAGAATACCGCTATTTAAGTTTTGTGATCAAAGAACTTTCGAGACTCTTCAATAACATGTCACAAAAATGCGCCTAATTATTTTAAATAGCAATGATTTTACTGTCGTTTACCAAAGTGTTATATAGTTAGTAGCAAATAATACTTCACTGGTCCAATACTTAGGGTATATGGGTAAAGATCATTGGTATATAAGGAGATTGAGTTGGTACTAAACATTTATTCTAGTTTATCAAAGAGAATTAATTCATCCCGGTCATTATTATTACATAACATATGACTGTTCCATATAAAAAAAAAATTTCAAATCTGTCAAAATACGATCGGATACTTGTACACTCTTTTGCATGTCGCGTGGTTGTGCGCAGCCGCATCAACAATTGTAACATACAATAAAAAAAACCGTAAATCTTTATTTTATTATTATAATTATGTTTATAATATTTACTTTAGTTTACAGTATTTTGTTAGTCGTATTTTTTATATTTAATTACAAACTGAAGTCCTAAATACAGATAGAATATGTATTATATGTGTATCCAAACTCGTAAGCTAATGCGAGTCAAAGAAATATCCAAATTAAACAAAAAAATACGTATTTCTCGAATGTTATAGAGAAACATAATTTTTGCCTTAAATATTGCTTTATTTTTTTTAACATATTAATAAATATTGCAAATTCTATTCAATTTGGGGGCCGAATCCGGCCATGTCCTTTGTCACCATTCTGTAACTATGTTTTTGTTAGTTAAAATGTGACTATCGAAAACGCCTCTTTGTCTCTTCGTATAAAGCGATACTATAGATTAAAGTTATTGGTAATTATATTCTATCTCTGTTTATCTATCGTATCGCATTAGACGAAGAGGTATAGAGACGAATTCGTTATTCACATGTCAACTAATAAACATAATAGTTCCAGATTAGGGGGGCTGAAAAATCTCCTATAAATGTATTCTTAATCTTTTCTTAAAATAATTTACAATGTAATAGGTCAGCTTAAATAATAGCAAAATTGTTTATATTCTTTGTACCTACGTATTGAACTGTTGTAATTTACTTATAAGCATTTTTTGAGAAATCACTATTTCATCCTAAAACGCAAATACCTATCATCATTATCAGCCTATTAACGGCCCACTACAGGGCCAGGCCTCCCTCCTTATAGGAGAGGGGATATGGAGCGTACACCCACCACGCTGCTCCAATGCGGGTTGGCGGGCTTAGGGTGACAATGTTTCATTTATTAACGATCACTATCAGATGTTGATGATAGTGACCGGGACCGACGGCTTAACGTGCTCTCCGAGGCACGGGGGTGTAACACCACCAACTTCCAGACTCCGGGCTTGGAATGTACTGAACATTTCATAGAAGAATGAAAAAGCTCAGAATTATTCCATGACCCGACCCAGGGATCCAACCCAGGACCTCGTGATCGAAGCCACATAGGCTAACCACTAGACCAACGAGGCAGTCAACAGTAAATACCTATACATAGAACAAATGGTTTTAAAATGAAAAACTACAAATATTCAACCATTTTCAACCACCCGTTGCGATAATGTCCATTTATGAGACAGGTGATATGCATTTTGCTTGAAACCATTTTTATGTCTAAAATAAATAACCCACAGAATAATCTGTGGACTGTATGAACAGAATACATTTAACTTAATTCAAACATATTATCTGATTTCCTATACGCACTACTAGCAAACGCCCACGACTTAGTCCAAGTGGAAGTTTATAAAAACGGTCCCCATACAAGCAATCATACTTTAGGTGTCACATTTTTCAAAAATCCCTCAACAGTATGCTGCTGGTGTGTAAAAAGTAACTGTACACAAAATAACGGTACATCATTTTAAGTACTAGCCAGTATTAAGCTTTTATATTATTATACTGTCTGTGCTCAGCGGCGTAAATCCCTTTCTTGTGACAGTATCGATAAATCCTTTCTTAGTGAGGGTCTACATCGCGAAATAAGTAAGTGAATGTGTTCAATTTCAAGTAAATCAAGTGTAAAGTTTTTGGGATCCCGTGATGAGTCAGTAGTATTTTGATTATTAATTTAACGAACGATCCCTCAGTCGATTTTCTTTTAATATAAATCATTAAAAGAAAATACAAAGTTAAAAGAGCATGGAATGATTCAAATTATTTTGCATGCAAAACGAGGAATAATAGGCACATTCTACAGAGTTCACAACGACTCTTTGAATGGTGGAGATAGCAGAAGAAACGTGAGAAAATGTTCTCTAGTGTGTGTTTTTCCAATACCCAAAATTAAGGCTGTATGTTACAAATACATAAATAAATATCAGTTAAAGAAATATAGGTACTATGAAATTTAAAAGCTTTAGAAAAAGGGAGCTTTTTGCATTTCCACAATTTAAGTTTTTTAAACTTGAGTTTCACTTTCAGAATCTTGTTTTATAATATAAATGCGTGAGCTTTTTTAGAAAGTACGAACTTCATCCGAGCGGGTAAACTTTTACAAAAGCGGTAATGTTATACGACATTGGTAATATTATGATTCGACCACAAGTTACTAAAATATATTCACGTGGAAGTGAAAGTAAACCATAAACATGGGTTTTGAATGTCTGCCAGAATACCACATACTTAGATGTAGAATTTTTCTGGTAATATTGTGAAAAAAAATAACGGACATATAAAATATTTTGAATATAGTGATAAGTGTTGTCTAGACTTGAAATTTAATATCTTAAGCTTTGTTAAAAAAAGTTGTTTATTGTTATGTCTCGTGACAAAGAAATTTTAAACAGGACATACCGTTAAGACGTTTGTTCATATTGATATGATAGAATAAAATAATCCATAATGATTTAGAAAATTTTAAAACATTTAAATAACATAATTTTTAATATACAGAATATTTATTTAATATTCCATTTGGTGTGTCTACCTTAACAAATAATCCGTCTTAATTATGACAGAATATTCCATAAGACAGCTTAATATAGAGTACAAAACACAAAGTAAAGTCATTAAGTAATTTAAGAAAAATGTCATCCATGCAGCATAAACATAACTTAACTAGTTTTAACTTAATTCTCGTATATTTATCTGTCCCCACATTTCAAGCCTGTCGCAAGTATAATCTCGCTTGCAGGTAAATGTAAAAAGTCGCTAAAATAGGCGTAATTTATGACAAATTAAATCCGCATTCTATGGCCTAACTGGTCGTCTCAACTCTCGTTAGTTACAACATGGAGCCTACATTCATTCCATGAAGTAGTGTAAACTATAGGCTATTGAATTGAGTGTAATAGGCTATTACCTAGTTAAAGAGCTTCAATTCAATTTAATTCGACGACTAGGTAGGTAAAGTGCAATCACATCTGATGGTAAGTAAATATTCAATCTAAGATAGAAACGGGCTAACTTGTTATGACATCTAGACCTCTTTTGGTTTCCTCAGGATATCATACCGAAACGCAAAACCGCTTGGCGATTGTTCTTTGTCGGTTGGATGGTAACTAGCCCAGGTTGAAGCTTCCCCTCTACACTAAAGCCAAACTCGATGGAGAATTCTTATCAACAAACAAATTAAAAATTAAGGTAGAAATCGCTAGTCATTTTACTCCTAATTTTTTTAATTAACTTGATAATGACGATTTCATGAAATTAAATAAGATTATTAAACATAAAACTTATTTAATATATTCAATATCTTTTAAATAAGATTTTGTAAATAAATAAAACATAATTTCAAATTTAATTGGCATAAAATGTGTTGCATTTTCTACCTTCATTTTAAATTTGTTTGTTGATAAGTATTCTCCATCGAGTATGGCTTTAGTATAATGACGAGTTCGGCATCATTTAAGACATACGGATTTACGCTACAATAGTTAATGTGAAATTTTAATCTGATCATACTAGATGGATTTATACAATTATATGTGCAAGTTAAATCAAGAAATCATTTTCTCAAAAGTGATTGTGAGATAAAGAGGTTTGGAGTACGCCAAAAATGCAAATAAGTGTAGCTATTGTAGATAAGTACAAGTGAGTTTAGCATTTGATTGGACATTCACTAATACGAATAGAAAGTGAAACAGGAAGACAACCTAAAATAAACTACTACTACAACTTCTTGGAAATAAAATAGATAATATGCTAAAAGCCATTAATAAAATATTTTACTTACGCAATAATTACTCCGAGGTGCTCGCATTCCCTAAATCATCTGTTCCACTGGGCCATCTGAAAAAAAAAATAATTTTGAGTATGTTTGAGTATGAGTGTAAGGTAGAGGATACATTTTTTGTTATTTAGTAAATTATAATGAAGACATTATTATAGTAAATAATAATAACAATAATGAAGTTTTTATTAGATACGACAATAATCTAAAAAAACAAGGAGCAAAGGTTGAACTCATAACTTCTCGCGGTCCAGTTTCTTCAAAATTTCTTATTTGTTTATAATTATTTATTAGTCAAATGTAAGAAAGAGCTAATATTCGTTAAGAAAACGAAAAAACAATACCACGAGTTCCATAAAAAGCAGTAGGCTAAATTAATGTTTGACTAGATACCAGAAAAATAAGGCAATTGGTCCTTAAAAGACAAACAGTTGAAAAATAACAACAGATTTAAAAGTCAAGTCACAAAAAACATCGATATCATTGACATCTGCCATCTGATTTAAAAAAATGTCAGAAAAAATCTGTCCTTACATTACTCCATACTATAGAAATAGCTTTCAACAGTTTACCCATATCAAAACATTAAAATTCCCACCCAAAATTTTGAAACTATAGAAGTTCAGACACAAAACAATACACAGAAGACCTTAAAATACACAGGCACCTTGATATCAACAACACAACATTGCACTAGAGATCAAATCGCTTTCTTAGTAGCCGGATAAAAAGGTACTGCAGCTGAGGTCAGCTCCCAAGATTGTCTGCCCACAATAGCCAATTGTGAGAAGAATCGCCAACAATAGCCAACTTAGTAATTAGCGACTAATTAAATATTTATTTAAACACAACAGCAACCGCATTGTTGCACGCATCTTATTTATTTACTGAATAAATAAACATTGCTCTGTACTGTAATTATCATTAGCTACACTTTTGACGACCTCCGTGGCGCATTGGTATGCGTGGTGGATTTATAAGACCCGGATTCATTGCCGGCAAGGCCGATTGAGATTTTTTGAATTGGTTCTGGTCTGGCTTGTGGGAGGCCTCAGCCGTGGCAAGTTAACACCCTATCGACAAAGACGTACCGGTACGACGATACGATATGTAGCTTTCAGGTGGAATTGAAGTCTAGGGCTAACTTGTAATGTCAAAACACCTAAACTAAATTTTTTAGCATTTCGTAGCGACGTCTAAAATCCTGCAAATCTCGTGATGAATTTTATAATTCATTTTGGAAGTAAGGTAAAAAGATTTTTACATCCCAATATTTCCACAATGGTTTTTAAGAATTCAAATTAACTAAGTAATCAGTAGATATACGCTCATAGAAAATAATTAATATATTTTAGTGTTTTAAAAAAAGATGCAGAAAACACGGAAACAAGAAGATTTCAAAATTTACAAAAGCATGACTTGACAGCGTAAGCGAAACTCAAAAAGTGGGCGTGGGAACTGGTTTTATAAGAGTCGCTTACTCATTGGTGCGTAATTTTCGGTTGGTATAATCTAGCCTTTTATCGCTACTAGTTGTGAAATGGGTTATGAAGTAGGTGATTCGGGTGAAGGCAGAGACATTAATAACTACAATAAAAACGCCGTAAAGCTCAGAGAACAACTATAAATAAATTTAACAAATTGTCAGTACTATCAATTCGGTTCATATTATCTAAAACTTATTTATTTGTTAAAAAATATTTGTGCGAATTTATCGCAATGTAAAAGAGCTAAACAGGTGTTAAAGAAGCCAAGTAAGCTTCGGCAAATAAAATAGTTCTTAACTTGCAACTACCTTGAAATATTTAGGAAATCTAGCTCAGTTTCCATTAATATTTGCTTCTGCATAAACATTAAAAACCCTAAACTCATAATGCACCTTTAATAATAATTTGTAAGGAAATTGCAGCAATATATATCTATCTTGAAAATATCTATATAAGAGCTAAAATTGGTACGTCTTTATACAAAAAACACAAATCAACATTCTTCCTGTTTTTATTAAAAACAAAATTACCTATGTTGACAATACACAACATTGCGACAAAAAAAACATAGCAATGCACTTCTCAAAACTTGAATCAACGTGGGCGGATGGGAGTGACAAGAAACGAAATCAGTTGAATAAATATGAACAGGTTGTTAGATAAACTACATTGAAATCATTGTGCTGGACAATCTAATCGACAAATCACATTAACGACATGTCGTACGACAAAGGATTTGTATTCTTCTGTCTATTACCTCTGCATGCGTGTATTCAAAGAATGTACAATTGAACAGGCAACAAATCCTATTTAACGAAATCCGTTTTCTACACTTGCTAACTTTGTGTCAGGACAAACTACACCTAAGTGTTACACCACTCCCTGTGGAATATCAGTAATAAAAGTAACCTAACCTATAAAATATACAAAATAACCGTAAACTATTTGTAAATTTTGCGATTTCACATCCTTATAAGTGTTTTTAGCATTCTAAAAATAGTTATTCTTTACGCCAATACAAATCGTACGCTTCATAATACATAATGTACCCTGAAATTTTTAAAAGGTGAGCTAGACAAAAAGTTTTGAATCAGACGTTCTATCGTGTGTTCAAAGTACCACAAATCTAGAACTACACTTGCATAATCGCCAAGCAACATAGAAGTGTGTTTGGACACTTGAAATCCTGTTAATCTGCACAATGGGACAGGATGACAAATTGTAGATTGAACAATAGAAAATGACTGTCTGGTAAGGCATTAGCTATATTTGTTGCTACATCATAATGTTATCCGAGATAAGAATAGGCATTTATAACAATAAAGTAAGTTACACATATGGAACATTTGAGAAGAAAATTTATAACAAAAAATAGAACCGACTCAAAACGCACTAAAAAGTAAAAAATAACTGTGTCATTTAGTTGCTTTAATTTACTTAAGCATATCTATGAAGTCGGTGCCAGCCAAGTTTAAGGAACATTTATTTTACGTAGCAAAGCAGTTTGTGGGTTCTTGGTAACGTCCTTAAAGTAGAAACCTTGGCTGGCACCGACGTCGTTTGAGTCGGTTCTATTTTTTGTTAAAAAATTTTATTTCTTACTTTTTAGTGATTTATCGTCACGTAACGTATTTTTTTCCCTTTACTTTCTCTAGATCCCATTTTGTACATCGCGATCATCTCAATAACAATAAACTAAGCGACATCTAATCGACACAAACACGTAAAAGACTTAATAACTTAAGCTTAATGAGTTTATAGTAAGACAAACTTTTTATTATCATCCAAGTACGAGTAATCCTTAGCTATAAGTTCCTAGTCTCTCAATGTCTGTCATTAAAGAGTAACGATCAACCAATCTCCTGTACCTGTTATTAAACATACTGTTAAATTATCCCTTTTGGAATGCGTTTAAATGAGAAGCTGGAAAGATATTTACCTTGGTATTTAGTAGCTATTTTTAAACAGACACGCGGCTGTTAAATAATACAGCTATGCAAATAACAGCGGAAGGCGATCGTGAACTAAAAATTATCGCTAGTAAACGAAATAATAACATTGTCATCATTAAAGTCGCAATTCTGCTAGCTACTACTTTATAGCTACGGATGTCTAGTCAGCAAAACACGCATACCAATGTCATCGAACTATTTAAATTACATAGACGGGAAGCCTGTTAAACACCAGGCCTGTACTATTATCATTATTAGCAATAATGTGATAATAGGGAACCGGTAGACCTAAAGCTGGCCACGCAACGTAGTTAAGTGTGATTAAGATTCCATTTCTTAAACAATTAAGCCAATTATATTATATTTATATCCCTGTTTATATAGACCACTGTTGAAACACAAAAAATTCTTGGTATATTTTTGAAATGAGCTTATTCTTGTCGCAGTACTGTTGTGTACGGTTTGAAAAATAAAGATTGTACCTAGTCACTGGTAATATTTTTCTGCACTTTCAAAAGATGATGTACCTTCTCCTCGCTTAATTGAACGGACCATCAGTCCGTCAACTAGTTATGCTGTTTGTAAAAATTCTGTTTGGAGATTAGATTTTAGATAGATATTTTTTTCATTTTTTAAATATATGTCCTCGTATATTTTCAAACTCACCCCAGTATACATTCTCGCTTTATTTTGGGTCTACAAAGAACCGGAGTTCATGCTATGTAAATTAAAACCACTCTAATATTTAATCGCTGAGAGAAATTATAAAAGTACCATCTATACTAAAGCCAACTTCGATTGAGAATGCTTGTCAACAAACAAATTAAAAATGTAGGTAGAAATCACTAGTCATTTTACACCTAATTTTTGTAGTTAACATGTTAATGACAAATTTATGACAAAAATTAGATCAGTAAACTTAAAACTAATTAATATATTCAATATCTTTTAAATATGATTTTATAAAAAAAAACAAAACATAATTTTAAATTTATTAGGCATAAAATGTGTTGCATTTGCTACCTTCATTTTAAATTTGTTTGTTGACAAGCATTCTCAATCGAATTTGGCTTTAGTATAATTATAGTGTTTAAATAAAATTATTCCCATCGGAACTATTAAACTGGTTCCCGTATGTTGACGTCGGCAGGTTTTATAAGCTCTTTTATCTTCTAAGCCGCCACTGAGACATCGCGTGTTGAATCTGATATTAATTACTATTAAAACTGATAAATAGATACCCCGAAGTCTGACACCTTAACACTCCGGGATAAATATCTTTCAATAACTCTTGTAATTAATAATAAAATTAGTATCATTACATAAGTTTATCTTATCATCATCATCAGCCATTTTAAAACGGCCTGGCCCAGGCTCCCCCTTTTTATAGGAGAGGAGATATGAAGTTTAGACCCACCTAGCAGCTTCAATACGGGTTAGCAGGCTTATGGTACTTTTAACCGACGAAAAAAAACGGAGGAGGTTCTCAATTCGACACGTATATATATTTTTTTTATGTATGACCACGCATAACTTTTTACAGAGTTGTCCGATTTTGATATTTCTTTTTTTATTAGAAAGGACACACTTTCAATATGTTCCCATTGTCATCATGTTAGGATCTGATGATGATATCCTGGGAAAATTGAAGGGGAACTATTCAAATTGTATAGGCACACTTGCAGCGATGTACAATATACTATGACAGTATAGTACGAGTACGTTACGTGGCGATAATTCACTAAAAGTAAGAAATGAAAATTTTTAACAAAAAAATTATAACAAACCGACTCAAAACGCACTAAAAAGTAAAAAATAACTGTGTCATTTAGTTGCTTTAATTTACTTAAGCATATCTAGGAGTCGGTGCCAGCCAAGGTTTCTACTTTAAGGACGTTACCTAGAACCCACAAACTGCTACGTAAAATAAATGTTCCTTAAACTTGGCTGGCACCGACTTCATAGATATGCTTAAGTAAAATAAAGCAACTAAATGACACAGTTATTTTTCACTTTTTAGTGCGTTTTGAGTCGGTTCTATTTTTTGTTAAAAATTTTGTATGAACAGTATCAGATGTTAATGATAATAAACAGGACCAACGGCATAACGCGTTCTTCGAGGCACAGAGTTATAACACCACCAACTTCGTAACTACCTACTTCGGGCTAAGAATATAGTTTTACACCATGATTGGAACATTCAGATTCACAGGATCTTATAATAGTAGTAAAAGTTCTATTTGTATCATACCATTAAACCTAATACCTTTTTGTTTATGTAAATCTGCACTTACATGATTTTCAAAAACGTTTTACGTAAATCCAGAAATCACACTTCACAATCTATTCCACCTTCAAACCGCACCAAAGCACTTAAAAGTATCCATAACACATTAACCGAGATTCCAGTACCAATAACAGCAATTAAGACTCGCGAAACCGTATATTCAATCACTAAAAGCCGTTCGTAATCGAGTCCAGTTATTGCCTTATTGCATAAACCACGTTAAGCTTGAGAAAAAAATATGTTCCATATCATATCGGTCCGACGTCCGATCGACTTCGCCACTCACTTTTTGCGACAGCACGTGTTTCGTACGCAAGCGCTGCCCTTAGACTGGCGGTAAGTCGGTAACTGATAGACACCGAACTGGAATTGATTGAAAAATTACTCGTACCTGACGTAATTAACTTAAAGTAATTGACGGTTTTGATTAAGTAACAATTATGTCGCTCGGTTATACTATAAATTATATGTTTAAGTCAAACAGAATTTGACCTGCTTTCGCGTGATTTTTAATTTGTTCTTCATCAAAATTGTTACATGGCTACAGAAATTGATTAAATTGGTATTAATAATAAAACTTCGCTGGTTCTGTCGTCCATAAAAATAATGAAGTTTTCAATCACAGAAATTTTCATTAAAAAGTTTTCAGTCCTGAGTTTGGAACTGCTGGTTTTACACTCCGGTTATTATAATTAATCTGATAGTAATCGTAATAAAGGTTAACATTATCGTCATAAGCCCGCTAACCTGGAATGGACATCTAAGTTACAAAACCTTTTAGGAGGAAGATCGTATAGGCCGTTTAAATAGACTGATGAAATGAAGATGAGTAATTAAAGAACAGCGGAATTTGAGACATCATATCATTGACATATTAATACTATGGACTTCGGGTCTAATGCAAAATTTACGTCAAAAGTGTCCCAAGATATTTTATACACACTAGGATGTATTTATGTTTTTATACACAAAATAACATTGTAATGTATGTCTTATCGTATTGTTATACAGTCTAATTTGCAACGGTCTAATTGCATGCAATAAGTAATCAGCTTCGATTGACGGTTACCATGGCAGCCTTTTTTTGACATGACAGCTTCTCGTGAAAATAGGACAACATAAATGGTGTGGAGTCGGTAGCTTTTAAATTTTTTTGGCATATTTAAATATTATATTTACAACAAATTTTAATTTATATTTACATATCCCTGACCTCTATATGCTGGGATAAATCTTGTACCAAATAATAATTGTTGTAATTATCTTGTATAAAATAATAATTAGTTATAATAATATTTAATTACAAATCAAATCCACAAATGTACAAAATGATATGCCACTCGATATAGTTCTTTACTTTGAAATTTCAAGTTCTCGATATTTTCCTCTTTTTATTTAAACTGAAAATATATTTTTTTACTTCAATGACGTTAGATCACTTTTTTAAATAACTGTTCCTAATTTCATGTAGATAATTCTTATAGTTATCAAATTAATATACCATTATGGTCAAAGATATTTGATTAATATTCATGACATAAAAAATAAAAGTTGACATAATAAATAAAAATTTTTGAAAATAATCTAATTATTTTAATTCAAAAATTAAGTAAGTAAATAATTCAAATGTTAAACAACAAAATAACTCTATGCAGTCGTTGTTCTAAAACATTCTATTGCTCACGGCAGATCCGAACTAAATGTGGTTAATTAGATAAATATATTGCACTCCTTCTATCCTATACGCGGGTAGCGTATGGGAAAAGGACAGATAGATACTTGTGTTCATTTTGGTTGGTTATGCAATTCGTTTCTATAGTTTATTAAAATTTTAATAAAATAGCCTGTTTCAAAGCAAAATAATACTTTAAAATCATCAGTAAATATTTACTTACTGAAAATATGGTACACCGTCTTCTTTTCTCACCTTACTCGGGTAGTTCTTACAAGTTTTTCATAACACATTACGGCATTATTGACGTGTATTCTGTCAGTCAGCTAATATGAGACTGAATTGCGATTGGAAGTCATTTCGCGTTTTGGCTTACTTTTGGTTCGGACACTTTTTATCGCTGACCCGAAGTCCATAGTATTAATATGTCAATGCATCATATTCAAAGTCCAAACGTTTGAATAAATACTACGTAATGTAATTGCTTCTACGTAAGGTAACGACCGCAAGACGCAAGTCATCTTTCAAGTAATGTTCCATATATAACTTCTCTTACAACAGTGTTTACTAACATGGCATATTTTATTCACTATTTTTACTATTAGTTATCGTTTTACTGTTTTCTGACTATGCGAATATTTATTGCATATCCTAAGGCTGTTTTGCTTAGCCATAAAAAAATAATCACAACAGAAATTAAAATAAAACTACCCGTTATTTTCTTTTAATTTCATCTTGTCACCATCAATTACTGTATGAGGTGATAACACAAACTTGTTGTAGATAAAAAATACTTGATCTAGACGTGTTTTATAAATATTTATTATGAAACAAGTTATTTAATACAGTTAATGAATAAGTAGATGAACTTTTTTTTCTTTCGAAAATTTATGATTCAACAATTATTTTTAAAAAATTAAAAAACAATTATAATTACAGTAGCTTGAATTTTTTTAAATAATTTATCAGAGATATAAACAATAACTGCAGTTTTAGAATTTAGATGATACACTTTTACGAAATAATAATGTTTTTTTTTTATCGACTACAAGTTGGCCCTTGACTGCTATCACACCTGATGTTCAGTGATGATGCAGTCTAAGATGGAAGCGGGCTAACTGGTTAGGAGTGGGTCGAAAATCCACACCCCTTTCGGTTTCTACACGACATCGTACCGGAACGCT
The DNA here is from genome assembly GCA_034621355.1 of Mycalesis mineus. Classification (NCBI taxonomy): domain Eukaryota; kingdom Metazoa; phylum Arthropoda; class Insecta; order Lepidoptera; family Nymphalidae; genus Mycalesis; species Mycalesis mineus. Next base: position 13,385,625 of record CM067890.1, on the reverse strand, counting down.
AAATCGCTTGGCGATACGTCTTTGTCGGTAGGGTGGTAACTAGCCACGGCGATAAGGACCTCCGTCATATAAATCCACCGCGCATACCACTGCGCCGAGGTCGTCAAAAATGTAAATACTAATGAAAAAATAATGTAGTTTTTCGAAATAACAACTCCAAAAGGACTCAAAGAATATAGATAAAAACATTGTCACCGCAAAATATTATAGTCTATAGCAAATAGTCTTAAATATCCCAATATTCTCACGGCCACAGAATCTTTGCGAGTGAATTGGCTAAACCCAGCTACTAGTCATATAGATCAGTTACATTGCAGATTCTGTGGTAGCTAAGAAAATTGTTTATATTGTACTTAACTTTTATTATTTTCCAAGTTATAAAACACATCAAAATGTCAACCCTGATAAAGGGAGACCTTTCTCATCGCTTACAGGTTAACACGGCGACCGGGCCCCAGTGACATTTAAAATGTATAGAAATTCAACGAAGTATTGGAGCCATCCGTGTAGGAGCACCACGACAATCCAGGTTCAATAAATCTAGCTTATTTCTATTCATTGTTCAAATTCCTCATCTTTGCTCGTTAAGCTGTAATCAATTTTATTTACAATACAAGAAACGTTGTAGCTAGGGTTATTTAGGGTCTATTCACTACAAATCAGGAATCTCTTAGTACACTTAAGTTAATAAGTTTCTATCACGATTACACTCTGCTCTGGAATTTGTACGGTATTTACTCGACCCTTGATAATATGAGATAACTTGAGCCTATTCGTAAACCAGTATGAAATATAGCAAACTTAATCTAGAATCTAGCAAATATATGAGTTCAGAAGGCTGAGGCTTATAGAAACGTGAGAACTTCTAGGTACTTTATTAAATACTCAGAACACGAACTAATTTTAAAGAAAAAATTCACTTCTCCCTGTAAAAAAGCTCTTTTTGAAAATTGGAAAATAGTAGTAAGATTAGTAGAAAATTGGAAAATAGTAGAAGAAGTAATACTAAAGGAACTTCAGCATAGCAGAAACCTCATAAAAGTAAAGTGATAAAGGGATAAATACATAAACAAAATCGAAACTCCCTTATAATATCGTTGCCAAGGAACCAGTTACAGAAAGACAATTGAAAGTTTCTAAACATGTATCTGTTTTGATGAAGCTCCTAGTTGTCCATACACCCTAATATTACAATCAAAGCTAAAATAGTCTACCAAAAGTAGAAAATCTGATACCATGCTAAAATATTCGCAAGGACCAAACATCATAATGTTCACCAGATCTATACATTTGTATAACCTACGAGTAAGTTCAATCTACCAAGGTCCAGGGTCCCCGTTATCGGGACAACGCCGTCACGAACCCTTTGAAACGTGAACTCTTTGCTATGTTTATATCCAGACGTCGCTCATTGGGTCATCTTCGTGCTGTTTTTTGATCAATCACTTTATTTATGACGTCTGGTGCCGTGGTGGCATGGTCTATTGAGGTCGGCGCTTGGATCCGAATGAAAAACAAGTTTTAAAATGTAAACGTATATTCATCTACATAACGACTTCTTTATGACAGAAGGTTTACAAAATTAAATCTTGGATAAATTTTTGAGATCACTAAAAAAAATTAATTATATCTTAATTTATGCATTATATGTTAAAACATCACCAATTGTTCTAGTTGTCGCTAGGAAAATACCTTCTTATATAAGGAAAACCCAAGAAAAGATGTCAGCTAAATAATATATTACGATGTCTAAATGTCCCAGATATTTTCGTTAAATTAGATGTGTGGTCATACTAAATTAGTTCAAATAATTTCAAAGCTAATAGCATAAAAATAATTTAAATAAGAAAAAGAACAGCAAAAGCAGTAAGTATAGTGATCGAGTAGAAGCAACAACTAATACCATGAACAAGTGGGATTTACATTAACATGCGACATATCATGTCCAATAAATAATGCTAATAACATGTACATTAATATTAAAGCCATCGGTAAGCTAGGGCAATTAATTGGCTTCTCATGTTAAAAGCTCGGCAGGAATAGCTCGGAGATATTTTGCGGAATTTCTAATTTCATTATCCATGTAGAATTTAATGATATACTGTTAACGTTAGTGGAGTAGTCATTTTGTTATTTACTTGAATTTAATTTAATTTCCCATGGTTATTATTGTATGGGCCGCAGAATTGTAATTAGCGTAAACGCAATCGAAAATGTGTATAATTCGAGCAAAATAGCTTGCCGGGCGCATTGATCGAGGTGGTAGGTGTCTTTTGTTAGTTTACTTTTGAGTAAATGTACGAGTATATCTATTAATTAAATTGATCAACAAATGAAATGATAAGGTGACATTTTGAATTCTACTTCTTAATATTTATCTATGTCATTGCTTTTTTTATTCTGTCAGTTACAACTATTGCTTCGTGCACACAAGTAAGTAAAGCTCTATCTAGCGTCACTAGCTTTATTATTAATATTCCTATGGATAATATGGAATAATTATTTTTGACAACTTAAGCAATGCATTGGAACGCATAATATCGAGCCTCACTGCATTCATTAGTATCGATATTGGGCAAAAGGTTTTCGTGTTCTGATTTAAGTTTAAAGTGAAAGGTACTTTGTGATTGCATTTTAACTAATAACTAATTAAGCAATCCTTTAATTAAATTATTTACATCAAATGTACGTAACCGGATTTAAATGCAATGCTTTTTATTCTGCAGTAAAAGATATCTTTTTAGTGCAACTTCAATTATATTATATTTTGTATCAACGTATAATTCGTCAACCTTTATAATACCAGACTAACTAAACTGCATTGTGTATTGTAATTCATTGTCAATGTACCTAAATGCTCTGGATTTGTACGATTTCACTTTAATATCCTTTGTATAATTTATGACTCTTTTGTTATTAAATTATACCTTTATATTATTTAAGACACATTTTTCCAAACCTTTATATTAAGTACTATTAAATTATATTATCAATTATGATTGTCGTCAATGTGGCTAAGTGAGCTGCATTCACTAGTTTCGATTTCATTTCCAATACAAAATTGCCGTGTTTCTTTGGTTCAAAGGCGAGGTCGGCACATTTGGCCCGGCACGATAATGTCGCGGTTACAAAAGTCACGCGCCTTGTATAAAATCAGATTTGCCAGCAAAAAATATAGAAACTATAAGCCGAGTAATTTGGTACAATTACTTCGGTGAGCCGTGGAAGTAGCTTTTTTTGGTTTACATTTTAACCAGTTTATAGTTTGTTGTAAATAGTTTTATAGGTTTTATTTTGGAATTTTAACCGTATTGCTGGAATAAAGTAGGTTTTTCGTAACAAGGTGGCTAACCTTGTCAACTATGTCAATCCCAAAATAATTATATTTTGGTTAAGTTAAGACAAATGGAAACGAGTGGAAATTGTTTAAATACTCCAAGAAATTAAGGTTATCAATAACAAATATCACTTAATAATAATATAACAGCGAAATTTAATTTAATTTTATTTAATTATTCAAGTTTTTATATTATTTTTATTTATTTCAATCTGTTTTATATGGAGCAGAGATTTTAAGCATGTGTATGCGTACTTAAAAAAAATAAAGCCAAGACTACAAACCGTATCTTTCTATTCTAGTGACGGTTTCTTGTCGATCTAACTCCCAATTGTAAGATTTCCTTAGGAGTATACTTATAATATCTAAGTACTTATTATTTCACTTATGAATACGGCAGATAAAGCCGTTACTTAGCATCTGCGCGCTTAAGAAAGCCCGGCACGTTCTGTTATTGTTCCCCGTGTTTACAATACGTCTTCATAATGCGAGTGCATGCATAAAATCGTAAGACAAAGGCCCCATAAACAATCCATGCAGACTGACAATTTTGCTTGGAAAGGTTTAAGCCTATTTGAAAATTCTTGAACCTTTCTTTTAGCACTCTAAGTTTCCTCATAATAACAAAACTACCAAATACCCAAATTCCCAATATGCCGAGCCGACTTTAATATTCGTCAGGGACAGGTCTCAGGTCAGTCCTATTTTAGAGAGAAACAGAAACATCAAGGTATTGTATAAGCAGTAGAAGATACTTCACACTACCATGTCATGTACTGTGTAAGAACTTACTTAGACGGTGAAAAGGCAAATGTATCTCGATCTGCCTTATTACCTACATGTAGTACATGGACTCCACTGAAACCGTCACAATCTTCATAATAGCTGCCAATAAATCCCAATCATCCTCGATCACCATATGAGGTCATAAGTTTTGCTAAGATGCTAAAAGGTATCTCGGCTTGATTCGGTTTTGTTGGTATGGCTGCGAAAACTCGCCAGTTTCTCAATCCATATAATTGCATGTACAAACATAATATTATCTAAATTTGAATAACTCGCCGGAAGTTCTCCGTTGTACCGATATTCAGAGACAAATGAAGTGTGCTCAGGGACTTGACACAATTTCTCCCTCACCGTTCTACCATCAATCTGCCAACTGTTAAGTGGAAATCAAAGGCGTGGTATAAGTATACCACATACTTCAAAGTATATTTATCATTTCTCTAATTTTTTTCAACATTTTAAAAGTTCAAGAACTAATCATAGGTACGTTAGGGTACAAAATAAATATTCTCGGGCGCTTATACAATTTAATTGGCAAAAGTGATCTTTATTACAAAATGTTCGCTTAAATTGCATGCAATAAAATTTAACATTTGCGTTACCTACCCTGTTACGCAAATGGTAATTTTCATTTAACATTAATTCATGAAATGTTGAAAGGTAATAAAAAAATTTCATAAAACTTTTTTCACAGTATTAAAATTGTTTTAGAACGAATTAAGTTAAATTAAATCTTGGAAGTGATTTGTAACAAATAAATGAAATGTTGTTCTCTAAAACATTTTGGTTTGTAACTAACGTACAGTGGTATGCACAAGTTTCTTGACTAAGGTAAATATGGAGGCGGAAAATTGGATACCTATACTTTAGATGTAAGTAAAGTATGCTTATGCTAAATGTTTTTATTTCTTAAGCTCTGTTGCCAAATAATGTATCTTCAACACTACGTCATCGTTGAAAGCGAGGTTGCGCGGTCAACGAATAGCCCTGTTGGTTTGTAGTAGCCTGGCGTAATCGTTTACAGTTAAGCATTCAGACGTTACAATGTCTCGTTTGTTACTAATATTCTGTAAGTGGGATTTCTGCCTCCGCAGCTACAATATGACAAGTGCTCTAATACTTTAAGCGGCGAAGAATAGCCATTTTGTATGGCGTTATGCAAATGGCGAAAATAGCAGTAAGTATTAGGACATTGGGCGATTTAAGCACGTACTTTGGCAACGCATTTTTAGAAACAAACCTACAGCAGATTAAGCGATTTATGCTCTAACAGGTCTAAATATTAGCCTTAATAGGCGGGTTGTGGGGCCGGACTCAAATCAGTAAGGATTATGATTCAATTCCCACCCGTTTGTCTTGTAATTTTTAAGCTATTGTATAGCTTCTATCGTGGAGACCGAATCCAGAAATTCCGTAACGAAAAAACCGAACACCCTCTCTATATCAAAAGCACAATTTCGGCAACAACGTCATCGGGGAACGTGGCCTAGCGGTAAGGTGCTCTAAGTGCCCGGATTGCCAGAGAGACGCGGGTTCGAATCCCGTCGGTTCCGCAATTTTTTTTTTCAAGCGTGATATTTCAAAGTAATTTTTTTTACAAGCGTAATATTTCAAAATTTTTGTCGATAGATGAAGGGATAGGGATTCGAACCCGCGTCTCTCTGGCAATCCAGGCACTTAGAGCGCCTTACCGCTCGGCCACGGTCCCCATGACGTCGGTAGGTAAACATAAGTTAATAAAAAATGCTATCGTTGCACACGTCTTTTTTTTGTCGTAACTACTTCTAAGTTTAGGAAAAGAAAGTAAACAATGGTCTTATAAAAATATAAAAGTTAATATAAAATGACACGAAAATACTTCACAAGAAATATCTAAACAACATTTTATCTAAATGAAGATGAATCTCGGAAAGTTTCAGTATTAAGTAGCAAACTTCTCACAGTAAACTATTTCTTAATGACAAAAGGTCCCCAGGTCGCGTACAGACACACAGAGGAGATTTCTGAGCATCATTATTATAAAACGGTTTCAATGGTGAATCAATTACAATATTTATTAACAGTCCCGCGAGAGTATCGCATTGTTTAGGAGTTTATGTAAATAGTTAGATGCAAACAATAGCATTATATCAACAAGTGAATCCGGAACGATACCGAACGGGTTAGTTAACGCTGTATAAATCATAATGTCTAATAAAATGCCGTTGAAATGTTGCTTTCATTTACCTGTATTAATTAGTTCGGTTAATTTGTAACGTCACACAAATATTAATACTCTTGTAGATACATAACGCCTCATTTCTTTAGGGTTTGGCAGGGACTACAACCTTCCATTTGCCACGGTTCTTGCATATCCTGTCACTCAGTGTCACACATACTCCTCAATGCTCTCATCTTAATCCACATTATTTTACTTCTGCTATCTACCATCTATACTATTACTAATATTGTAAATGCGAAAGTAACTCTGTCTGTCTATCTGTCTCGCTTTCACGCTAAAAGTACTGGACCTATTTAAATGAAATTTTGTACAGATATAGTCTAGACTTCTAGAGCATGAGAAAAAACATAGGCTATTTTTTGTCGAATTATCAAAAAACAGAATTTCTCGCAGACAGAGTCGCGGTCTGCAATTTTATAATACTGTAATGATGAATCTTTTCATTCATGTTGTCCGGCTCTCCCTTGGAACTACTATCGTTTAAAGCTTCTAATGTCTTTTAATATATCTGGTATATATTTATGTTTGTTTTATATGGACAATTAGTAACCAATTTGAAAAATCATATATTTGCATCCGGATCTACCGAATGTAACTTAACTAACCAGCAGTAGAAGCAGGCAATGATTTCATGTGAGTTACCTATAACATATAGAACATAAGTGACATGAGCAAATAAAGTGTCTGTAACATAAATTGTGAAACAGTTTAGTTTCTGAGATGTAGTGGGTACAGCTAAAGATTGCCGCAACAAGTAGGAGGCTGTAAACTGGCTATTGGCAGACATGGACATTACTTACAAAATGGTACCTTTTCTGTACTTCAGCAATGAGCCACGCCCACGTCCCTCCACCAATAGTCGAATAAATAACCAATAAATAAACTAGATTATTTAGTTGTACGTTGAGCTCAGCGCCGAACCTGTTTCCATTGGCCGAAGACAAACTATCCAATAAATTCATATCGGTCGCTTTGGTAACATCAATAAGATCTCTTCCACTTTGGCCGATACGATAAATCTTAATTGTCCAATACGATATCACATATGGCATATCTGACAAACATTCAGCTCAACTCTGACGCACAAATATTTTCTTGAGAATCTTATTCTTAAAATCAGATAATCGGCGAAAGAGTAATATTAAACTAACTGTGAATCTCCAATGTTGATTGTGATAAGAAAACACTTATGAAAAATGCTAATAAACTCTTTGCCTTTACCTGTTCAGAATACACATTACGAAGAACTTGGGTTTTCGTCATGCTTTTGTAAAATTATACACATTACAATTTCAAGCGAAGGTTAAGAATGAACAAGAGCTATCGGCATCGTCCAATAATGAGTACGATTTATGGATCAACTCTACAAGCCCTAAAGTATTGGCTGTAGAAATATTTTACAAATACGTATAGAAACTCACCACACCGTTCTAAAAAGGATACGATCGGATAGCATCGAAAAACGTTATCGTATCGGATAGTGCAAAAGCATTTCAATATGAAGCACTATGAAGCTGACAACTTGACAACAAACAGTATGGACTGGTTTTTGCTGAACGCCAGTCGAAAGCTTATGGCCAGGGCGTCGTGTATTGAAGTGTCAGTTATTACTTACAGTCATGTATTCTTTCCATGTTAACCTGTATGTAGTACCTATTAGATTTTTATTACAGCGTCGATATATTTATGGAGTATGTAAGAAATACTAGAAGTACAGAGTAAACTATAAGATATGAAAAAGAAAAACATAAGTAGAATTCCTTTTATCTAAACAATGCCTCAAATTCAACTGCTATTGCGGCTGAGATTTGGTTGGCAGTTTTGGCTAATAACAAGCGAAATTGTATTATTTCCCCCATTTTGGTCTCCAGTAAATCAACGTTTCATATTTTCCATAAAATCTTGAAAAATAAGCTCATTTCAAAACCAATTTTTTTTTATCGACTACAAGTTGTCCCTTGACTGCTATCACACCTGATGTTAAGTGATGATGCAATCCAAGATGGAAGCGGGCTAACTTGTGAGGAGTAGAATGAAATCCACACCCCTTCGGTTTCTACAAGACATCGTACGTATGACATCGAACGCTAAATCGCTTGGCGGTACGTCTTTGTCAGTAGGGTGGTAACCAGCCACGGTGAAAGCCTCCCACCAGCCAGACCAAGACAAATTAAGAAAAATCTTAATCTGCCCCGCCGGGAATCGAACCCAGGACCTCCATCTTATAAATCCACCGCGCATACCACTGCGCCATGGAGGCCGTCAATTAACCTTTAAAATTGAATAAATTACTTAAATGTCATCTGTATGTACTGTATCTTACAAAACTAAGAAAGGTTTTTCACAAAATACTTCACCTTGAAAAAAGAACAAACCATATTCGTTAAAAAGCTTTGAAATTGAGTACGTAACTTAAGTGTCAAGATATATTTCAAAACTAAGTAAGTTCTTTGATGCAAAGCTTATCCAAGTCAACTTCGAAGAAATACGAGCAATTACAGATCTTGCTTTAATTAGACCTGATGTTACCGTACGCTTAACTGCGCAGACTACGCATGGAATGAATGATTGCTAACATTTTGCAAATTTTTTCTGTAATAAAGGACAGAGGAATCCGAATAATCATCACGTATAGAGCATTTCCTGCTCATACATTCGCTTTAATTTTCATTTCATCAACTGCTATTAAAACGGTGAAGACAGCCCGCTAGGAAATAGGCGATCTTTTACATTAGGGTCTCCAGTTTTAATTGAAAAGTTAGGATATTTGCTTACAAAGACGGGATTTACACAAATCTTAGTTGCTTTGTCAATGTTTATTATCTTATAAGTCTACAAAATTGCAAGCAATGGAGTATAGTATCATACTTTAAAAACCGTATAACCTAACTAATATATAAATACTAAGGATGAAATGGATGGATGTTTATTAATCAACAGTCTACAACCAGAACGGCTGAACGGATCTAATATTTTTTGTCCAGATATATATAATTCAAGGACTGGAATCTACTCCGATGAAATCGCAGTTCAGTAATAAAAATATTTTTAAGCTATTGCATAGCTTCTATCGCGGGCCTTGAACGTGGAGACCGAATCCAGAAATTCCGTAACGACAAAAACCTAACACCTCCTGAATATCAAAGTACAATTTCGGCACCGACGTCATCGGGACCGTGGCCTAACGGTAAGGCGCTCTAAGTGCCCGGATTTCCTGAGTTCCGCAATTTTTTTTTTCAAGCGTGATATTTCAAAAAGTCATTAAAAGTTCTGGTATTTATCGATAGATGAAAAAACTAAAAAGTATCATCGTTTAGTTTCTCAGTAAGCCTTTTTAAACCTATTAGGGTTGAAAACGCCAAAAAGATCAGTGGCCAATATTTTCAAACTCAAACGCAAAATAAAAAAAATAAAACGTGCGTAAAATTATTCATTGCAGAATGTAACAATTTAGTTGGCAATACGCAAACGCATTTCCGCGACAGCACATGAGATTCACAGTGTATATATTTGTGGACCTGTCTCTTAGTAGCAAGTGAGCATGCCAACACTAGCCTTAATACCCGTCGCAAGTTATGTTTAGCTACACAGTCCGCCTACGTACAGTACAACGCGATTCGTTATGCAGGCGACAGCGGCGGCAGGTGGCTCTATAACATGGACAGCTAAAGATATTGTAGTGCGGGTAAATAATTTTTATCTTGATTTAAATGGGGGACCGTTGAGAACCTTTCGAATCGTATAGAAGATACGAATCGAGCCATACGTTTGTAGACCTTTTATAAACCGGCTTCGAAAAGGATGTTCTCAATTTGAATGCCTCTTTTGTATATTACGCGATCGCTGATTGTGATGCGATTTTATTTTTGTTTTTTGTATATTGATTTGGCTTTAATTTTTCATATAGATTATTATAATTTGCTAATGAATAAATATAAGTTGGAAAACCAGTGTTTACTCTCTAAGAAAAATATCTGTGCTAAATCTTATACGTTAGATCTGGACCTTTTGTATTAAAGTCAAGTGTTAGGCTCTGGGCTCAACAGTGTGCTTTGTGTAAGATTGTAGAGGCCAATTTCATATGGAATTGGAGTAGCGCCATCTAGTTATAGTGAGAGTAAACGCTTTTTTTTCTATATAATTTGACGTTACGAATGAGTTCGTTTTTACGCATTCGCTCGGTGAAAAACTCGCACTTGCCCCACACCAATAGGGCGGAAATCGAATATGATACATTTGTCATGCAATCACTCACACAAGCAAGCTAAGTTAAAGAGGAAAGAGGAATATTGCTAATTTAATTTTATAATTAATATAGCATAGCCATTATTTTCAACCGACTTCAAAAAGGAGATGCGTCTATCTATATATATATTTTTAAGATGAAGTTTAAGTACATCCTCTTAACCGTTGAGCTATCGAGGCTCTCAACTAACAGGAAGCACAACGTCCATCTGTCACCTCTCTAGAAATGTCGAGTATTGTGCTATTACTCTGAATAGACGCAAGAAGGCAAGGATTGCGGTTGATTGCGCATTTAGCTCATGATTCATTTGACAGTTCAGCAGAGCTTTGGACACGGTCCTTGCTTCTTTTACATTACATCTTGTTAGGGTACCGAGGTAGGTAAGGTTTATAGTGGCTGTCAACTGTATGATTTATTACATGTTTATACAAACATACATAGCACTGCGATATCTTATGAATGGAAAGGCAATTAAATATATTGCCGTACGTAGTATTATTGTATGATCGTATATACCTTGTACAATATATTAAATTTTTTAACAAAAAATAGAACCGTCTCTAAACGCACTAAAAAGTAAAAAATAACTGTGTCATTTAATTGCTTTTATTTATTTAAGCATATCTATGAAGTCGGTGCCAGCAATTTTAAGGAACATTTATTTAACGTAGTAAAGCAGTTTGTAGGTTCTAGGTAATGTCCTTAAAGTAGAAATAAATTTTGGCTGGCACTGATTCCTAGATATGCTTAAGTAAATTAAAGTAACTAAATGACACAGTTATTTTTTACTTTTTAGTGCGTTTTGAGTCGGTTCTATTTTTTGTTAAAAATTTTTATTTCTTACTTTTTAGTGATTTATCGCCACGTAACGAACACGTATTATACTGTCATAGTATATTATACGGCACTTGTAGCGAAAAAGCTACCGATACTTACACAAAAACCGAAGTCGCTGCAAGTGTGCCTATACAATTTGAAGAGTTCCTTCAATTTTCCCAGGATATCATCATCAGATCCTAACATGATGACAATGGGACCACCTTGGAAGTGTGCCCTTTCAATTAAAAAAAATTATCAAAATCGGACAACTCTGTAAAAAGTTATGCGTGGTCATACTTGCAAATCTCAAAAAAAGTCCTGTCAGATATATGAGTGAGAACCTTCTCTACCTCGTTATTTTTATCATCGCACTGCTTGCGGTTAAAAATTAACCCAAAGTGCGCGAATGGCGACCCAGACGCAATATTGGCTACTGTGGATATTCCCAGGACCCTACAAAGCGTTTGGTCTCATCAGCCTTCCTTTTTATTTCAAGTTGGGTATCCTTAGCACAAAAGACATGTAAAAATCTCTATCAAACATAATATAACATACCCTTATTTCTTATAACAAAAAAAAAACAAAAAAGCTACGTTGTCCTACCTAAATATAGTAACCCAACGTGCGGGAATGGCGACCTAGACGCAATATTGGCTATGTGGATTGATGACATAAAAAGGTCCCAGGACCTTTTTGTGTTGTGTTGTGGCTTAGCACAAAAGACATGTAAAAATCTCTATCAAACATAATATAAAATACCCTAAAAGCTCACGTTGTCCTACCACCTAAGCCAAGGGCTAGCCTATACAGTATAAAAACATATACACATAAACTTTTTAATTTATATCCCAGCTACAAATAAAATATTAGGTATAACCTCAACCTCCTATAGCACTTAATTTCAAGCTGTTGATTTGAAGTAAAAGTAAAAATCAAGTTAATGGTTAATGTAATTCTTCAATATTATGAAAAATTATATAATAACTACTTATCGTTCAAAAATAAACCAAGAACAGCTATTACGATGAACAAAATCGAAAGGAGTGTTTAATTTAACGTAAAAAGTTATAACGGCCGACGGTGTAGTCGTCCGTATGAGACGAACAAAAAACTTCAACGCGTTCACATCTGCTCAGATAACATCTTGAATAGGTAGGTATGTCAAGTGAGGCGTATTTTGAAACTGAATCGAAATGGATGGTTGGAGGTTGTTTCAAAATTTTCGGTCTTATTCGATAGAAATATCGTATTCAGAGGTACAAAAATAAATACACTTATAAAAGCGAATATAGTATTGGTAGGCAAACTAGAATTCACATTGTCTGCCTTTCGAACCGGTAGAAGAGTAAGTACAATTAAACAAACTAAAACGCACATAAAGCGCTTTTAAATTAGTCCTGCTTGACTTAAACGAGTTTCCACTTTTAACTTTACAATTCTTTTTTTTTTTAATGACTACAAGTTGGCCCTTGACTGCTATCACACCTGATGTTAAGTGATAATGCAATCTAAGATGGAAGCGGGCTAACTTGTTAGGAGTAGAATGAAAATCCACACTCCTATCGGTTTCTACACGACATCGTACCGGAACGCTAAATCGCTTGGCGGTACGTCTTTGTCGGTAGGGTGGTAACTAGCCACGGCGAAAGCCTCCCACCAGCCAGACCAAGACAAATTAAGAAAAATCTCAATCAGCCCCGCCGGGAATCGAACCCAGGACCTCCGTCTTATAAATCCACCGCGCATACCACTGCGCCACGGAGGTCGTCGTCGGAGGTTCGGTCGCTAATGTTTTAGATATGAATATGATGATGCCCGCGACTTCGTTTAAGAAGTGAGTTCAGAAGTTTTGCTGCAAATATCTAGTTTTCCAGGATAAAAAGCGTTGGCTAGTTATTTACCTTATTACTAGCGTTAAACCTTAATGTTAGCGCAATAAGACCTAGGTCCAAACTGGAAAAAGTCAAAATAAAAATATCAAATTTCCTAAATTCTTGCAGGGGCTCAATAAAAATCTAAAGTAACGCGCAAAATTCAATCTTGCAATAAACAGGAAATAAGGCCTAGTGTAGTCCCGTTATATTTTAATAATAATTATTATAGACAGTTATTCCCGTTCATCGATAACAACCTGCAAGAACCAAAGTCCATACCCCCATAATTAATTCAATTGTCTCGGATATAATGTAAGTTATCTCGACGCAAAAGGCCACCGGGAACATTCCGAATTGATTCATTAGATATTTGATTAATCCCGCCGATATGCGCGCTCGATATGCAAAGCTGTGAGATAACGCACAATCATAATTCCCATTACCACATCGTTGTGCCGTGCGAGGGGAGTTATGCGCAGCTGTGAAATACTCCACATGTCCTGTGTTGCTGTGCTGTATCTAACGATGTTTTTACGACTCGACAGTGTGAGTTACGATTTTGTCTTTATCCGTCTCCGTTATACAGAGAGACAAACTGGCACTATCATGTTAAAGAAACGTACTTTAGAAAATTGTAATACAGATTTGGTGATTATTTATTAATGTAAATAAATTGTTGATTTAGTAGGTAACCTGGCGGGATACAGAACATTTAGTAGTAGAGCTCTTTGTGAATGGATTTGGAGAAGTTCTACTGTAATTTCTGTTAATATCCGGTTTGAAGGTCTTTTAAGCTACTAAACCTAATTGTTCTCTTGTTGTGTCGTAGTATCAAATCTCGCGATGATAATGCAGCTTCACCTTAATTAATTACATTTCTAGCGAAAAATCTACTACAAGGTTAAACAAATTCTTGCTAACCCAAACAAATAACATCAGTTTTTATTGTTATTTTTCTGAGCTAAGAGGTTTAAGTACAGATCTACTACAGTCGTGATCGTAACACCATAAAATTATTACCATTCGAAGAGCGTGGATCTTCAAATATTTTAAGACGATATTTGCAAGTGAATATAACCCACTTAACGTATGTGGGACAACGACATATGAAACTCACGCGCATCAGTAACCGCATCGTTATTGTGCAGACAGAGTTGTAGCGACGCGGATAGCGGAAGCGAGGGCTTATAAAGTTGGAAATCGCATTTTTCTACTCTTGAAAACGATATAACGTGCCAAAAAAAAGTCTTTCTGATGTTGCAACTTGGCGGCGCTAAGAACTTATTTGCACTTCAAAATTAATTTGTTTACAGCACAGGTATATGGCTCGTGCTCAGAGAAAACTCGTAGATTGTTCGACCTATATTTACCTACTTTGCGAGTAAACGTGTTGTTCAAAACCATGTATTTAAAAAAATATGTATGCATTTTAGTGGCATTAATTGATTATGCTATAAATATAAAATTTATTTGTGTCAATAAGCACTTATTAAATCTTCTGTTGCGATAAAAAATCAGCGACACACAAACTGGTCTGCGAGTCTCGCGTGCCCGCTCGAAATTGTTCACAGACGACATTAATTATAGGTTTACAAAGTTTGTGGAACCCGCTCCAACTCTGACTGCGCCCTTAGGAAGCTTACTTTGTACATAATATATGATCAGTATGGTGATTAGATATTCCCATAATCTGTCACCATATTTTCACGTTTAATATCATATTTCATGCTTTTAAAGGCGCCATTATTATTCATAGAAGGCATATTTAAGACATGAAGTTATATGATGTCGTTGGAACAAAATTTACGCAATTCGACAAAGTTGTCATAAACAAACATAAGTATAATACTTGTGGCGTGATCCATAAGTTTTATATTTTTTTAGTTAGTACCTATTGCAAAAAATATTTAATTGTTTATACATGTCGGAAATCTTTATAAGCAAGCAGAGTACAATAATTATGCTGCTATAATAACAGCTTCGCACTCGTCTTCCTTGAAGGAAAATTGTTACGTGTTTTGAAATAACTTAATATCCATTGTAATGGTGTGTAAATTGCAGAATACCTTTAAAACCATTTTCTGTATCACTTCACCTGGCAGTAGTCACGCAACAGTTTCTTAGTACCTACTAAAATGTTTATGGCTCTTCCAAATAAATGTGGAATATGATCTAAAGTATCTACTGTTTAATTTACATTTGGTCATATACAATGTCTTCAAGACAAGGGACAAGGTATGTCACACACTTCATAGAGAGCTTTCCTAGTAATAAGCGTAAGAGCTAAAAGAGTGATCTTGAGATTAGGTCCTAGTAGGGTTTAACGTGAGCCACAGAGAAAAGTTCCGAATAGCAATGAGACACTGATAAAGAAGTTAGAATATGACGTAAACGAAAGTGATTATGACTAAATTATTGACATAACAGATTCTAACAAAAAGTAGCAAAGTTTCGTATCCTTAGAAAAATGCATTTTAGCTTCTAATACGTAGCTACTATACTGGGTTGATTCCGTGCCAATCATTAATCATCAAAGTCTGCCTACATTAACCTAGTTTATTTCTCCATTCCGTCCATGATCGAAGACTGACTATTACCGAGATGACTTCTAGGCATACATCTACGATAGTAATGGACATTTTCATTCATAACATATAACTGTTGTAATACAAATGCAAAATTTTGTTATGTAGTTGTTAATGTTCAAATTAATAGTACCCACAGCCCGTAATGGAGGTCTAGCGGCTTTAACTGTTTTATTTTAAATTCAATAATTCAAACTTTTAATTCTTTTATTTCAAATAGGCTTGTACATACGCATTTTAAAATATCAAGTTTGACTGTCTGTAGTGACTCTACCACCAGATCTGGAATCAAATTCAGAGCCGGTAAGGAACTAAACAGAAAAACAATTACCATTTACAATATAGTTTACAAATAACTACTTATTTTATCATTGAGATCGAACAAGTGGACTTTATGCAAAACCATATAAATAACCACCAAACATATGCGACGAAATCGCAGCCGTACACAAGTCATTCATATTGGAACAAGAAGAGTGGTATTCGTTTCACAGCGATGTGCTAATTGCCTCAGCACGTGGCTATTGACAAAATCGTAGAAGCAAAAAGTATCAAGCTATGTTCAATGTCGATTGCATTAGGTCCAACAAATCTAAGAAAAACCTTTGTAACCAATATTGGAAACACGTAATTTGGGTAGGATTTCAATAAAAAATTTAATTTACACATTGCAACATTTTAGTAGAATAGATATTTAAAATAAGAAAGAAGAAAATAGACATTAAGAACACATGTTAGCCTAAAAATACATGTGCTTTAAATTATCTAAAGTATATTGACATAATCAATATGTACATAAACATATTATAATGCGAAAGTTTTTATAATTGAAAACACAAAACGGATTGTTTTAATTGATAAATATATCGTCGTAAAGGTACATTTATTCCGGATTCAAGGATAAAAGGGGGAAACGTCCATAAGCTTCAAATCGGAAACGAAAAACGTAAAATAGAAATGAATTATCATAAAACATCGTTCAGGGATAAAATAATCCACAAGCATATTGTTATAGCAAAGCAAAATAACGAGATTTAGGTTAAATCAATGAGAAGATTTATACACGTCATACCACACAAATGAACAAGCATCCATGCAGACAGAAGCCCTTATAATCGTTGTCTACCAAAAGCGTGACAATGGTAACAGTGTAAATAACTGAGACGCATCTCTGGAACACGAATCTAAATAACAAATGTGTGAAATGAACGTGATGCTCCACCGAGACACGTTCCACCGTTTAAACGTGATTCCGACAGTTAATATGTAATGCAACGCGCTGTTATTGTCACTTGTGATAACAAAACTGTATTACTTGAGTCACTCTTTACAAAGTTAAATAAAACTGTATGAGTGTGCGGACGCCTACAACTTTAAAATTCTACTTTATTTCAATCATTACGTCTATATTAAATTTTAGATTATGCTCAAATCACCTCAAATTTATTGGACTCTAGAGTAAGCAGTTATTTATCAATCCTATTCAAATGATACGTGCGTAACGCATCAACACATAAACGCAAATATTTAAGCCAATGTCTGGAACACAATTAACGGAAACAAATTTTTGGGAGACTCAAGCGACTTTAGATATTGTATAAACTATTTTAGATATTGCAATACAATATTTTCCAAACAATCAAAGAATTATGACTTAAATAGTACCAGGTCTCTAAGAAATGATAAAACAAGAGATAAGCAATTAAACTAAGGTCTGTATTGAATTTAGAATTAATGCAAACATTTGTTTTAATGGATCAGTTAACGTTGTTACAAGTTTTGTAATCGGCTTTCTATTCGATATTATTAAAGGCTTTTTATTATGCAAATTTCACGGTGCATAGCCACTAATTTGTCCAACTCCCAGACAATTGAATCAGACTGCGTAGTTATGAAACAATGACATCGTGTTAATTTTATTTGAATAGGTGAAAATGGTTTTATGATTTGAAATATCTGCCATCCTGCAATTTATGTTATATAAATTGTATTATCTCTTATTAATGCAGCCATTTTCATGTCCATTGAATACATTTTTAACGCCTTATTACTAAAAATTAAATATCGTTGTCAATTAATGTTAATAATTTTATTATCTCGCACTTTCTTCGCATTTTGGAAGAAACAGGCGGCCTAATTCCGTTGAAAATAATTAAATCAAAAAACAAGTGCAAGTGTTTTCAATAGCCATATAAATACGAGAACGTCATGATAAGTATTAGATATCTTAAACCAGAGTAAGTTTATTTATTTTAAGAATGGCTTTATTCTTACTGCTACCATTAATCAAATTTACCCCGTTAGATTAGTTTAGCATTATATTGATATCAACTGTTTCTTTTTTCATAATAAGCAATTCATTCATGTCAAATCTTTGCGTTAGGTCTAGGATTTAATTTCAAAACGGAGACACAATCCGTCCACCAAAGTGTTGTAAGCAAATAACTAAATTACATAATTAATAGCTCAACTGCTTGAATTAAGTTATAACTAATACTAACTTAAGTGAACGCAATATTTTACAAAATTATTGTTTTTTATGGACACTGCTATTATTTGTTTTGTTATACACATATCTATAATTACAAATAAAGTACTTCACCTGATAATATGATTTTTATTCTAACCATTCAATCATCATTATTGTCAGCCTATTACAGGCCACTACAGAACCAGGCCTCTCTCTTTACAGGAGAGGGGATATGGAGGGTAGCCCTACCACGCTCCAATGCGACTTAGCGGGCTTAGGTGATAATGTTTTATTAATTAACTATAACTATCAGATGCTAATCTCATCTCCTCGACCCAGCCCAATGAGGCAGCAAGCAAGCATTCAATAGTTGTGAAAATAAGAAAATCATAACACTTAAAATTTATATGTATTTAAAAGCCATACAAACGTCAAAGCAAACAGAACTGTTATTACTATCTCCTGAAAGTCAGTGCCAGTTACAAACGATCAGATACAACGTGTTTTACACGATATCCACTGAACAAAATTAACGTCAACGTTACCCGGCGCAACAATAGAATAATGGCGTTATTACTTTAGATTTATTACTTTTATCGATAAACAATACGGAGCGGATTTCACCGTTCCTATAACGGTGTTGGCATAGACCAATTTTAACGAGCACTGCAAAACCTATCAAGTGGCCGCTGCAACCGCAATAATAGTGAAAAGGAAGACTAACAGATAATTGACAACGTCTGACTAGTCGGAAAATGTATCAAGCTTTCAAACTATAAAAGAGAATCAAGTGACAGCAAGTGCAAATGAAACAAAACAAGACAAGACAACGAAGTTGACCCAAATACATCGCCGTTATGGAAGATAATATCTATGACTGTTACTAATTTATGTGAATAACTCAGAACTGTTATACTTAATATTAGACCGAATGGTAAATATTAAAGAGTATGTAAATTCAGCAAAAATAATACTTGAATCTGGCTACAATAGAAAAAATCAACCATAAAAAAGATTCAAAACGTGAGTTACAACTTATTTTAAGTGCATGTTACAGTCAATACGTGTTAACAAAATATAAAAATGTTACTGTTGCAAACTGAAGTAAAAGGGCGCCAGCGGTAGCGAAACGTGAGCGATAATTTAGCGATACCGCAACGGTACCAGAAGAAAGATCGGTAGAGCAATTCCTTATCTAGAATCAACACGATCGGAATTTAAAGTTGGAATACCAAAGCGAGCTATCTTAGTAATGCAACTGCTAATAGAGGTATTCTTTCGCAAATTCCCGATTATTTGCTTTATATGTTAAAGGAATACAGCTAAACACTAAATTTAGCCTGACTGTTTATTTTGTTCCAATATTTTATTAGGCACTGTGCAAAATAAGACATTTAAAAAAATACTTTCTACCTAATTACACATTTTTCTTATTTATTCATAAAAATATAACTCAAGACCTTGATGTTAATGTTTTTCGTTCTTCTGTTAATAGAGATCTACAGAGACTTAAAAGCAAAGTATTAATAACGTTTTGTTTAAAGTAAGTACATATACTAGGTATATCACGACGCTAACTTCAAATAGGCTTTACTTTTCTCTATATTACTATTGGGATTATGAGCATCTATACTTTATTGATCGACCATCTTTACATCCTGACATTTCATTAGTAACTTCTGTTATTGATTGATAATGATGACTCGACAGAAAACGGTAATTCATTAACTTCACCTTCCGCTTCTCCATTGACGTAACTCTCTCATCAAACATTATCAACATTCGATATCGAAGCGATTTCCTTTATGTATAACCTATTATCTTTATCTAAAAATTCAATTGATGTAAGATTAGCTCCGTGTAACAATTAAGATGATTCATAAAAATAAGATGAGATTGATGAGAAATGTAATTATGTTATGTGATGAGTGAGTGATAAGTGAACGCCCATTTTATGATTTCGTAATCAAGCTTCAAAATTCAGCACGTCAATCACATTTCGGTAACTTACAGTAAGACAAATTGAGATAGTAGTTAACTCACGCGATGCTTATTTTGTAACATTATTCCTTTGTAAAATAGGTTCCCAAAATAGAATTTTTCAATCTATTGACTTAAATCAATGTTTAATAAATTCATGGTCATCAGTATTTTTCCTAGCCTAACTGAAATTGAGTTTACTGAAATTTTGTTATCACTGTAATTACTAAGTAAGGTAACCAGTTTTATTTATTTTAAACATAAATCAAAATTAGCGTTTCTTAGAAGTCGATGAAATATAAATCAATTTTTAAAATTTTGTCAGTGTCTTTACGAATAATAATACTTTCACTATCATTGCTTAGTTTAATCTTATATAAAAATAATGAATGTCGTCGAATGTTGAAATTATCACAAGAAGGCTTTCAAACTTTCGCTCTACACTTCCTGTGAGAGTTCCTTTACGATCGAAACCTAATCACCCACAGATCCGATACTCCGATATTCATAGAACCTCATTGCGGTGTCGGGTAATTGAATTACTTCAGATGGTTATAGTTGATGGTAGCATTGACGGCTCGGCAGACCTCTACTTTGGAAGGTGAATTAATTACACAGCCTCACTACCTCTCGTGAACGTTGATAGACGTTCAAATAACCGCTTTCCTAACACCACGCCTATAACAAGAACCGGTATCAAGAGATAATCTATAATAAACAAGTGTAATAAGATGTTTTTTGCTGTAATAACTAGACAAACGCCGACCAAATAATATACGACTAGTAAAACTTCTAAGTTTTAGAGAGTAAATTGATAAGAAAAGCCTTTTTAAATTGGCTATACGAGTAAGAAATGTTTTTTTTATCCACTACAAGTTGGCCCTTGACTGCTATCACACTTGATGTTAAGTGATGATGCAGTCTAAGATGGAAGCGAGATAACTTGTTAGGAGTGGGACGAAAATCCACACCCCTTTCGGTTTCTACATGACATCGTACTGGAACGCTAAGTCACTTGGCAGTACGTCTTTGTCGGTAGGGTGGTAACTAGCCACGGCGAAAGCCCCCCACCAGCCAGACCAAGACAAATTAAGAAAAATCTCAATCTGTCCGGGAATCGAATCCAGGACCTCTGTCTTATAAATCCACCGCGAATACCACTGCGCCACGGAGGTTTGGACTCTGTAACGATCTTTAACCACTTTTTTCAATGTAAATGATACTGACCGGAAACGATCACGAACACGATAATAATTTGTCCTCTGAAGCCTCTGCCTCATACAACAACTTTTGAACTCCAAGCTGCTACTGTTAAATTTATTGGAAGAAAGAAAACCTTAATATTTCATAACCAACCCGACGTTGATCTTATGATTCTAAACTGCAGAGGCTAACCATTAGACTATTGAGAAACTATAAAATTTTTTAACAAAAAATAGAACCTAGATATGCTTAAGTAATTTAAAGCAACTAAATGACACAGTTATTTTTTACTTTTTAGTGCGTTTTGAGTCGGTTCTATTTTTTGTTAAAAATTTTTATTTCTTACTTTTTAGTGATTTATCGCCACGTAGCGTACTCGTTCTATACTGTCATAGTATATTTATATAGCACTAGTAGCCAAAAAGCTACCGATACCGAGTCAAAAACCGAAATCGCTGTAAGCGTGCCTCCAAAATTTGACGATTTCCCCAGGATATCATGCGAACCTTGGATGTATGTCCTTTCTAATAAAAAAAGAATTATCAAAATCGGACAACACTGTAAAAAGTTATGCGTGGTCATACATATAATAATATAAAAAAAAAAAAAATATATATATATATATATATATATATATACGTGTAATTGAAAAACATCCAGGTGATGACATCTTTGATGAATTTTACAGCAGACTTCTTGAAATTATCCATTCCAAATTTGTACATGATTAAATCAATGATTTACTAAATCCAATTCATTCAGAACAAAAATAATAACTACTAATTACATTCAAATAATCTAATTAAACAATTTAGATAAAGTTATTATTAAAACTGTCAAAGACCTTGATGCCTAACAGCAATATAATTAGGAAGCATTTTAATAAATACAAATATGCAAAGCGTTTATAATAACAGCCGGTAAATTAAAACACTTGATGAATCGCTATTCAAAATATCCAATGCAAGGCTAATAAATTATTAACACTGGCGCACTTAATATAGTCTGATAGAGATCAAATTCTCACACTGTGTTTAACAAAGCCATTAAACAGGTTGCTTGGTTCAAAAACTTGAATGGGAATATAGTTTCATCTATGCAAACATAACGGGTCAATCATCTTTGTTAACAAAAAGATGGCTGACAAGCGCCCCGCCCAGGCTCTTATGGAATGACTGCAAGTAAACTATTCGTATTTCATAACAAAAACTTCTTACCTAAGAAGGCGCAAAAAGTCTAAGATGTCGCAAACAATGTTTTTGTATCTCAGTAGGATGCTATCAAATTATTGTCATATATTAAAAGATGAAGCTGCTTATAGTTATATGTTCATTGAAGTTTCATTCAGTAAAGCGTTTTTTTAATTCGTGAAATAGCGCAAAAATCTTTTAAAAGCTGAATTTTTCTTCTATTTGATGATATCTTAATCTAATCACATTCTTATCTAGACAAACGTGCACTAAAATAGATACTTCTTCACGTACATAAGCCACAAAATCCACCCAAACGTGATACTTAGAATTTTTTAAGTGTATACGTATATGATAAGGTTTCCACGTTACGTAGATGCATATTTACGTGACAATCCTTATCACTCGAAACGAATGAAAATAATAAAATCAGTAAAGGATTTTATATTAGTAAAGTAATTAACGTGCCCATTCAACGTGGCAATGTTGCCAGCCTTCTGGGCACTTTACCACTCGACACCAATTCGGAGGAACGCCAAAGTTTTTTAAATTGTTTCATAAATATATTGCTAGCAAAAATTCTGCGCTTAAGCGTCATACGCATTTGGCTTATATAAAAGGAGTTTTTTACTGTACATTATCAATTTTTTTTTAATTGTTTTATATATTATATATAGTTTAGGTTATTGTAGTGTTTAAGCTTTTACTTTTTTATTTATTTAATTGTAAATATTTAATTTAATGTAGAAGAAAATAAGTAAAGTAATGGTGATAAATAAATATTGTCCCATCAAACATACATAAAAAATGAAACACTTAATAAAATGTGAGATATAGATGCACACTGATAGTAATATAAAAAAAACACATTTAGCTTTAGTTAATAAATATAGAGCGACAGTACGAAAATCGACGACAGTTACAATAGACAGAAATGAAATTTCATCATAAATCAAATAAAAAGAAACCATTGTGATATATGATCTAACTATACTAAAGCCAAACTCGATTGAGAATGCTTGTCAACAAACAAATTAAAAATGAAGGTAGAAATCACTAGTGATTTTACACCTTTTTTTTTAATTAACTAGTTTACGACGAATTCATGACAATAAATTAGATTAGTAAGCTTAAAACTAATTTATATATTCAATACCTTTTAAATAAGATTTTTTAAAACAACAAAATATAATTTTAAATTTATTTAGCATAAAATGTGTTGCATTTTCTACCTTTATTTTTAATTTGTTTGTTGACAAGCATTCTTAATCGAGTTTAACTTTAGTATAGAGACAAAAGGATGTTCAATCAAATTGTATACCACAATCCTTACAGATATTAGAATCTATTATAAACTCTCATACTTGCACTAACGAAGAATAGGTTATAGAAGCATTATCACTTCTAACGAGGCCAACAATTTACCGTTACTCAAACCTGATACGAAGCATACGGGCAAACACTTTTAACATGCTCGCAAGACAACGTTGCTTAAAAGTAGTGTTTATTTAAAACGACGTTTACTAAATATTGTGTTTATCTATTTCGAGTTATACTATGGCACACAACAGTAACATTTAATTTGTTAAGACCTCTTCAGTTCAATGTAGAATATTGGTGTCAATTTGGTTGTACCCAAACTTAGATCTAGCTTTTATGACATGACAATTTAAAACCTAACAATGTATCAAGTAGGCTCCATTTATCCTACACTTTTACGCATTAGCACTGCACGGGAATTTTATATTTATCTTGATTTTTCTATGCTTTTATAATAACAATAGGTGTACTTTGTCATAATGGTTTTTTTACATTTCACAATGGGGATATAATACATAATTTACAGCCATAGCAGCTTTAACTCTTACGCTTGTAGAGAGTGCCAATGAAAGGAACCGCATATCACATACACACGAAATATACAAGATTAAAAACTTCGTATCGTAAAATCAAGAAAATAATTCATGGGGAAAAAATAGATAAGATGATCGCACCTACTGTATCCTCTCCTCCTATGGCATGAGAATGGCAGGCACAACTCCATTAAACAGACATGGGACGTAATATTTTTTTAAATAGGAAATGGTTACTTTTCAATTGTAATATTATGACGTTATGTTTCAGACCTTAATGGTCATAAGCGATGTTCATCGATTTAACATAATGAATTCAACCGAAGCGGTCGAGATTTTGTCACAAACTATGGATATATTGTGAAATGTGTGTTGTTAGCACGGGGCCTACAGGCGTTATTGTAACACCACCCACAAATGGCCTGTTAGATGCCGTCCTACTGCCAACAGCAATTTGTATTTTGCGTTGCACTTTAAATATATCGTCTGGCACGAATTCTGTTTTGACCTATGAAAAGATGACAACCTTGGTAAATGAAAAACTGAAATAAATTAACACATAAATGGCATTTCCTTTATATGGTAAGGTGTATTTTTAGATTTTCTTAAGTAGTTGCTGTTAAGGTTGCAAGGACTAAAGATAACATTGCCATGCATTTTCAGTAAGAATAAAACGAAATACTTGATAAAATAAATTTGATATTTTAAAGCGATAAATAAATTTGATATTTAGTGGGACGGGCCCTAATGTTGGACGCTACTTGCGTTGACACATTGGCTCCGTGTCATATCAGGGAGACAGAATCAAGACCGGGGGCCGCAGCAGAAAAGGCTGAAACCGGTAAGTGGCACAAGTATGCTTCTCTGACAGAGAGTTACATATTTGTTCCTTATGCCGTGGAGACCCTTGAGCCATGGAGACCCTTGGGCCATGGAGTCGCAGTGCCAAAAAATTCTTCCGTAATATTTTACCGCGCCTAATTGCCTCAACTGGTGCGCAAAGGATTAGCTTAAGTTTCTCATTGTATTCTTTCTCTTTAAAAAAAAAATAAAGCGATTGATATTATATAAAAATGGTTAAACTAACTAAATTCTAAATCATAGCTAGGTATTAAATTTAGAACATATAAAAATCATAAATAGACATATATTTAGCTCTTGGTTCTAGGCAAGGTATACACACCACGTCAGCTCGTTTAATATACAAATCCTTACAATTTTATTACTCGAAATAGACAGATAATACTGGTATTAATGCTGCGTACTTAAAATCCGATCTATGACTGATAACCATAAAGGTATCATTACCGACGTGCACGATAGTGCCTCTACAATGATTTGGTGCAAGTGTGTTGAAACTGGGCGTATTTGCAACATTTCTCCGGCTCAGTATTCAAACGGCATGCGCACCGTAACTTTACAATATAAACGTCACATGAATCTTATTGAACAGTATAGAAAATAATGGCAGGAATTATTTTAAAGCCTCATACTAGCAACAATAATCATTGGGTAAGCCTTACTGAGCTTCGAAGACAGAATGTTTATAAACAACATTATTATTTTAAAGTGGGTTCTTACTTTCTTATTTGACTTTAATGTTTCCTAGGTAGGTAGGTCTGTTTGAGATATTTTAACTTTTTATATCATTAAGATTTGATTGTAACAGTGGAAGTGAACATAATAATACAAATATTTGCAAGTAACGTTCATATCTTCATATACTCGTATAGAGACTAGTACTCGTAAATCTATATATAAGTTTTTTATATTTATTAAAGTGATTATCGCCACACATGTACATGCAACACTGGAGGCACTGCTAATGCGTTGCAGCCTTTGAGGAATTGGTAAATTTGCCTCTTAAATACCCCCATGTTAAAATTGACAGGAAAGTGCGGAAGTGAATCTGTTTGTTATGCTTACATGCTATAAACCAATGGGCATGATATTTTGCATAATTATATTAAAGGGGTGCAGAAAACAATATAGCATACTTAAGGTTTCGTCACACGACAGACGGGACAGTCCCGTCACCATCCTATCTCCCGTCAATATGTGTCAGAATCATAATTAACCAGAATAAAATGACTGTACCCAAAGGAACAAAACTGTCACTAAAAACTATTAGAAACAGGTAATGCCTCAGCCAATACTTAGCAATTTCATAAGAAACTTTCTAACAGAAATATCTGCCAAGTACAGTAAATCAATTAACGTGTCAGTTTAACTTAATAGTTCAGCTTCAAACAAAACATGCGTAGGCAGTAGACGTATTCTCGAGCCACGCCCAGACAATTCATCCATAATACATCACCGATTAAGTTTTAACAATTATGTCGTCATAACATTACGTAATTGCTCCAGTTTGTCAGCTTACCTGAATGTGATTTATTGTTCATAACCGCACCGCCATTTTTAATCTGTAACCAACGAAAAGGAATCATTTAAAATAAATTAGTGAAATCTTTTTACCCGACTGCGTCAGAAAGAGGGTTATGTTTTTCGAGCGTATGTATGTATGTATGTATGTCCATTTCTTCGGCACGCGCTACAGCCTAAACGAATATATACTATAAATATCATATCATGTTTATATTGCCGTTTTAACAAAAAATGGCAAAAACTGTACCGTATCATTTCTATACCATAAACTAAAACAAAAAAGTCTCAAATAAAATTATTATTATATATTTTTTTATTCACCACAACCTTGACTGCAATCACACCTGGTGATAAGTGACGATGCAATCTAAGATGGAAGTGGGCTAATTTGTAAGAAGTAGGATAATACATGGAGGATATTCACACCACTTCGGTTTCTACGCGACATCGTACCGGAACGCTAAATCGCTTGGTGATACGGAGGTCGCTTACATTTGTCAAGTAAAGTCGGGCGTCGACGCTCTGACTTCGCTTAAGGCATTTAAAACAATAATGTGATTGGTTTATTCATCATTCATTCATTAGTGAATTAAAATTATGAAAAGAAATGCCTTTGCTATCGCGTACATTGCAATAATACTTCCATATTCAAAGTCAAAGTTAATCGTTTATTCAGGCAAAACTACTTTTGGTAATGTTTTTATACGTTAAAACGCTTGTTATACTTGTATGGTGTATTATAAACTGACCATTATTATAAAATAAACTAATTGTGATATACCACAAACTTAAAATAAAACCTGCGATAATATTCTTGGTAGAAGCAGGCGTTACTTTGCGGAACTGCGTTATAAATAGTAATAATTAATTTTGCTGTTATAACTCCACAATGTTAGTTCAGACTTCGATTGAAAAGTATAAGTATAGTTTGCATCTACTACTGAGGAAAAAACGAGTGAAACGTAAGTAAAGGATTTCCGTGAAAATAGCAAAGTAAATAAATTATTAACTACCTATGAAAATGATATTCATTTAATTTAGATATGTACTAGCTGTACCCGGCAAACGTTGTTTTGCCATGTATATTATTTCTACGAAACATTTTTTTTATATAGGGGTTGATCGTGTAGGGATGAAAATTTAGGGTTGTATGTATTTTTTAATGCCACATTATAAAAAAATTGCAAAAAAAATTAAAATACAATGTTAGGGGTGGACAACCCTTATCACTTAGGGGTATGAAAAATAGATAGTAGCCGATTCTCAGACTTACTGAATATGCATATAAAATTTTATAAAAAATGGGCAAGCCGTTTCGCAGGAGTAAGGTAACTAACACCGTGACCCGAGAATTTTATATATAAGATTTAAGATTTAACCATGGTAATAAAATTAAATATTTAAAAAAAAACCTTCGATTTAAAAGATAATAAAATAAAACAAAACCTATATAACTAACATAGAACGTGGAGATCTAATCAGTGCAATAGTGATAAGAACATTAACTCAGACACCTCTGTGAATCCAGATCGCGACACATACTTGGATATTTCAATTTAATCCGGATCAAAATCATACGAATGTCGTTTTGCGGTAGACTAGCACTTCTGACACCCAGTACTTAATAAGGAAACTTGTTTATTGCACAGCCAATACTTTTTAAGATGCTCGCACAGTTATAAGAAGCGCTGAACTTTGTGGCATTCTTTATTAATATACACCTCGCAGTGATAAAAGACGAAGAAGTGATATGAAGCTCTTAGTAAATTTCGCAAGGCCTGGCGATTAATCGACGAGAACGCTTTTGCATACAACTTGGACGGAGGTTTCTTAGTTAGTTAGTTAGATCTTTAGTATGGAAATGCCATACCAAAATTAACAATAATCCTTGGTTGCATACAACACGATCCAGGTAGAAAATGCAACACATTTTATGCTATAAATTTAAAATTATCTTATTATTGTCATGAATTCGTCATTAACAAGTTAATTTAAAAAATTAGGTGTAAAATGACTGGTGATTTCTACCTTCATTTTTAATTTGTTTGTTGACAAGTATTCTCGATCGAGTTAGGCTTTAGTATATAGGTGATACTGCACATATGTGGAATTTCCTTATTTTTTCACACAAGCAAGCAAAAATAGAGAAAAATCCAAATCTTGTGCAATATTCACTATAAATATACGCTCCGACTTGAGAACGTCCTTCTTTTTGTAGGTCAGATAAATACATTTTTACATTTGATATTTGATATGCGATCGATGCACACGTAGATATGCGATCAGCCTTAGACATATTCGCGCACCTACATGACTCTGATCCCAGGGATATAGTACGTAAAGCTGTCTAAGCACTTTATAAAAGCTATCATTGCATCTTATCTGTCGAATTCCCTCACGTAAATTATTAGCCTTCCAACTTCCAACATGAGAGTAAAGTGCGTTCTCCCACACACTTCAAATTCATTGCAGTTGTATCGATAAATTCTGCAATTTCATACCTGAATGTTATGCAATAATATGAACTTGTTTTCTACCAAATGGCAGACGACGTTCAGATTGAATCGCGAAAGATATGGAAATAAGAGAATTATAAACTTTGGAAGATCGTCGTTTTATATTTAAAAGTTTCAAATGGCGTATAAAATAATCTTAATTTTTAATGGTAACTTTTATGGGGTACAATTTTGAATCAACAAAAGGATTCCCATTTTCTTTTACTGCCAATAAATTCAAATAGGTTAACAATCTGGGATAAGTTATAAAAATGTATCTCCTTATGTAATTAGTGCACAGCAGACGAAGTCAAAAGCATCTGCTAATACTTCCATTTTAAAAAATACCAACAACTTAAAAATGACTTTTGTAATTTTATGTCGAACAGAAAAGAAAGTAACAATCACAAAACAAGTTTAAAGTGTAGTAAGTTTGATACAGTGCATTTACTACAGGATATTAGAGAAAATGAAGGTAATAACGATACTCGTACAATCCATACGTTGAACGATAGAAGTAAGTACATGAATCAGAAAGCGTTTGCTCTTCAAGATGCATTGGATCACGTTGAAGACAAATCACTTTTTGCCCCGTACCATTTCCTTTCACGGTGGTTCGAAATAATTTAATACTGAATGCATAATGACAGATATACGATCTGTGGCGACGCAAAACACTTTTGTCGGTGTAACTCTAGTCTTGTAACTACACGTTCGTAAATTGAATGAAGTTCGAATCACAAATAGTTTTATAATAGACATGCTCGTAGCTATATATGTGGTGGAAGTTTTTGTTAAGGCTGGTCACGTATCTTGAAACGTAGGTACTATAAATTAAAGCCCTTTTTTAGAAGTTTTTAATGGACTTGAGTCATTCAGTTTTATGTAGGTACTTTTCTGTTTTATACTTTAGAAAATGTGCACAGAAAAACAGAAGTTCATTCGTTATTTATATATTTTTATTTGGAAAGCAACTATTAAGTTATAAGTATATTAACAAATTTTTCAATTTGCATTAATTGTATAATAAATTAATACAAAAAAAGATTCTGCCAAAAAGAGAACCTAGAAGAAACTAATATCTATACGAAAGAAAAGAACAAATAATACTGTAGACTGTAATACTGTGTACAGTGTTTGGTCATTAAATGGCTAAACGGAAAAATTATACGAGAATATTAAGGATATTATCGCAGTACATATCAGTGATTGCATAGAAAAAGCCTATATAATTAAGTAGAAAGAAATGAAAAATGCTTACTATAAAATATAAGAACAAATAAACAATACAAAAGACAAGAACAAATAAATAACAATAACATTATGATAGAATAAGTGTTCAAGAGTAAAGTTAAATGTCATTAAATGGCTAAAAAGGCTAAACTCGGACACACCTAGTTGCAAAATTATACGAGAATCTTGATCGCGGTTTCGTGATCACAACTACGTGACTAACGCAAGCAAATGTAAACAATCGTATGCAGAACTAAAACGAAATATGTAAAACAACGTTATAGTGTAATATCGTAAAATTAAAACGACTGGGTGCGCCTTACATGGTTGTTCTTCCTTGTAATTTGATTATATCTTTTAAGATTCTCTCGTTTATCTCTTCTTTATAGTATCCAGCTATTACATCTTTAATATTAATTAACAAAATTAATCTCCTTTTCAAGCCTCGTCACAATTTTTAACAATGATATTCGACAATTTGCTCACTCATGTCACTGAAAGATACGTGACACCGGCATCTGGCTGCAGCATCAATCCTTGACGAGTTAATCTTAAAGCCAATTAATCTAGTCAACAAACACATTTAAAATGAAGGTAGAAAATGCAACACATTTTATGCCTAATAAATTTAAAATTATGTTTTGTTATTTTACAAAATCGTATTTAAAATATATTGATATATTTAATTAGTTTTAAGCTTACTAATCTAATTTATTGTCGTGAATTCGTCATTAACTAGTTAATTTAAAAAAATAGGTGTAAAATGACTAGTGATTTCTACCTTCATTTTTAATTTGTTTGTTGACAAGCATTCTCAATCGAGTTTGGCTTTAGTATAGGTATTTTCTTTATTACTTCTGGTTAAAAATAATTCAAATATTATATTTAATTTCTAAAATACAATAATTATTCAATGCTATGAAGCACATTCTGCTTGTAACCTTAATAAAAGTGGATACATGATGGAAAAACTGAATACTTCTCTCTATATTTAGTAGTAACGTAATATTCAGATTAGATTATGCGATAGTAGGGACTTGATAGATGGATAGATTAGGTTGCGTTTGTCAACTAAAATGTTAGATTTAACTAAGGAATTTCGTACTAACTATATTGACAAACGGTATAAAACTGTTTCAATTATTCAAATTCGAATTCCTATCAGTATTCTGTGGAATAAGCAATGCGATGTCAACCGCTAAATTAAGTGAACCTAAGATAATAGGTGAAACCAGCAAAGACAGATAGTTAATTGAAATATTTTAGTTAAGATAATTATTTAGTAGTTATTTACGTATCTCGATACTTAATTATGTTATTTTCATAGATAAAATTAAAATTTAAAACTTTTCTTTATATTAAGAATGGATATTCATTTCGAATCATCAACACATTTAACATGTAGCACCTACCTTAAATAAAAATATTTTTGGAGGGATAACACATTAAAAATAGATTTAACAAAGTTTCATAAATACAGACAAAATGCAAAAAATCGGCCAACATATTTACGAACCGTTTTTGCACTCAACACGTTCACATTCATGTGTGAAGTGAGATATTCGAAACGTTTGAACGACTTCCTCAACAAACAGTCTCATAACAAGCAGGAAGAAAATGAGGCTTGGAGCTTGACGAATGTATAACGTGACCGCCAGAGTTATGAGCTCTAAATGCTTAAACGTTCTCCCACGATCGTGATTTTATCATTAAAATTATAAGGATGCTATAGGCAAACCGGGTCTTGCATATTTGAATTGTTCTGAACAAAGACAGTGCATGATATAATCGAGACAGAGACATGCTAATTTTAAATGAACAAATGAATGAAATATACTTTAAAACATAAATAAAAACAAACTGTCATAGAAGAAAAACTTGGAACTAACTTTGAATTGCTCTATACAAAGACAGTGCATTATATAATCGAGACACAGACATGCTAATTTGAATGAACGAATGAATGAAATATACCTTATTATACAACATAAATAAAAGTAAACTATAACACAAAAGAAAAACTTGAAGTAATGTACATTGGCGGTCTTATTGCGCTAATTTTATTTGCTTCCAGATATTTTTGCTAATTTTATTTATGTAAAAGATATAAATTTCTTAAACAACGCTGATTTGCTAAAGACGGTAATAGTAAATAGGCCAACACTTGAATGGCAGTTTTCAAAGTAATAAAAACTAAACGCTAACTTTACTAAGTTTTTATCTCAAATAAGTAAGAAACGATAAGTTATTACTTATCGTTATCTTTAAATGTCACTTTGGCAATAACACCGTTGCAATAATTGTTGTAACAGTAAATATTTTGTTTAAGTCTATATAGAACTAATGACCTCGAAACGCCCTAACAAAACTCACTGTGTTGGGTAAACTCTTTTTAAGGTAACATGGACTTTAATGCCATAAACTTAAGAATTGCAAGTAATGTATCGAGGGAAGATCTAAGTTTGTCTGAATTTCTTCAAGTCAGCGAAATAGCGCTTACGTAAAAGTAAATGGTAATGACATGCCATACTGGTGGAGGATGATATGTTAATGCTCGTTGCATGATTAATTGTCATGGCACGCGCAAGTCTATGCAATTTCTTTGATGATTGTATAATTTAAATAATTATTGTTTCTCTGATGCATCTACTTGTTGGTCACGACCTGTGTTTCACCAAGTTCATTCTCACAATTGAATAACATGTAAGTGTTTCCATTATCATCATCATTATCAGCTTATTTTAACAGCCTGCTATAAAGACGGCCTCCCTCTTTATAGAAGAGAGGATAATATAGAGCTTAGACCTTTAATCGCAACACGCTACGATATTTGGGCTTTGGCTGATAAAATGATCGATTCTTTAACGATTACTATCAGTACGCTTAAGATATGTCGAGCTGAGAAAATGAGAAACGTTGTCCAATAGCAGCGATATCGAAAAATGCAGCTATCTGAAAAATACGTTGACTAAGCAGGAAACCGCTACGGCCATAGGAGTGTACACATGCCATGACAGCACTAGGTATATGTTTTGCAAAATGGGTATTCCTAAGAATCATATCTGCAAGGCTTGCAATGAAGACAATAATTCCATGGAACTCATCTTGTGTGAATTTGACAGACTGCCTGGAAAGATATTAATAAATAGATTT
Source organism: Mycalesis mineus (assembly GCA_034621355.1). NCBI lineage: Eukaryota > Metazoa > Arthropoda > Insecta > Lepidoptera > Nymphalidae > Mycalesis > Mycalesis mineus. Next base: position 13,351,795 of record CM067890.1, on the reverse strand, counting down.
CCTGATGATATTCAGTACCAAGTTATTGTGCCTCGAACTTTAAAGTAACCATCTAACACATAGAGTGGGTATAAACTGATATAGGAGGAGGTGATGGGCGGAGCGAGTAAAAAAGATTAAAAAGGGTCGCATTGCGTCTGCTATGGCAGGCCTTACCATAATAATATTTACATCAGAAAGGAAAATTTATTGAAAGAAAAAAGCGAATATTCCAGAGTCCGAACTCATGACTTCGCTTTCGGAAGCCACATAGACTGACCACAGGACCAGCGAAGCAGTTAATACAGCAAAGTTATATCAAAATAGGATCCTGAATGTCGAATGTTTGATAGTAAAACGACTAGATGTAGTCCAAGGAACAGGCAGGTACAACGTTAGCCACAAAAACCTATTAGAATAATCTATTAATTAATCTGCTCGCTAAATAGTAGCAACGCACGAAGAGTTCAATGTACTTTAGCACGCAATTCATACAACTGAAATCTTGTCAATAAATATAAATAATCTACAATCAATGAGTAAAAATGTGTTACTACTTTTTATTTAATATTCTTGTCTTTTTTTAATACTCTTTCTTCTTATTTTTTTATGTACACCTTTGTTTGATGATCTTTTTACTTAATCCTCTATTAGTTTGCTTGGTAGGGATCGCTTTTTAGCGATAAGGCCGCCTATTGTAAATGTCTGTTCATTTCATTACTATTACTGCACAAAGCAATTTATAGGTTAAAATGAGTATTTCAATTAGGTGTATGTATAGGTTAGGTGGTTTTGAAAACGGGAACAAGGAATTTTTCAAAATAATGATTTTTAAATTAAAATATGTAACTCCGTCTTCACAATACCCAATTGATTAATAAATAAGATAGTACATAGCATAAAACAAAGTCGCCTCTTGTGGTCTGTACGCTTAAATCTTTTAAACTACGCAACGGATTTTTATAATATAGCAACACAAGAAGAAAGTGTACGAATAGTTAAAAATGTCATGTTTTGAGGTTTTCACGCGGAGGAGGTTCCAGTATCTAGTATACGATATAGGTAAAATATTCTAACGGGTTCGACTCGGTGGAGTTAAAACTTTAAAGCAATTTCAAGTAGAAATTCACGCATGGTGATGTAGTTCGTACATTACCGGTATGCTCTCACAGTGTAAACGATTCAAGATAAAAGCCGTTGAACACACTTCGATCTTCTAATACTATGTCAGGAGAAAGGAGTGTAGGTACTTGTTGCTTTTAAAGCTTTTTCATTTCACATGGTGAATTGTGAATTGATTTTGGAATATTAACATCTGTGATTGATAAGATTGATGATTGGATTATTATATTCATCATCATCATTATCAGTCTATTAACGGCCCACTACTGGGCCTGGCCTCCCTCCCACCCACCACGCTGCTCCAATGTGGGTTGGCGGGCTACTTTATCATCATCATCATTATCAGCCTATTAACAGCCCACTACAGGGCCAGGCCTCCCTCTTTACAGGAGAGGGGATATGGAGCGTACACCCACCACGCTGCTCCAGTGCGGATTGGCGGGCTTAGGGTAATAATGTTTCATTTATTAACGATCACTATCAGATGTTGATGACAGTGACCGGGTGTATCACCACCAACTTCCCGATTATTGCTTGACCCGCCCCAGGGTTCGAACCCAGGACCTCGTGATCGAAGCCGGATAGGCTAACTACACCAACGAGGCAGTATTAGGATTATTATATTATGACCTCAAAAATTTCATTTTTTTTTATAGTTTGTAATTATTTTTAATTTATTTAATAACAACTATGATTTATTCACTTAGCTAAAAAGACTTAACTATGTGTACAAATTATCCCTCCTTACATATTATAAAACGAAGACCTCCGCCGCGTCTGTCTGTTTGTCTGTTCGCATTACACTCAGAGACTATTGAACGGACAGTCATTTCACCAGTAGAAGGTTTTAGTATACAATTTGTTAAGCTGCTTTATCTATTTGAGATTTAACGAAACAATCTATTGACAAATAAATAATAGTTTAAAAAAACTAAAAACACGCTTTTTATAGAAACCCAAACTAAAAAATAGAAAATAATTTTAATAAATTTAAATTAAGAATAGTGTTAAAATTTTCATTAACTATAAATTAATAATAGTGTAAATAAAAAGAAATTATTTTATTTTAAAAAAGCGTGGGGTGCATGGTGTCAATATAGTTATAAATATTTTATTGACAGATATGAGTAGAGTGATTATCATTTTGATAATATCTTAAAAAGCACCCCACGCTTTTTTTAAAATAAAATAATTTATTTTTATTTACACTATTATTAATTTATAGTTAATGAAAATTTTAACACTATTCTTAATTTAAATTTATTAAAATTATTTTCTATTTTTTAGTTTGGGTTTCTATAAAAAGCGTGTTTTTAGTTTTTTTAAACTATTATTTATTTTTTACTTTTTAGTTTGGTTTATTTATAAAAGCGTGATTTTTTAGTTTTTTTAAACTATTATTTGTTGATTATCAAAAATATTCATACTATGTTTCATAGTAAGCGTCGACATCGAATTCACATTCGATGTTTACAATTCTTATTTTTACTTACAATCTGTACCCGCATTTGCCTGTGCCCCACCCTTAGCACAGTGACCAAGGAAACCACAGAAACCTGGCCAGAGTACAGTCGGCACGGGAGCGAGCCTTGGAAGTCGCAGAAAAACTGCGACTGCCAGGGCTCGAACCCACGCCTGAGCGACTGTTGTACGGGCAGATTAGCACTTAAACCGCTCGGCCACACAGTCGCTAGTAATTTATTTATTAGTGAGAATAAAATAATTATTTAATAAATATTATAAATACGGGGAATCAGAGTTCAATTTCGGAGAGGGAGCCTGAGAAACGGCTACCAGAACCAAGGAAGGCCGCAGGCGCGCAGATTACCCACGGAGAGTTATATACTGACATACTGACAAACTGACATACAAGTGAAGCTAATAAAAAGCGTGTAAAAATAAAGTTTGAAGAGTTTCCTCGAGTTTTCGTAGATCTCATCATCAGATCATGACTTAGTTAACATTAAACCAACTGGAATCTTTCAAACTTCTCATTGAGACATATTAATCGAGCCCAATCACAAGGTAGCTACTGTAAACCGTTAAAGAGCTCCCTCAGCTGTCATTCCTCTTCATCGCCAGACCCTCAATGACAGTCACAGCCCATCTAGATGTAAAGTTCTCATTGAGACAAATTAATCGAGCCCAAACACAAGGTAGCTACTGTAAACCGTTAAAGAGCTCCCTTAACTGTCCTTCGTTTTCATCTGCAGACCTTCAATGACAGTCACAGTCCATCTAAATGTAAATTTCTCATCGAGACAAATTAATCAAGCCCAAACACACGGTAGCTACTGTAAGCCGTTACGGAGCACCCTTAACTGTACTTCGTCTTCATCACCAGACCCTCAATGACAGTCACAGTTCATCTAAATGTAAATTTCTCATCGAGACAAATTAATCAAGCCCAAACACAAGGTAGCTACTGTAAGCTGTTACGGAGCTCCCTTAACTGTACTTTGTCTTCATCACCAGACCCTCAATGACAGTCACAGCCCATCTAAATGTAAAGTTCTTATCAAAACAAATTAATCGAGCCCAAACACAAGGTAAATACAGTAAATCGTCAAGGAATTCTCTTATATGTAGATCGGCTCCATCATCAGATTGACTCCAGACCTTCATCGAATTGTAGTGCTTTTAAATACTTATCGGAAAAACTAACAAACGTACTTGTTGTCCCTACAATTTTTGAAAGTTCCCCTCGGTTTCTCCAGGATCCCATCATCAGATCCTGGTTTCCTTGTCATGGTACTACCACCGGACTATCTACTTTCCAACAAAAAAAGAATTATCAAAATCGGTTCATAAACGACGAAGTTATGCGCGAACACACATACGAGTTACATACTGACATACTGACATACTGACAAACTGACAAACTGACATACAAGTGAAGCTAATATAAAGCGTGTAAAAAACCGAGGCATATATTTTGAGGATAACTTGTTATATCCATTTTTCTTGAAAAAAAAAAGGGGTTATGTTTAAGATAACGTTAACATGAATAAAATAAATAATAACACGCTACAATCTTCTAAACTATATATAATCTAGAACAATATAAAAAAGGAGTAAAAATCTTAGGTGTCAAGTATCGAAGTCAAGTGATAAAGTGCCAAGAAGGCTAGCAGCATTGCCACGTTCTACGGCCTATGCTATGTAATTATTAATTTTACTATTATTTACTTTGTGACGCAATAAACGTCGTAGTAGTAGCATAATATTTTAGTGCTAATTAACCTTCATCGTCATTCATTACATTTTTAAAATATTGCCATGGCGTTTTAATATGAGTAATATTCCCTTTTCCTTCAACCAATCGTGTACATAAGTAATAAGTGTATGCGTCATTAGCCTTTTTTTCCGCTGAGAAATGCGTTTACGCATCCCTCCCGGAGGTACTAGGATAGGGTCACGATACTTCCCGGAGGGTATGTGGGACTCGCTGACCAGGAAGCGGTCACAACACCCACTAAAACCCAGCGCTGCCCTCGGCATCATGAGTGAAGCACCAAAGGATCGAAGCGGACACTCTACCTTGGCACTTTGACGCATCCAAAACCATCGAGGGTTTTAAAGTCTACACGGGAGGCATTAAGTGGGCGAACTTGCGCCTCCTGCCGCCCGTCCTTCTTCTACGAATTTGTGGGGCATCTGCTGCCATTTCTCTTTCGCGTTCAGCTGCTTCTTTGAGGCGTATTACTTCCTCGCAGAAAAAGACCATTTCCTGGTGCGTCATTAGCCTAACTGACGGGACTCGAATCCATGATCTTTCAGTTTGAGCCCAGCAGCTTAACCTTGGATTTATTGCTGCATCAAACAGTTCCTAAGTAAGTAACGGTTTAAATTAAATATAAACAATTAAAGAACTAACAACAGATTATCACATCGACACAAATCTAACTAACGATATTATAAGCGCACAGATTAAATACAATTATGTGTTTGTTTTGATGTATGTACATAGATAAATTGAATAGGCTAATCGTTACAACAACTGCAAATCACGGGAAGCTAATTATTTGTATCTATGATCAAGCTTGCACCCAACACAAATCTATTATCCTAAATGGATTTGCATACATCGAGCAGTTAGGAATTTTTTTGACGTATTCTCTGATTAATTATTAGGTAGTTTAGATGTGACAGATACTCCAATACTTTTATTTGCAATGTTGGAATAACAGATATGATATTAATCGTTCATCAACCAAAAATAATTGTTAATCTATGGTTAGAATTTAATCATCTACTTTTCATAAAGTCTTATTTATATTCTAGGACAAGTCTTCGCATAACATAACCTGTTGCCTCTAAAATCAAATTAAAATGTTACGCCGATTCCAGACAACGGGACTGTAATAAAATAGTAAACATAATTATTGCCTCAAAGAAATTCCGAAGCACACAAATTATAAGAAATCATCGTGATGACTCTAACGGTCCATAATTAATATCCAAATTGACAGCTGACCATTTTAAAAGTCGAAACTGGTATCCAATAAGCAATCGATGTGGAAACATCAATGTGAAGATGAACCAGCCGAGGTGGAAACTATTACTTTAGTTCGTCATTTTAGATAAAATTATGTGATTAAATTTTTAAAGTTTTTACAGTTAATATAAAATGCAAATGTAGGACACCCTGTTTAATCATATTATATAAATTACTATTGTACTTATATAAAATTTGGAATAAAAAAAATTAAATCGACTTCAAAACGCACTAAAAATAATTGCGTTAAGTTGCTTTATTTCATAATAATTAATGCAAGTTTAGTAGCAAAGCACTTTATGTGTTTCTATAATAGGTAACGTCCTGGGTTTTTTCGTCAGCCAAAAGTATAATTATTGTTTAATGCATCCAAAAATCTCAGGAGTAGACCTGCATGCCTCGTGAAGTACACGTTAAGCTACCCTAATCCATTAGAGCAGAATCGTAATTCTGAGCTCCAAATTCTCTCTTATTGACTAATTCATATCATTAACATATAAACAAACTATATTTTTAACTCCAGGCTACAAATGTCATAACCAAAAGCAAATAGACAACAAAATTAAATTCAATTAAGCTAGTAATAACACCAAATCCTAATAAGCTACAACTTTAGCAGGCTGCTTTAGAACAAGAAGAAATATTAGGAACAGGTGGTAAACCTGTCCCAAATATTACAATAGAAACTAACGCTTTTATAGTACTTAGCTGTCATGTTATTAACAAACGTGATAAGTATTTTGGCTGCCACATCATGACATTATATGATTTATAGCCCCATACTTCCGGCAACGAGGTTTCCAAGGTTCCATGCGTATAGGCCCATACAGCGAAGCCATTAAACCTAAATGTCAATAAGAAATCGAGTGTGCCGTCCCGTTATACGCACAAAAAGCTGTTGTGGGTCAATGGCACAGCGAGATGCTCGTCTCCCGCATTCGCATAAAGCGCGCGTTAACTTTTTTTAATTGAATTCGAATCGGCTTGAATCAATCTCGTAGCTTCGATTGTTGCCATTAAATCGAATACTATTGATTGAATAGAAGCGAGTTACTTTGCGGAAGATCAAGGCGAAGTATCGAAAGCGACATTTCGCAATTAAATACTGTAGTCAGTATTTTCTGAGGATGCTTTAGTAAAAAAACTATTTTTGTTGAATTTGGTGACTTTGACTCTTGTTTTACCCGGTTTTCACAGAAAATAGCAACATCAAGAATAATTTTGGAATCAGGTTATGAACATGTAATAGCAGTACACATTTATGAAAATCATAGATGACAAACACTGTCTAACAAATGCAAAACAACACAGAAAACTTTCATTAAAACTGCTAAGACTGAAAACAAGCACAAAGTCAATTTATTAATAGAAGTACAAAATTACTAAACCAAATTACATAGAAGGTGCACGTTTCAAGGAGCCGTACACAAAAAGCAGTAAACGCCAAGCCATTTGGAACCGATGTGGAATACCTAAAGCGGATGATCCAACTGTTTGCCAATTCTAATACAAATGCTATTTAAATTAGAGGCAAATGAACTCTGTACAACAAAGTGGATTAACATATCGCCATAGTGTAGACAACTGTTTAATACCATTTATTATACTTTAGGACAAATATATTATTTAGTAATAGTATAGAAAAAACGGAGGAAATACAATTCTAGGATCGGAAAATAATTTTAAGACAATTGTCCGGTATAAAATTGAATGACGTAATTTACATTAACGCAAACGAACTTGCGGGCAAAAGGTAGATTACTATAACTGTCTGCTTGTCTCTAGTCAAGACATCTATATATCGTTACAATATGTCTATTAATGGGCATACAAAGACTAGACTCATTAGCGATCAACTTGACCCTTAAGAAATATTTCTTTTGACATTAATATCACATTTACTTGCAACAAATCCGTCATATTCTCCGTTGCTCACGTGTTTCGTGGAAAGGGGTCGACGAAACCAGTTTCAACGTCAAGTGAAGTAGTAGCAATATTTGCTGATCAGATGTGTACTTTAGCTAATTGACATAAAACCCAGATTCCAATGCAGCAAGTTTACGTTAAGTCTATAGTTGCAACAAATAAACGAGATAGGCTGAAGACGCAGGTCCGTCTCTTTCGATGACGTGTTTGCGCAACTAATTGTCACAATGTCTTACCAAACTGTTTGAGTTAGAAATAATAGGACAGTTAGCAATTGTACTCATTTCATTACTTTTTCTAATCATCATCGCCATCATCGTTTGTATTTGCTAAAGCAGGGATAAATGATTTTATGTAGCAAGTACCTATTATTTTCTCTATATTAACCAGGAAATAGCAACGCTTAGTTTTTACTCCTATTTATCATGGAGGTTACGAGACGGGCGTGGTTGAGAGCTTTTCGCTATCATCTGCTCTTGAGAATTCAGCTTATTAAAGCCATTGAAGTATTGTCGATATATTAATAACGTTCTCTTTTTGTACCTGCGAGTAGATGTATGATAGGAGTGCATTTGAAATTAAAGGTCCATTGAACGGTAATTTTCTTGCTGTGATTGTCGATACCACACATTCTGAAGACGGATAGATAAATGTAGATATCATCATTATTAAAATTACATGTTGCAGGTGCGACTATATATCTGTCTATTATGCTGCAATACATTGATTAGAGTTTCAAGTTTTCCAGTTATCTTATTTAAACGGAGGTGCACGTTTAGTGATTAAAATTCGAGAGTTCATTAAGTTCTATTGGTATTTCCATTCACTTTTATCACACGTTGTATCTTTTTTACACACTTTATCCGTTCCCCATATTTGGTTTTCCTCTTCCACTTTATTGAACACCAAAAATATTTTATAGCTATCTGTACTTCAGCTAAATAAAAAATATCGCGCAATTTCTTATAATGGGATTGTACGAGTTTGTGTATCTCTAAACAAAGAAGAAAAGGGGAATGTCACGGCATTTAGGGGTCCGTTAAAACAGACAGATAATGATGGTGATGATGTTCTTAAATGAAAAAACCTAGTTTATTTGAATAAGACAGTTTAATTCACAACTAACTATACCTAAATATAACTATAAAATATATCACAAAAATACATAAACTTAAAATTTGTTTGTAAAACTCGGTCGCATTCGTCAGCTGGTCATCTGCTTTTTGTGATATTTGAACATATTGGCATAGATAAAACGTAGTTTATTTAAATCAATCATTTAATATATACCAAAACTGTAGGTAAATTTAACTCAAATGTAATTATCCCGCAAACACATTAAGTTAAAAAATCGTTTTGTTACGAAAACAATCATTTATTACATACCAAAACTATAGGTGAGTGTAACTAAAATGTAATTATCCCGTAAACATATTAAGTTAAAAAATCGTTTTGTTACGGAAACTCAGTCGCATTCGTCAGCCGGTCGTCTGATTTTCGTGACTAGTTGTGAATGTCGTGAGTGCGGCCCACCCAGCCGGCGCGCGTCTAACAGTAATATTGGATTCCATCCCTCAGACTTGCGCCGTTATTATCCGACTGCCAATTAAGTTCAATGTAATCTTTATGGTTATCAATAATTAATTATTCTTGTCTCCATTCAGTAACAGTGACCTCGTGCCTTTTAGCAAAATACCTAATCTATCTAGTTTCAACTTCCTCGTTACACCATTACCCAAGCGGCTTCAGGTTATATTTAAGTCTTTGATCAGGCTAAGGAATATTAAATGTGTTGTGTTTGTTACATCTTTACCGATTTCATAACTTTCTTCTTGAAAAATGTCGACTCCTGAAAGGCAAGGCGGCTGTCTTTAAGCAATTAAAACAAGCTGATGATTATTTTGATATTGTATAGCTTCTATTTGAAACTGAAATGTGTTAGCAATAACAATGTAACGCACTGCAACTTTACAATTCGTAATACGTCGTCGACTAAACGTTATAAATCTGTGACCCATACATAAAGTACGAAAAGTTACAACACAAATCGATAATTATAACTTTGTGGTTGTGATCCGTTTGGCAAAACGCCGATATTGCTTCTTCATAACACAATAGCCAAGATACATTGCAATCAAAATGTTATGAAATAATGTGATACCAACACATATAATTTTGTAAATGAAAGTATGTTTAAACATAGAGTTCATATAGAGTTTGGATTGGACGATGTTATGTGATGGGATAGCTTTTCTTCTCGATTTTTTAGGTACTGTAAAATTAATAAACCTAATGAAGTTGATGATTTCAAAACAAACCTTAATTTTAATAATCTCATTTAAAATATAGTTATAAGAAAAGACACAGGTACACATTATTGCGTTTCTTGAAGAAATTAGTCTCAATAATAACGTTTCATAAAATTACAACTGCGGCATAACGTATATGTTTTAACAAATACATTCCACAACAAAATCTACATTATATAGATGACCTACCAAGATCTATCCGCTAATATCAGTAGCAACGTCAATCTTAATCTTATGAAAGCGCTCTTTGTGCGGCTTAATGGATTTTGGTAACTAAATTCAAAGGCCTCAATCAACGTTGTAATTTGTATTTCAAAGACTCATCCATCAGTCATCTGACTTTATATCCTACAAAATTCAAGCAGCCGCTTATAATAATTCATTGTCATTAGGCTCTATTTAGTCTGTGTGTCGATTTATCTTTTCCAAAACCAAGGACTCCTGTGTTATGTGCTTCTAGTTTGATTGCATTCAGTTCATTAACTTTAATCTCTGTCTCCGTACATTATAAAACCGGTAATTTTATGGTTTTACGGTAACTTGATTTATGTAATCACATTAAATTCCCACATGTCTTAACATAAAGAACTAACAAATGAAGAAGCAATAAAATGAATGTTTAATTAATACGAATTAGAGGAACGCGGCAACTTGAATTAACATACAAGTGTGAACATATGGATATTACTATTGGTATTAAACTACCGGAACATCTTATTCAATACAAGAACAGTTAACCTCGGTGTCGAGAAATTTACGAGATTCCGAGTATGCAACTCGAATCGATTTACCTGAAAGTCTTGGATCCACCAACGGTCCCGTTCGCAATGTCTGGAGTACTACAAAGATATGCCATGCATCGGGCTACAAATATAAAATAAATCAAGTTATTGGAGAAAATACGCCCACTGACGTAACTGACCACTCTTTGATTGATGTCTGGAGCGACCCACGCAAGTACAGCTCGTAAGAGATTATTAATTAGCGTGACAACTACGCGGTTCAATATAATTAATTGCAAGATTATTTTTAAGTAAATTCTAAAAGTTAGCTTGAGAAAGTAGGTGCTTGTTTGTGCAGCTTTTACTTTATAATAATTAATACATTGAGATATTATCGAGACAGTAACCATTATTATTTGATTTAGATTTATATGTTTATTCGTACTTTATAATTAACTGTTTTATTGTCTACACAAACCATAATTTTAATTAAAATATTAAATAATTTGACAATTAATATTAAATACTGAGAAAGTCATTTTTTATCAAGATATATATTAATTAAAAGCAATGTAATCTAAAAGTAAGAAATCCAGGACATTCTAAATAAACAGGACAAGACTAACCTTAAGTCGACGAACTTGTATAAAAAAAAATGTGTGCGTGTACCCTCGTAAGAAGTGAAACTAACTAACTAACTTATCAACATTCAAGTATTAGAAAAAATTGATACTATAATTACACCCACGTGTTAGTGTATTGAAAAATACAATTTGATTAGAAATTCACTGGAATTAAAATTAAAATAAACCCTTTGATTTTGCTGATCACTTCAATGTAACATATATATATATATATATATATATATATATATATATATATATATATATATATATATATATATATATATATATATATATATATTTATCACGTCACTTCCATAAGTCAAAGATGGCGCGTAACGGAAAAATGTGACGCGTAACGAAAAAATGTTACACTAAATTTTTTTCTAACCCCGATAAAGAAGATTCACTTCAATAATGAGAATGGAAGAAGCTATGAAGAAATTTAAGAATCTCAACAAGTGAAAGGTGTTAAATGTGTCAGAGTATATGTATGTACGTATCTAATCTTAAAGTTAATAATTTATGGAGGATAATAAATTAAGAATTAAGAACATTTAGTGGTCAACTCCATCGTCTCTATACAAAGTTGGCCCGACTCCGCTATTAGCATAACTAGAGAAGCGCGGCCGCAGGTGAACAACTAACGGGACCGCATATCCATGACGCATCTTATTGCCAATCCCTTTCAAATTCGTCTCTATCGACATCCATTTAAAATCCGTTTTTGGGTAATACTACGCAATTTGTTTTAATAATATATTCGGAAAGTTACTTCGCAAACATAAGAGACAGCGTGCCGCTGTTTGTCAGATTAACCTGTCAAAATAATTTTAAATTTATTGCTTTTCATACATCTCGTTTTGCAATTTAAATACACGCGTGACGGTAACGTTGAAATAGGCTTTCTCAATCCAAGACTAAAATTCGAATACATAATAAAAATTATTATTTATAAATAGCCGATGTATTCCGAGAAACTGACAAAAATACGTAAGACACTTGATACGATTGATTGCATGACAATGCAGGTACAACACTAGAAATAAAAAGTTGTTGACTGATACTCGAGTATTAAAAAATTACACTGAACCAATTAGAATTAACTTAATAGAACCTATAATACGAAATCTCTTCAACGTTGTAAAATGTTAATAAAATATACTTAAATGTCAACGATTAAAATGGAAATTTCGAAAACCAGAATACAAAGTAGATACAAATCTTTAGCTGTGGTATTCTGCGAAAGATGAATTTATTTTAAAATATGTATCAAAGATAGAAATATTTATCATTAATGATAAAAGTAATAACAATGATCTATAACACAAAGATAAGAATGAGAATAAATCTGAAAGCAAAATTGGCGATCTTGAAAGTGAATTTGGACTAAGTAATATGTAGCGGAACTAATTCGAGAGTTATTCTTGTTACGTTATTATCTACTTGAACACTTATAAAATGCGTGTTACAATTCTAACGTGTATAAATTGACCTTACTAACCTTGACTGATATTACTTGTTATAAAATACTGGTAAGAGTAGTCTAATTTTCAAACAATACGTTATTGTGATTGTTTGCTTAATATTTTGTTTTTTTTTATGACTACAGGTTGGCTCTTGACTGCTATCACAATTCACACCTGATGTTAAGTGACGATTCAATCTAAGATAGAAGCGGGCTAACTTTATAGGAGTAGGATGAAAATCCACACCCCTATCGGTTTCTACATGACATCGTACCGGAATGCTAAATCGCTTGGCGGTACGTCTTTGTCGGTAGGGTGGTAACTAGCCACGGCGAAAACCTACCACCAGCCAGACCAAGACAAATTAAGAAGATTCTCAATCCGCCCCGTCGGGAATCGAACCCATTATACATTCAATCTTCATGTATCAGTTTTGTTTTTTCATATTAAATTGAAACGGTTGTTACTTTATACACCTTTTATATGAATAATGAATATTTGATTAAATTTAAGAACAAGGGTTGTCAATATTGTTATTATATTTTTTGTTAGTTATTTTGAACATTAAAAATTGTTTTTTTTGCGAAAATCCGATGAAGCGACCTTTAATTACAGTGACATTACCATCGAGATCTTACAAAAATCGTCGTCGTAAGTTACACTTGGAAACATGAGCTCCGAAGACGTTGGCTCTACCAGTATAATGTTGAATTAGGAAGCTTTTTTTAGGTTCGGATGACTTTTTCTCTTGGATTCTGCAATGTTTATCAGAAAATGGCTAAATTAATAAATTATTTACAATTTTCTATAGTTTTTTTTTTGGTGTATTAATACTCCACATTTTTGATTGAAATTAATAAAGACTGAGCAATGTTTTCTTTGTAACCTTGTTTAGTATAAATCTTTTTCTAAGCCTAAAAATGACGTTTAGAAGTACGAGTAGGTATATTGTTGATAGTACCTTGAGGTTTCCAGTTTTTTACAACTTCGTGTCAAGTCATTACACGGTTTAACAACGCTATATCGAGCTCACGTCACGAATTGGCGGTTTCGAAAACGCAACCCATATTTCTAACTGAGCGACGCAAATTTAAGCACAGACGATTTTCTATATAACACGAATACAGTTCCAGACAAAATAGTTTCTAGTCTCGCAATAGACATTCTCGTTCAAAAACGAATTATCTATAGAAACTGACATACTGCACACATATTGCATTGCATTGAGATTTATTACAGTCGTCATATTTTATTAATGCTTTAAGATCTTTAAGCTCGTATCCTAAATTTCTTTTTTTCGTAACTGATTGAATAAATTCAAGAACCCTGGAAGAAGTAAAGTACATAGCTTCACAAAAGTTCTTTATTAAGTAGTTGGAATTGAATGAAAGTAAAAATTGTCGTTAAATATTATTTATAATCAAATCGTATGGATGTAAAGATTAGTTTTTTTGAGAATATATAATTTATAGAATTATTCACAATGAATAAGCGTTTAACCATAACGATTGCATTAAAAACTATAGAACTAAGTAAGGGGTTGATTTATATATGCTCTTCAATAAGAGAGAAATCTAAGAGAGGTTATCTGTTCCTCTCTTAGTCTTCTTATCTTAGAAATTATTATTTTAAGGTTACTGCTGTTGTAATACTCAACAATTCTTAAAAGAGCTGCATCTTTAAAAAAAAGAATAATACACAAAGAATAACACGCCTCTCCTATATCCTTGTGACATCTTTGAAACAATAGTAATCTCACGAAACCATACATATAGGCTCAGTCGTCATACACTCATGGTGCAGCGTGTTGCAACAAAGGATATGGCACCTTTCACAGTTTTGCCGTCTCATTAATATCTTGACTCGAAGTCAAACAAAGCAACCGTACTTCGACTTGCTCGTATAGCTGTGCGTGAACTAGTGCCGCACTACTGCAATGTTATTCTCAACGCTGACATCATCGTTGAAGGCGCCATTTAAAATTAAAATAGCAAATTGATATTTAAATATCGTTTATTTGAAGTAGGCTTAGTTTACACGCACTTTGAAAACGTCAAATATGTCAATTTAAATTGATTCTACTACCGATCGGAATGCAGAATCTGATCAGCAATATAATCTGCCACAAAAAGTTACATGTACTTGTTATCCTAATTCAAATTCAAATTCATTTATTGCTGGAATGTGGTAATACAAAGTTGTTCATACAATTAAAGAGGCTTAGCACATTCTGCCAAATAGGCATGCAAACAATCATATATAAGAATTATCATTATTTTATAAAAATGTTATAATAATTTAATGACATTATTATTATATAAATTTTTTATCAGTTGATAAAATAAATTATGTTAATAACAAAATATAATAATAAAATCCTGTATCCAAAAGTAATGTAAATCAATTTAAACTCTCTGGTAAGTTATAAATAGGTATTTGTTTATATTTACTCCATTCTATTTAAAAAAAATTAATGATAGTAATGGGAATCAATAAAAATATAATGGTGTTTGAATCGATAACTTAATGACATTTTCTAAGATGGAAATGATAATATTTGTATGTTATACACACATGACGGTTGCTCACGTTTAAAATATCATGAATTATACGATTACCTACAATGATTACGATGGCAATAAGACCTGCAAAATATATTTAAATATCAAACATAGAAATACTACAATGTCCTTTCAACGTTGCGCCAACGTTGGCACTGGCTATGAGCTTAGAAAATAGTCCAAAAACACGCTGCTATATTCACAATAGCTCTTGACAACCATAAGGCGTGTACCAACATGAATACAACATGTTAGTAAGGGCAGGCAATTTGCTCCCATACGCTGAGCTATACTGTACTTGAACCTAAAGACCTAAGAGAAGTAAAGAGATTCTGATATTATGTTATTATTGAATTTTAAAAATCAATTGCAGAACACTTCCCATGGCATCGTTTGCTTAGGAATTTGGAGAACCTATAAATTAGCCTCCAGTGGAAAAATTCAGCAACGGTAAAACATGATGCTTCTATATTTATGATGCTAGAGAGACAAGATATCATGTTATAGTAAAATATAATGTTTTACTTAATACTCTACAAAAACAAAGGTTCAAAAAAAAAAACATTTATTTCAAGAACATTTAAAAAAAAATTAACAAAAAATAGAACCGACTCAAAACACACTGAAAGTAAAAAAGTGTGTTTTGAGTCGGTTCTATTTTTTGTTAAAAAATATTATTTCTCGTACTATACTGTCATAGTATATTATACGGCACTAGTAGCCAAAAAGCTACCGATACCGAGACAAAGACCGAAATCGCTATAAGCGTGCCTCCAAAATTTGAAGAGTTCCTTCAATTTCCCCAGGATATCATCATCAGATCCTAACATGATGACATTGGGACCACCTTGGAAGTACGCCCTTTCTAATAAAAAAAGAATTATCAAAATGGGACAACTCTGTAAAAAGTTAGGTTCATTGCCACTAGTTCCATTACAAGTTCCATCGTGGAACTAGTGATAACAAAAATTATAATTTTTGTTATCACTAGTTCCATTTTAAAAGGAATACGAAGAAAATGGAACTAGTGTTGATTTATTTTATGGTTAGTTGCCACTAGTACCATTAACAGTTCCATAATGGAACTAGTGATGATTTTTTTAGTCACTAGTTCCACATTATTATCTTAAGCACTTTAGGCACTATGCGTGGTCATACATAAAAAAAATATATATATACGTGTCGAATTGAGAACCTCCTCCGTTTTTTTTCGTCGTTTAAAAATGGAAATATCTAGAGATATTTTTTTAAAAGATTATATTTAGATCAATTTTTGACAGCTTTAGTGAAATGTTAAACACGGGCTTGTAACTTAGACAGATAATGCTAAAATAATCTCCGCGTCTGTCTGTTTACAATACATAAAAACAAAATGGCTGCCATTTGAATATTGTTATGCTGAAATGACAAATACATGCTTCGACGATAACATAATTATTATTTACAGTATTATAGAGGTATTTTACACCAATTTATAACCGTTTGACTTGATATTTACATATAAGGCAATTATTATTTACATTAATTTAAATCAAATTCGTAGAAACAAATATACCTCTCAAGTAAAAACCTGTGTGACATTTTTAACAACCGCAATTATTCACACGACATTTACTTCCTATTCTAAGCAGTAGACATTCTATTTCTTACTAAACCATATAATTGTAATGTCGTGTATCGCATGACGTGACTTAGTGACAAAACACAGCACGATTAGAATTTGCCACAGAAAATCTAATGTGTCCAATCGTCCGTCTAACACAAATACTCAACTGATGTGATCATAACTTCTTGTGGTGTCACTGCCTTACGAGTACCTAGGTACACGGTAAAGTAAATTCAAGGAATTTCGCAGCGATAAAGGAAGCAAATAAATGGACATTTGCCAGTAAAAGGACCACTGTTTTGTAAGGATTTTGTGAACCTATCGAAGTGATAACATCCTTTAGATTGATGAACAACGGCTGCACGCATGAAAAAGCATTTAAAAGAAAACTTCCTTTCAATTACTCCACTTAGTGACCTTAAGAAATATTTAAAAGTTTCACGTTATTTGAAGCTGTTTGCTTCAAGGAATATGCGTACTGAAGTAAATTCAAGGAATTTAGCAGCGATAAAGGAAGCAAATAAATGGACAGTTGCTAGTAAAAGGACTACTGTTTTGTAAGGATTTTGTGAACCTATCGAAGTGATAACGTCCTTTAAATTGATGAACAACGGCTGCACGCATGAAAAAGCATTTAAAAGAAAACTTCCTTTCAATTACTCCACTTAGTGACCTCAAGAAATATTTAAAAGTTTCACGTTATTTGAAACTGTTTGCTTAAGGAATATGCGTACCAAGTTGAGGAACCTTTAAAATAATTGCTCAAGTATTCATTCAATAGAACTATAACATATGCCCTCCATGCATAATACGGAAATGCGAGCAGCTTCAACGTCTATGATCAGACAGCATCGGGGGTTATGCCTATAGATATCATAGACAATAATGTTGATCCTATTCAATGCCAATCGTTCTTTGATTTGACATATCCTGCTATCGCAATTCGCATATCAATATCATATCAGTGACTAAATTATTTCAGTATAGTCAGATTTTACAAATACTTATAAGAAAGAAACTTGTTGTACAATCAAAGTTTAGTTTGAAATATTTTCAATATTGTATACCTTACCTTGTATGACTGCCTCGTTGGTCTAGTGGTTAGCCTATCTAGCTTCGATCACGAGGTCCTGAGTTCGAATCCTGGGTCGGGTCACGGAATAATTCTGTGTTTTTCATTCCACTATAAAACTCTCAGTATATTTTAAGCCCGGAGTCGGGAAGTTGGTGGTGTTACACCCCCGTGCATCGGAGAGCACGTTAAGCCGTCGGTCTCGGTCACTGTCATCAACATCTGGTAGTGATCGTTAATAAATGAAACATTATCACCCTAAGCCCGCCAACTCGCATTGGAGCAGCGTGGTGGGTCTACGCTCTATATCCCCTCTCCTATAAGGAGGGAGCCAGGCCCTGTAGTGGGACATGAATAGGCTGATAATGATGATGATGATGATGATACCTTAGTCTTAATTCAATTAAAATCAATTCAAAATCGTTAATTTCAAGAAGGCTTAGTTTAGCACTTGTAAAACTTTGTGTTAAACTATATGCAGTTGTGACTCTACCACCGGTTCGGAAGGCAGGTTAGCTTAGGGGAAAGACTTGGCGAAAGGTGCGAAAACTTACGTTAAACGGGGTCATAGTGTTAAATTTTCTAAATAGGGTTACACGCGCAACTACTTTTAAACATTTAATCTTTAACAAGTTACTGTCTAAATCATAAACCGTATGTATTAATGAGCAGATTCCTAATAACAACTTGCAGAATATTAAATAATGCAATTAATCTTTGGTATTTAAATAGATTGTACAGCCATCTAAAACATTGTAAACAAATCCATTAAACAACAATCATTGACTACAGGAACGCTTTTGAAATTTTCGCGCAAAAACTCGCTTTGAACCTAACAAAAGATCGTTGAACCTTGCGAAAGTGAAACGATATCGAAAATGCCAGAAGCTACAAGTTTACAAAAACATTAAAACATGAATTTTAATGTGCATTACTGTGTATTTTTAACCTCTGGCGTAAAAGAGTAATATTTGACGTATGTCTGTCTGTAGTATTATAGATTCTAAATCTAAACAATTATTATTTGGAACCTGACATGATTAAAATACAGTTGATAGCTATAGAAGATGCAGATTCGGTAATCCAATCCGAAGATTATAAGCATTCTTTTACGATTGAAAAGATTTCGGACATGCAAGGCATTATCCTAACTACATTCATGGTTATGACCGTCAGAGATTTTTAAAATTGTAACTTGTTGACACTAACATCTCACAACATTTCATCATGTCACAAACGTCTTTAATAAGGTAAATATAAAATACACTTATTTAATACCTTAGTAATGACGTTTTACATGTAATAATAATATATTAAATTTTTAAAAATTTTACCAAAAAGTAGAACCGACTCAAAACGCAGTAAAAAGTAAAAATTAACTGTGTCATTTAGTTGCTTTAATTTACTTAAGGATGCATATGAAGTCGGTGCCAGCAAGTTTAAGGAACATTCATTTAACGTAGTAAAGTAGTTTGTGGGTTCTAGGTAATGTTCTTAAAGTAGAAACCTTGCTGGCACCGACTCCTAGATATGCTTAAGTAAATTAATATGACCAGTTATTTTTTACTTTTTAGTGCTGTCATAGTATATTATACGGCACTAGAAAAAAGCGAGACAAAGACCGAAATCGCTGTAAGCGTGCCTCCAAAATTTTCCAGGATAACATCATCAGATCCTAACATGATGACAATGGGACCACCTTGGAAGTATGACCTTTCTAATAAAAAAAGAATTATCAAAATCGGACAACTCTGTAAAAAGTTAAAGTTAAAAAAAAATAGACGTGTCGAATTGAGAACCTCCTCCGTTTTTTTTCGTCGGTTAAAAAACAGGTCTGACTCCAAATATAAATTAACTGTAGATTAAATTAAGGATAAAATAACGGCATTTAAATAAATGTGACAAACTCGTTGCACATGCAGTCAGTCTTGAGGTATACTATAGAGCTATATAATAAAAGACGTTTAAAAGGAAATTTATCGTAACTGCACAATCGAGCCTCTCCGTAAGACGCCTTTCTGGTGCATCCCACCGCAATACCTTGGTATTTATATGCCATAACTTTATAATAACAGTAACCTTTGCAATACTCCATTCAGTATTAAAACGTAGCTTATCGTCAGTATACAATTCAGTACCGTAAGACTGATTCACTGTTAGTGGTTATATCAAATATCAAATGACCGTAAGTTAAATTTTATCTTGTTATACTTTTAGTAGATTAATCATTACACAGATCTTGTTATCTAAGTACTGTACAGTTTCCAGAAGATTAAAAATATAATAAACTTCAAAATCATCACTACCAAGTATTTTATGATGTATTTTGTCACCAGTATTTTTGTTTATAACTTTTATTATATGAAGCTAATCTCTTTTGATAATCTAACCTTACTGAGTTCATCGTTCATTATGTTATAAAACTTACAGCAATTATCTCCGGATGTCTGGAGACGTATATTTTAAAAGACGTATATTTTAAAAGACGTAACTAAAATTGACCATGATGGAACGGCTCATTTTCTCATTGCCCCGATGATCCTCGCAGTCACATCACTGTCAAATTACATGTATCTATTGATCTCGATAGGTTTTGCGCTAGCGTCCCAGACGTAAAGAGCTTTTGCGATACTAAGATAAATAACAAGTATCGTTTTTGTAATGGACGCCAAACATGTGAGAATCGTAAAAGACATGGTCTACGCTTTACAATATTCTATACATTCCTTGTATTGCTATTGAGTTAAATCGAATAATCATGTTTCATTATTCCGTTTACATAATGCATTTTCAACAAACAACAAACTATACATAGTACTGATATTAAAGTATCATTTAATTTAAACTTATTTCAAGTTCAAATTCTTTATTTTCTGAATATAAATTATTTACACAAGTACGATGGACGTATTCTACCATTTCTGGGATGCACAGTTAACATATTGCATTAAGAATAAGAATAGGTACTTTAACACTAATTACTTTTTGTATTTACTAATTCTAGTACAATATTCGAGGTCAATATTATCAAAGATGTGTCCAATTTAATGCAGACGCATACATTCAAAGTCTGGTTACGCAAATTTTAACTGTTTTTGCATACGGTTAAATATTGTCGTAAAGAATGACTATTTATTCAAATCATCTTACCAAATTGACTATAAACGTCAATTATAAATACAAGGCAAATATAACGGGTAAATACAACGAAAAGCACATAAACAATGGTTACAAAATAAGTTCTCATGTTACACTTATCAGGCAAGGCAATAGGATTAGGCCAGTTTAATGGCTAATGCAAGAGGCTAATCTCGACGATCTTCAGTGAAACTGTCGCTTTCGGCGTCGTGTTGTTTTGTAAAATCACACTTTGAATCGAATTAGGCCTGCTAATACTATAAGACTGTGACGAACTATTACAGTGTGACACGAAGATTAATGATTTTAAAACGATCAACGAAAAGTGATCGATTTACTAGCACGGTTGGATTTACAAGTAAGAGTAAGGTGTAGCTTTACCATTTAGAAAAAACAGATCAATATTGCAGTACTTAATGACACGATGATATTAAGTATAGTAAAGATTTTTTTATTGACTACAAGTTGGCCCTTGACTGCTATCACACCTGATGGTAAGTGATGATGCAATCTAAGATGGAAGTGGACTAACTTGTTAGAAGTAGGAAATCCACACCCCTTTCGGCTTCTACACGACATCGTAACAGAACTCTAAATCGCTTGGCGGTACGTCTTTGTCGGTAGAGTGGTAACTAGCCACGGCGAAAGCCTCCCACCAGCTAGACCAAGACAAATTAAGAAAAATCTCAATCTGCTCTGCAGGAAATCGAACCCAGAACCTCCGTCTCATAAATCCACCGCACATACCACTGCGCCACTGAGGTCGTAAATAATCATCAAAGTACAATAAAACAGTAACAAGATAAACCTAGTTGTATCTCTCAATCGGCAGTTTCTCTTAATTAAAGGGGCACAGGGTCTAGCAGGATTATAGAGATCTAACTACTATCATTATACGTACGATATAGTACTCATGACAAATTAAGCACCTAAACTTGTTTAATACATAAAAAGAGAACATGAGACGATAAATCAACGAAAGAAATAAAAAGTCATTAGAACACATTGTTCGTAAGCAATAATGAAAGCACCGCAATATATCTCCATTATGATGCACTTCTTGTTTATAATGCAAAATGTTTACCATTTTATCATCCAAAAAAGGCTAACGGGAGAGTGAATTTACGTTCCTTGACGACAGTTGAAAGAAACCTATGCTTACATTTGTCAATACGGCTTGCGTATTGCATTTAACTTGTGTTTTGTAATAATTCAAGAATCAAGATCAATAGTTTCTAAGAAGCCATTGTGTTGCAAAGTTAGCAGGTGAATGCGACAGATATGAAGGTCTTGGGAAATTGATCACTCAATACTTGCTATGAGTTGAACTGGATTTTTGTCTTATTATATGCTAATTCGGTATTTAAATAAATTATTAAAATTAAAGGAACATTAACAAGAACAGTAAATCGTTAAGCCATGATTGCAGGTAAAGTTGCACTGTAGAGACTATAGAGAAATTCTAAATTCCTTAAATTATCTGAGCTAAGAATTGAACTTCTGTGGCGCAGTGGTATGTGCGGTGGATTTATAAGACGGAGGTACTGGGTTCGATTCCCGGCGGGGCAGATTGAGATTTTTCTTAATTTGTCTTGGTCTGGCTGGTGGGAGGCTTTCGCCGTGGCTAGTTACCACCCTACCGACAAACACGAACCGCCAAGCGATTTAGCGTTCCAGTGCGATGTCGTGTAGAAACCGAAAGGGGTGTGGATTTTCGTCCCACTCCTAACAAGTTAGCCCACTTCCATCTTAGACTGCATCATCACTTAACATCAGGTGTGATAGCAGTCAAGGGCCAACTTGTAGTCGATAAAAAAAAACCCAGACTTTTTACATGTAAACATACACAACTACTTATTAAAAGTAATAATCGTATATTTTATAAAAATGCTAATAAATCTTTTTCCTCTCTGAATGAACTCTGAATGATAGTTTTATGTAACTGTTAGCATAGTCTCACTTTCTTTATCTAAAGATTTGTACATGGTATCTCATTTGAATGTATTGTATTTGGTTACATAGAAATAATCAATGGCTCTTATGAAGATTATGTCTTTTGTAGTCAACTACTTGGCAGGTAGTTTGACCTTTCCGGGATCACAAAGGCATCGATTTTTGAGTGTTGACTATGTTTCGTGTACAATAACTTACAAGCATGTATCATTCATCTTATTTATAAAATGAATTGCTGCTTATTAGACTCGCTAAAACTTAAAAACTTTTAAATATTGGATGAAAGCAGGAACAGAAACAGAATTTTGTGGTATATCAATCATGAATAGTAAATTATTTATTTTATTAAGTCACAAACTTTTCTAGATCCAACAGAAAACTCACTACGTATCTTCATTAACTTCGACACCGGAGCATCCTCAGTAAGGCTAGCATGGAGAAGAAATAATAATTTTATCCTCCCATTCTCGAACTACGGATATAAATTGTCTTTCGACTCGTCATAGCATAGCCACAATGTAATTAATACCCATTGACATTACGCTTGGATATCTTTTCCCTATCTTTTCTCCGGTATGATCGTAGTATGACCATTCCCACGGGGATCTTATTTTCACCAGGGTGCTTATGCTCGGAAACTGGATAAAAACGAGCGTGAAGATAAGCGTTTTCTCCACACCTCGTGAATAAATTGTCCCTAGGCCATGTTAGCTCTCCTGAAGATGTTGATTTTACAATCAAAACCTTTTTTATTACTTTACGCTAGAATGGTTTAAATACAAAAAGAAAGTTTTACTCAAAATAGTATTGTACGGAAACTTGCATTTTAGTTAACCATACACTCGGCCACTTTGGTAATAAAATATTTGAAAATGTTATTAAATATCTAATGATCCTTTAGAAATGTTCAAAATATTTATAATTCTTATCTATTTTAAACATAAATACTTACTCAAAGGAAATTTATTTTTTCTTTTAAAAATTATTAAGTAGGTAAGTATGTTTCATATCCGTAATACCACCGTGATCATCATCGAGTCAACAATTCCGAGAATAGCATACTACTTTTTTAACTAAGTCAGTCAATCAATCCATCAAAGTGAAGACTTAAACTTTTTTAAAACTATGGGATGTTATAAAAATGCTGAAATCGATTCCGCTATTAATAACGTCCACCGTCTCGCTAACTTGTTTTATTTCCGTTGCGCCGCTAGTGAAATATAGCTCATGCCAGACTTGCCAATATGTTAACGACAATGAGAACAGCATGAGAACTTAAGGGCTTAACTTGAAACTTTACTACTACTACGAGAAACATAGTTCGTTCACGCTAAGAACGCAGTGACTCATCATTGTTCGCCGATCTAACCCCGCCCCATAACCAATCAAATCTTTTCAAATTGCAAAGTCAAGTTCATTGTGACCAATCGAAATGCAACTCGCGTAATTTGAAAAGATTTAACTGTAGCTTTATATTTAACCTTTAATCTTTGATAGCAGTTAATGTAAACAAAATAGTCATATTAATAAATGTAATTTTTGTTCAACAAAGGAAACGTATAGGTAGAAAATAAAAGGAATTCTCCGTGGTGGCAACGTCACCTGAATTGTGCAAATTCAAGTAATCTTATTTAAAGTAAGCTCTGTTTTCAAGCAGTTTTAGAACGTTATGTTAGAATTATATTTTGAAGTGACTCTGCCACTGAATAAAAAGGCAGGTCCTCGACAAAAAAATACCTGAAAAAATTATATTGTATCTCAGTTATTATACATTAATAATATTTGCATAATGATAGACTGGACCCCTAAATGCAGATGAAGCGTGTCATTTCAGACCATAAACGATAAGTAGCGGAACAAATCAACAATCACTTTCGATCTTAGCGGACAATGTGTGGAAATAACAACGTAATGTAGTATTGCGCAAGCACGCGGAAATATTGCAAACACGGCGGGTTGCATCTGCCTGTAAGAGATGAACTTTGTACTATTGTAAGTATTAATAATATTCGCTAAGTACCGCGGCTAACCTTTACGGAAAGCTTAATAGGATGCGGTGCACTTTCAGCAAAATTAACATAGCCTAGATTTTATCACTTCAGGTTAATAGCTTAAAAGATTACCGTCCCTGTTCAAAAGTATGGGGAAAAATTCCAAAAAAATTTATTGCATATGACATTTTTTTAATGGAAATTAGATATTTTGTTCTCAAAAATTTCCATAAGCAATTATTTGGAATAGTGAGTAATTTATTTATGTTGCTATATTCTGAATAAAAAAATGACGAATCAAAGCTACCAACTCACAAAAATCCAACAAAAAATCTTCTATAAATCAAGATTTATATGGACTTCACAATTTCCATTTACGAAGTCGTTCGTGTTCCGTATGAAAATTACTGTCTAGTCTGAGTGACTTTGTCACTTGGATTTGTCGATTTTTCTCTGAAAACCAAAACGTAAAGTTAACACATTCAGAACATTGTTAAAACAATATTAAGTTCTTGTTTTCTGTTACTTAACCAGCATCAATCACTTTGTGTGTGATAACTAAACGAAAGTGCAATCTAAAGACACAAAAACCATTCTAAGTAGTTACCATTTAGTGTTATCCAATATCTTTGACTGTCCCCTATCTTAATATCTTTTAATAATAATATATCTATCTCTATCTCGGCAACAACAAAACATCAGTTTATCTTGTTGCACACTTTAAGCAATAAGGCGTGTCTCTATCTACAAGACATTCAAGATTAACTCTTGTGTTGTGTTCCGGACGAACACGAAGTAGGACTCGCTTTCTACTTGAGCTAATAGCTCTTGTATGATAATGGTGATAACCACTGGAACCTTTCTCAATAGTATCAGCACTATCTCAATACATCTGCGAATAAATATACTTAATTCTAACCATATCTGTATCACCTGCTTTATCAAACAACCTACATAGCCTTACATAGGTTTTTGAGTATACTGTTAGTTCCTGAATTATTTGCTGATCAAATAACATGAATAGCTTATCTATACGGATATTACAAAGGTAAATAATTTGAATTAACGTTTTAATAAAAAGTACACTCACAGACTGGTTAAAAACAAAAAGTTATGACGAAACTGAAGCATTACTAGACAATCCTTTTAAATTGACATAAAAACTCAGTATCTACTGATATCAGTACATACCCTCTCTTACATACACACACACGAACTAACTCATACACTTACAAACACATACATCACACAAACAATCCCCCCCCCACACACACACAGACACACACGCTCTTTCTCCCATGTACTTGCATTCCAAACTCAAAACACAAATAGTTAGAAATATGACTAACATTTTTAATTTTAATTTGTAACTCAAATAATTATTATAATGCATGTAAATAATTGTTTTAATTGTTACGTTATAAATTTCAATTCCAATACTAGTCCAGGGTCGATAATTTTTAAAACCAAAAAAAATCACAGTAGGATGAAACCCATTTCAAAAGGAAGAGAATGCCATAAAAATGAAAGGAAAAATAAATTACGGGCGATCTGAGGTCGGGAAGGGGTAGGGGTTGAGGGTTTAGGGGTAAAACAATTCCGATTTCCGGCAAAACGAAAAGTCCTATGGAAAAGACTTGAATGGCAAAGTTGTAGATAATAAAAAGATCTAAAACTTTTGTTTCTACACTTTTTTCACATAACCTCAAAATTTGTGTGAAAAATACAAAAACCAAGTTTTTGGTTTTATATTTTTATCTTTTACAAATAAAGTTTTATTTTTATAAAATTTGGTGAAACCTTGCCTTCTTATGTCCCAAACACGCTATAATTTATTTGATTTGAAATATTTATTTTTACACCTTATTTTGAATGAATATCGAAAAAATAACCTAATTTTCAACCGAAAAATTGTCCGTCAAAATATATTTTTTTTTTCAAAAAATTATTATGCTTTCTGTTCGTTAAAATCTCTACTTTCCGATGGGAAATAATATATATATGTTACCATAGTAAACCTTCTCAGAAAAGGCAAAAACTAGGCTAACGGTTTTTACTGCTGCTACGTAATAGCAGGTATGTAGTAAGGCCCAGTTGAGGGTCTGGCTCGGTGGACTCTGCTAATTAGGTTACGGAAGATTTACGATGCTCCCGGAACCCAATCACCAGACGATTGGAAGGAACATCGCTTGGTTTTAGCGGGTATTCCGGTTGGTTCTCAGCCGATGAGTCCTACATACCCTCTGAGAAGTTAGCTGCCCTATATCTTTGCATAAACACATTTCTCAGTGTTAAAAAAAAAGTATGTAGACCCAACAAAGCTCAGATCCGCCTAGCCCCGTCTCCACTTTTCTATGTTGACATTGTAATGTGACCTTTTAGTGGGCTAAAATGTTTCGTAGGTCACTCAGGTATATACCTGAGCGACCTACATTATCTTAAAATAGTGATAAATAGGCATCTACGCCTGCATTTTCATTGCAGCTGTAAAAACCGTTAGTCTAGGTTTTGCCTTTTCTGAGAAGGTTTACTATAGTAACATATATATATATATTTTCACCTTCGGAAAGTAGAGCTTTCAACAAACAGAAACCATACCAACTTTTTGAAAAAAGCTGATATTTTGACGGGTGAATTTTCGATTGAAAATTAGGGTGTTTTTTCAATATTAATTCAAAATAAGGTGAAAAAATAAATATTTTTAATCAAATAAATTACAGCGTATTTGGAATATATAAAAGGTAAATTTTCACAAAATTTCGTTAAAAAAAAACAATTTTTGTAAAAGATAAAAATAAAAAACCAAAAACTAGGTTTTTTGAATTTTTCACATAAATTTTGAGGTTATGTGAAAAAAGTGTAAGAACAAAAGTTTTAGATCTTTTTATTACCTACAACTTTGCCATATAACTCTTTCCCATAGGACTTTTAGTTTTGCCAGAAATCGAGAAAATCCGTTTTTTACCCCTAAACCCTCACCCTCTACCCCTTCCCGACCTCAGATCGCCCGTAATTTATTTTTCCATTAATTTTTATGGCATTCTCTTCCTTTTGAAATGGGTTTCATCCTACTGTGATTTTCTTTTACTTTTTATTATGTTTGAGGCTATCTGCACTGGGCTATACTATATTTTGCTATGTATAGAGCAAGGCGTTCTAACACGGGTATATTCTTACCTACAAGAAGGTCTTAGCTCCCAATTAAATTAAAGCTATAATAATGTAAATTGAAATTGAAATAAAAAAAATTTGAATTTTAAGGAAGTGACAGTTAGAATAGGATTTTTTTTAAAACAGCCCATTAATTGAGCAAAGTTACTTTAGGCTATCTAGCACACCAAATTTAAAGATAAAACAAGCAACCAGCTGAAATTCACCTCCAATCGTAAATACGAGATTACCAGTAATTTAATGAGTAATGAATATAGTCACGCCCCAAATATACCGGCATACCATACTGGAGCAGTAATACTATATGAGGGAAATGGGGTTCACGGGCGGTGACCCGGCAAAACGTCAGAGCGTAACGCAACTTCAATATCACACAATGCTGATGACCGTGTTAATTATGGAGTTATGGATGTTGCGTGGGATAAAAAGGTCTAAATTTTTATATCAGATACATATCTTGGAACCGTTGAATTGCGATGGCACTACGTTGGGACGCGCTTGCTTAAATCATGTTTTTGATTTGAAGTTACCCATATTGAAGATGGTAGGAAAAACGGTAGCTTCAAAATTTTAACCGACGAAAAAAACGGAGTCGGTTCTCAATTCGACACGTATATTTTTTTTTATGTATGACCACGCATAACTTTTTACAGAGTTGTGCGATTTTCATAATTCTTTTTATTTAGAAACGGCATTCATCCAAGGTGGTCGTCCCATTGTCATCATGTTAGGATCTGATGATGATATCGCGAGGAAATTGAAGGAACTCTTCAAATTTTGGAGGCACGCTTACAGCGATTTCGGTTTTTGTCTCGGTATCGGTATCTTTTTGGCTACTAGTGCTGTATAATATACTATGACAATATAGTAAGAGTACGTTACGTGGCGATAAATCACTAAAAAGTAAGAAATAAAAATTTTTGACAAAAAATAGAACCGACTCAAAACTCACTAAAAAGTAAAAATGACTGTGTCATTTAGTTGCTTTATTTACTTAAGCATATCTAGGAGTCGGTGCCAGCCAAGGTTTCTACTTTAAGGACGTTACCTAGAACCCACAAACTGCTTTACTACGTAAAATCAACGTTCCTTAAACTTGTCTGGCACCGACTTCATAGATATGCTTAAGTAAATTAAAGCAACTAAATGACACAGTTATTTTTTACTTTTTAGTGCGTTTTGAGTCGGTTCTATTTTTTGTTAATTAGCAGTGCATATGAGAAATGAGGAACGTGTCCTGGGGATATTGCTAAGTCAGTTCTAGGATTACTCATGATTAGAAAGCAATGCTGGATGAGTGTAAAAACATTAGCATAGGTACATTATTCTAATTTTAATCTAAGTGTGTGTTTCTAAATAACGAAATAGTAACCGCTAGTTTGATACCCGCCGGAATTTCTTAGTCATGGGTTAAATAAATCGCGGCGTAAGCTAAATTTAGTGTTTCTTTATCGATTACAAGTTGGCCCTTTACTACTATCACACCTGATGTTAAGTGATGATGCAATCTAAGATGAAAGCGGGCTAATTTGTTAGGAGTAGGCTGAAAATCCACAACCTTTTCGGTTTCTACACGACATCGTACCGGAACGCTAAGTCACTTGGCGGTATGTCTTTGTCGGTAGGATGGTAACTAGCCACGGCGAAAATCTCCCACCAGCCAGACCAAGACAAATTAAGAAAAATCTCAAGAATCGAACCCACGACCTCCGTCTTATGAATCCACCGCGCATATCACTGCGCCACGGAGGTCGTCAAAATTATTTTAATGTCTTTTACCACATTGTTCAAATTCTATTCTACTAGAATCTAAATATATAGTACTCTTTTAAGTTCTGCAGTCTTCTGAAAGAATATCATACTAATATAATGGTATATACCCTAGAATACTAATACATAAAACTCTACTAAGATTCACATAAGCAATAAAAATCTTTTATATTTTGTTTTTAAATAGGCTACTAATACATCATTACTTTCAGTTTTGTAGTAAAAGGAAAGTTACATGACCACTGATAAAATCGCTGGAACACGACAAAAGACAGGCTTTTCACTGTTACAACAAAACACAGTATGTAAGTACTGCTTGTTAAATTCGGTTATCCGTAAGACGCTATCACACTTCTATTGTCCTTGGGTATAATAGCAATAAAGTTTTAAGTTTTTAATTGTTAAAGTCACTTGTATCAGTTTCAGAATTTACACTATAAATTCTAAATAGAAATCCCAATTCGCCTCTTTGTGACTTAACTACATCCGGTTTGAGTTTGACCATACCATAGATTAAAGACTACTAGATAGAGCCTATAGCGTGTCCACTCGTGAGACAGCAAATCAGCCTTATTGACATGAAATGTCAACATTTAAAGTACATCATAAAACGTTATGTTTTAAAATATCGTAAAATACGACATATTACTTTATATAATATAGGTTAGTAAACGCATAATACATGAAATTTGCTAAAAAATGACATATCTAAGTTTTAAATCATCAATCAATGAAGTTTATGCCTACTTACGTATGAAACGTAATTCCTTCGATTTTCTGTTCGCTGCGACTGTTGCAGCCGAAAATATTACAACCCACCATAGCACGATAACGTTTAAATTAATATCGTAACCGCAAAGTTATATTATTTATCAGCAAATTTAATAAAAAGCTAATAATTGCTCAGATATGTCCCTTGTCTGTCACAAACTCCACTCTTGACAAACAATAAAAACGAACACGCTGAAAGGGACAAAAAATAATCTTGTGTCACTTTCTAATAAAGGCCGAATGAAATAAGTCTGTCACGCTCTTGAACCTACAGCCGCGTTATGACTCCATCAGTAGTCTTTAATCTATGGACCATACAGTGTACAGTCCACTTATCATGCTCTCCATTGACAGTTATATCAGACTGCCCGACAGTTGATATTGATATATGTTTTGCATACCCCCTTTTATCTGATTTTGATATAATTCCAAACAATTCCTCATGGTTTGAAAATTTACTTCTATATAAGTACAATGTCTGTTTTGGAATTCTATTGATTTTTGAATACAATAATATATTGTCTTGAATTAAATGATCCATGCCAATCACGATCACTGATCGACATTTTATACATTAAGGTTATACTAATAAACAGTAAAGGAAGTACAATATGAAGCCAATACTAAGTAATGATCTATCGTTCACATACTAATGAGGACAGAAAATGCAAATTATCTGTGCAACTTTGTTTTGCAGCTAAATTTTAATAACCCTATTAAATATTTTATAAACGGTATAAGGTTACACATTGTTAGTAGGTCTCAAGATAATTAATTGGCTAGGCGTTTATTATAGATTATCATAAATCGCTTTATTGCTCGACATGATGACATAAGCCTCATCGATAATTTTAATAGGCTTCTAATATGACATGGGGTGTTAGTAACCTTACACGTCAT
This sequence comes from Mycalesis mineus, assembly GCA_034621355.1. Taxonomy (NCBI): domain Eukaryota; kingdom Metazoa; phylum Arthropoda; class Insecta; order Lepidoptera; family Nymphalidae; genus Mycalesis; species Mycalesis mineus. The sequence goes on along the minus strand of CM067890.1, from coordinate 13,320,214 downwards.
GTATACTTTTATTATTTTTCTAAATACCTATACTATAGCCAAACTCGATTGAGAATGCTTGTCAACAAACAAATTTAAAATGAAGGTAGAAAATACAACACATTTTATGCCTAATAAATTTATTTTTAGCACGATACTTAATACTTATACAAACTCTACTATTAGTAAAGATACAATACATTTTGACCACCTTCGTGGCGCAGTGGTATGCGCGGTGGATTTATAAGACGGAGGTCCTGGGTTCGATTACCGGCGGGGCAGATTGAGATCTTTCTTAATTTGTCTTGGTCAGGCTGATGGGAGGCTTTCGCCGTGGCTAGTTACTACCCTACCAACAAAGACATATCGCCAAGCGATTTAGCGTTCCGGTACGATGTCGTGTAGAAACCGAAAGGGGTGTGGATTTTCGTCCCAATCGTAACAAATTAGCCCGATTCCATGTTAGACTGCATCATCACTTAACATCAGGTGTGATAGCAGTCAAGGGCCAACTTGTAGTCGATAAAAAAACAAAAAAAACATAACTAAGTAGTTTCAACTCACACAATAATATCTCTCTACTGTTACTACAAAACAAGGTTTTCCAAAGAACTTGCAAAAAATCACAGGTTTTAAAACACAAACTTAAGTATTCAGTTGCTAAGTCGTTTTTAACAGCGATAATGATCAGGAATACAGCTCTCGTCTGTTTAATTCTACTCACTACTATATTTTACTATCATAGGTTTATTTACCTCGAGACTTTGACCGATAAATGGCTGACGGTGTAGCTACCAGTTTTATACATTTTAGGAAAATAGAATACAGGCGCTATAAAAAAGAAATAAACGTAAAAGATATTTACACGTAAACATGATGAAAAACATTGAATAAAAACGTCAATAAAGGGAAAAAGAGCTACAACAAGTGTCATAGTGATGTTATCACAAGTAAGCGTGGCATGCTTGCTGATGACTTACGAACATGCAGTGCATTCTAATAGACAGATTATGTCATACTAGAAGAACGTGTCAAGCTAAATCGAATGTCTATAAGTGTATACAGTAAAGGGTATCGAAAATATTGAAGAAAACGAGTTATTTCTATTTAAGCACTTTAAAATTTATCAGATAGTAAATTAAACAATATACAAATATCGAGTACACCAAACATAAGGTAAACAAACATTTTCAATATCCGAAATTCGTAATCGAAGATCAAAAATTAACAGTATACAAAAACATTAATAAGCAATGTAAACGTGGCACAATTGAAAAATCAAGTTTAAACAAACTAAGAAATAAGTTGATCAAAGTTTAGAGAAAAAATTCAAAATTTAAAAAAAAATAATACGGAGGAAACTATTTAATGTATTAACATTTATATCATAAAATGAAGACACTAACTATAATATTTAAATGTTGGTATACAATCTGGTGCTAATGGTTTAAATCGCAAATTATAGACAAATGCATATGGCCATGCATTTGTTATTTTATACCTAACGGACCGTTAGTTATTTTATACCTAACGGACGTAATATTTCACAAGGTAGTCTTATTATTTTATGAGATAGACACTTTGATCTGTATAAGTTTCTTATGTCATTTAGTGTTCCTTAGATCGTTATTTACCATATCACGGTAAAGGGGTAATCGTGATGCAATTACCATTTTATTATGAAGATTGTTATCTGAATGGACCAATATTAGCGGCAAATATTATGAAACGCGTGATTTTGCTCGTTGCTGGCATTGTTCGTTAAACAGCTCGATAAGTTATCTGAATCTGGTCGTAGTGCTTTAAATTAACTTAAAGATATCATAACTAATTGCAAATGATGAAACAATGCGAAATCAAAGCGTAATTTTCAGATTTTAGTAATCGGAGAACAATTAGAGGTACAGATTTTAGAAATATTTAACCAATAATCAGATTCGGTTAAAGTAAGTTGTAGCAAATTAACAGTTATGAAAAACTTATCAGTGATCTATGATTTGCAATAGAATTTACCAGAACGATATACGATTAAAGAAATAAATGAAATAGACAAAAGAAAAATACCAGAGCCGAAGGCCATCGAATGTTTTTAAGAACCTGAAATATTAATTAAATAATTGGAAATATTAACTAAAATAAATTGGTACCGTTAATCCAGTGATATGTCACGACAAGCTATAAATTGAAAACACCATACTTGTGAAGAATGCGTAAAAGCAACTGACTTACTCGATTCATTCCCCATAAAATTTTAATGTCAAAGAAATTCAAAATGCGTTTGAATATGAATATGAAAATAAGGCAATTAATATTCAGTCTACGTACCTCAAAGAACTTCTACATAATGCGAAAGTAGTAGATATCTTGAACTTTGCTTGTTTGCAAATTAAGGCCACATTGCACAATAAAAAATAAACTACACGCGATCTTTGAAAGTAAGAGTAACTATAACAATTTCCTTAAATGCAATTTAAACTGGACAATGTAAATGTTGCACAATAATCAAAAACTGTACACGAAATATCAGTTAAGAGCTTAAAGTTCTGAATTAGTCCTACTTACTGACGTAATCCACGCGTAAGCATCTGAAGCAGCCACTTACCTGAAAACGAACAAAAATAATAAATACGAGTAAACAACAACTAATAATAAAGCTACCAAGATACTTAAAAATATAAATAAACATGGAGTTTCAGATAATTTTTCAATATCAGTCTATTCTAACACTACAGAGTTAAAATAGAGTGCGGATATGTGGCTTAGATCCACCACGGAGTTACAATGCGGGTTGGTATTATTAGCGTAATAATGCTTACTGTTGTAAGGACCACAAAGATATATTAATGATTATTACTTTGACAGACCGAATTTAGGTGTGTACATCTCAGTTTCCAGTTCCGGGAATTTTGATAAGAAATGTTACTAAGAATTTCTAAGCTCAATATTTTAGCCCCAAGATCGAACCTATATGCCCTTTTAATCTCATATCACATAAGCTACAGGACCAATCCCTATTAAAGGCAGTTATTATAAGAGCATTGCATATAACGAATTCTATAATTCAATGAAGCCACAGACAATCGGACGTATAGACAGCTGGATGAGGCTATAAATAAGTGTTAAGTTTGCACCTCTCGATGCGGAGATCTGAAAACAGACCATTAAGATCAGACTAAGTTAGTGTGAGAAATGTAGACATTAGCTCTCCATAGAATCGCGGAGCCTGAAAGGCTTATTTAAACTTATGTTGCTTACAGTAACAGTTATGGATTAGACAGTTAAATCTGAATCCGAATTACTAAACACAGTCATAAATTAGTTTCACCGGCATTGAGTAGAATCTACATATCATTTGTGAGGTTGCGTATTATACGATTTTAAAACTTAATGCCAAAAGAATTTTTAGACTTGCCTATTAAAAATTTTAAAAATGTGTAAAAGTTTATTGAAGCAAGGTTATTAAAGAATTGACGATTTTCGCAACAAGATTGTCGGATTCGGCTATGCTTTTTTTCTACTGCACACAAAATAGGATAATTAAAATTGTAAATATTAAAATACGAAATGAAACATTCATTTATTTAAAAGAGTAACTGCTAAGTTTTTCGGCTCTTCTTCTCGGCAGAATGTGCCTTTCGCACCGGTGGTAGAGTCATTACGCACTGATATACTTATTTTTCAAGTGTGCCTATAATAAATGAATCATAATTTGAATAATCCTGCTCTATAGACTATTGCGATGATTGCCAATAATTAATAACAAACTTACCATTGTAATGTTGCCATTAAATGCAAGGCCAAGATTCGACTGCTCTACTTTTTATACCATGACGTATAAACATCGATTCAAGGCGTTACAAAATCAAACCTTCATGCTTTTAAATTTGGCTCTGGGGCCCACCCCAGAGCCAAATTGACCCGACACTATACCGAAGATATCCCGGACGTCAGCCTAGACGAGATTAGTATGGCTCTCGAACACCTAAAGAACAACAAGGCGCCAGGTGATGACGGAATCACAGCAGAACTCCTGAAAGCGGGTGGTAAACCGATACTTGAAGTCCTTCAGCGATTGTTCAATTCCGTCATTCACGAGGGCAAGACGCCTCAGGCGTGGCACAGGAGCGTGGTTGTTCTGTTCTTCAAAAAGGGTGACAATACCTTGCTGAAGAATTACAGACCAATCTCACTGCTGAGTCATGTCTACAAGTTGTTCTCCAGAGTCATCACGAATCGTCTCGCTCGTAGGTTTGATGACTTCCAGCCTCCCGAACAAGCCGGTTTCCGACAAGGCTTTAGTACCATAGACCACATCCATACGCTGCGGCAGGTTATACAAAAGACCGAAGAGTATAACCGGCCACTTTGCTTGGCGTTTGTGGACTATGAGAAAGCCTTTGATTCGGTGGAAACCTGGGCTGTGTTAAGGTCATTGCAGAGGTGCCGAATCGACTACCGGTACATCCAAGCGTTGCAGTGCCTGTACGAAAACGCCACCATGTCGGTCCGTATACAGGATGAGACTACGAGGCCAATCCAATTGCAGCGAGGAGTGCGACAGGGAGATGTTATCTCCCCGAAGCTATTTACCGCCGCATTGGAAGACGTCTTTAAGCTCTTGGACTGGAACGGACTTGGCATCAACATCAATGGCGAGTACCTCACTCAACTGCGGTTTGCCGACGATGTAGTGATAATGGCAGAATCTCTAGATGACCTTAATAATATGCTCAATGACCTCAGCAGAGTTTCTCAACAGGTGGGCCTTAAAATGAACATGGGCAAGACAAAGATCATGTGTAATGCTCATGTTTCGCTCCACCCAGTTATTGTTGAAAATTCTGCACTCGAAATTGTAGACGAGTATATATACCTAGGGCATATGGTCCAGTTAGGTAGGTCCAATTTCAAGAAAGAGGTGAACCGCCGAATCCAACTCGGTTGGGCAGCGTTCGGGAAACTGCGTGACATCTTTTCGTCCAAAATTCCTCAGTGCCTGAAGACGAAGGTCTTCGAACAGTGCGTGTTGCCAGTGATGACATACGGATCCGAGACTTGGTCGCTAACTGCGGGCTTCATAAGAAGGCTCAGAGTCACTCAGCGGGCGATGGAAAGAGCAATGCTCGGAGTATCTCTGCGTGATCGAATCAGAAATGAGGAGATCCGCAGAAGAACCAAATTAACCGACATAGCTCAGCGAGTCGCAGAACTGAAGTGGCAATGGGCGGGGCACGTAGTTCGAACAGCTGATGGACGTTGGGGGCCGAAGGTGCTAGAATGGCGACCCCGCACCGGAAAGCGCAGTGTTGGTCGACCCCCCACCAGGTGGACTGACGACATCAAACGGGTCGCAGGGAGCCGCTGGGCACATGCGGCTCAGGATCGTTGTGTTTGGAAGTCCCTAAAAAAGGCCTATGTCCAGCAGTGGACGTCCATTGGCTGATAATGATGATGATGATGATGATGCTTTTAAACTGATTTAATCCATTATTATTTTTATCTATGCTTAGTATTATAAAGCTGAAGAATTCGTTTGATTAAACGCGCTTAACTTAGAAACTACTGGTTTAAGTTGAAGAATTACTTAAGTGCTTATTTTATGACGATGCGTGCATTAACTAATGACGCTTATAGGCGTATATATAGACGCCTATATTGTATTGGCCTATATGATATTGCGCAAGTGAAACCGCAGGGCAAAGCTAATTAACAAAAAGGTTGTAAAATAGAACACAGCAACATGGAAAGATGGAATACACGCTGGAATTCAAATAAACATTATTATTGTTCTTAAATGCTGCTGATACTACAAATTACGGTACTTTGTTTGTTAGATAAAGATAAAATTACTCTACAGAATGGGAAAATTTATCTGGGTGACTGCGAAGGTACACTCATATAGTTATTTAGCAACAAGATTTTCTTAGAAAGTATAATAATCTTCTTTGCATATCTTTTTTATAACCTAAGCATATGTGACTGGCGATGACCTTAAAGACATGTTAAATAAAAGGTGCTACCGGCATTTGATGAAGCGATATGAATCTCGATATTATGTATGTATAGCATATATTAACATAAACCGGTATCCAAGCACAACTTTGTAGATACCTATGTTGTTTTTGTTAGCAGTTCGTAACACATTTAATTTTTTCTTTAATATTGTACAACTACCTATATGGGCTCTTTGGATCATCACATCAGCCGATGAACATCTTAATGCTGTGCATGGGTCTTTTTTGGGGAGTTCCAAACACGACCATCCTGAACCTCCCGTGACCAGTGGATTCCAGCAACACATTTTATATCGTCAGTTTCACCTAGCGGTCGACCAATTTTCACCTAGGTGGCTTTCCGGTGCGACGTTACCATTTCAGCACTTTGGGAGTTTGGGACCCAAGATCCAATGGTTCTCCTCTTCCGCCTAAAGTCACTTCAGCTTTGCAACTAAGACTTTTTGCGCTAACTCAGTTACTTACTACTTAATTTTATTAAAGTAACCAGTATAAATACAACTGTATGAAAATACAAAGTGCAATATTGTTTAAGGTCACTAACAGCACACTATGGCGTTATTACATTCAAATAAACAACAATATAGGATAAAGATTGAACAAATGATAGATTTAGTTCGTGTGGGTCTAAAGCCACCTACTTACATACAAACGACGGCATGGACGCGGAAGCAAGTTGGCAGCCCGAAGGGGATCTGATTATTGGCGTCAACCTCAGCCGCGCCACGAAATGAGGCTAAAATAGCAATGTGGCATAATCTAACGATCGGTACAATTGTGATTTACAACACTTTATACTTGCAGTACTTAAGAACTGTAATACATTGTTATGGTGGCTTGTTGGAAGATACATAAACTTCCTAAGTCAAATGAAGTCATTGATCTAATGGTGGAATACTGAAATGTTACTCAAATTCATCATTCACTTCAAGCTCTCTTGAATTTCGTTACATACGACCGGAATATTATATTTCGAGTCGTTGATTATATATACGAATTTGGAGTTTAGAGTTAGTCGGTAATCAAGATTCTTAACATTAATTTCAGTATTAGTCTGGTTTAAACTCATTGAATATCTAGGCATTAATATCAATTATTATTTTTAACCAACACGACTTGTATATTTTTTTTTATTTATGACCACGCATAACTTTTTACAGAGTTGTCCGATTTTGATAATTCTTTTTTTATTAGAAAGGGCATACTTCCAAGGTGGTCCCATTGTCATCATGTTAGGGTCTGATGATGATATCCTGGGGAAATTGAAAGAACTCTTCAAATTTTGGAGGCACGCTTACAGCGATTTCGGTTTTTGTCTCGGTATTGGTAGCTTTTTTAAGTGCCATATAATATACTATGACAGTATAGTACGAGTACGATATGTGGCGATAAATCACTCAAAAGTAAGAAATAAATTTTTTTAAATAAAAATAGAATCGACTCAAAATGCACTAAAAAGTAAAAAATAACTGTCATTTAGTTGCTTTAAATTACTTTAGCATATATAGGAGTCTTAAAGCTTCTAAACTAAAATCATTAAGTGTCTAATCATAAACGGCCATATTTAATGTTTATTGGCGTCAACATAAACCTTTCTATAGCGCTGAGTGGCCATAGCAATACGGAAAAGCATAATCTTGAATCAGTAGATTGCATGGGCTAATATAATCTGAACCCATGAATATCCTAAGACCTTAGTTATAATCGTAAATTAGCTTATAGAGAAAGTTATATACGCGATATTATGTAATGGACATCATTGAGAACTCTCCAAGGCATTTGTTTTGTAAATGCTTATAAGTTTGATGCTGGAATTGAATACATCTAAACCTTTAATTTAAGAACTGATATATTTTTAACTATGGGATTTCTATTAGTCAAAGGCCTATCTACTTATTATACCAACATTCGACAGAAGCACGTGCGGGTAATAAAAAAACATTAAATTAACAATTTAAAAAACCCCCGACCCAAATTAGAAACCTAAAAAGAACCAGTCAAGACAAATTCAACGAGCCCAAACTCGATGGGTTTACTAAAAAGGTAGACCAGGGTTACGTCTCCTACCTTCGAGCCTTATCATCAGACCAGCTCAGTGGTTCCAGAAGACATTAGTGTTTCAAATGTCAGATCACACACATGTTTTGAAGCAAACTGAGCGTGTAACATTTCTATCACACCTAACAAACGACCTGATGACCTTGAAGACCTGAACCGATTTCCACCAAACATAGCTAAGAACACTCTCGACTAATATACCTTTCAAACAAAAAAAACGCATTAAAATCGGATCATCCGTTTGGGAGTTACGATGCCACAGACAGACACATACATATACATTTACACAGACACGTCAAACTTATAACACCTCGTCGTTTTTGCGTCTGTGGTTAAAAAGTAGTTTCAATACCTTCAAATCAGTTGATTGCATGGGCTGCCGCTAATATAATATAAACTCTTTAAGCCATTTGTTTTGTTTGCTTTTGATGCTGGAATTAAATTCATCCAAACCTTATTCCAGTTCTAGTCAATTCATAATTTCTACATGTCTTATCTGTCCGGTAGTAAGTCTGTCAATTTACGAATTCATAATTTTGAAATTATGCGCAATTTTAGATGCCCTTTAAGAGCATTATTATTAGAACATTTAACGATTCGGTAGAAGGTAATAAAGGAGGGAACGATAGCTCCATAATTAAAGGGAGACCGAGTTCATAAAGAGAGGTCATGAGTTCGAAGCTCACCCATTGGCCTATAGTACCCGTTTCTAATACATTATTTGAAAACTAACTTAAGTGAAATAGAATAGTCATATTAAAGAAAATGTATTTTAAAAAATCATTATCACCAATGTCAGCCTATTGACAACACCTACAAAGCCAAACTCGATTGAGAATGCTAGTCAACAAACAAATTTAAAATGAAGGTAAAAAATGCAACACGTTTTATGCCTAATAAATTTTAAATTATGTTTTGTTTCTTTAAAAAATCTTATTTAAAAGATATTGAATTTATTTATTTAAAAGATATTGAATTTGACGACCTCCGTGGCGCAGTGGTATGTGCGGTGGATTTATAAGACGGAGGTCCTGGGTTTAATTCCCGGCGGGGCAGATTGAGATTTTTCTTAATTTGTCTTGGTCTGGCTGGTGGGAGGCTCTCGCCGTGGCTAGTTACCACCCTACCGACAAAGACGTACCGCCAAGCGATTTAGCGTTCCGGTACGATGTCGTGTATATATATCGTCGTGTACGATGATAAAAAAAAAAAAAATTAATTAGTTTTAAGCTTACTTATCTAATTTATTGTCATGAAGTTTACTTTAACAAGTTTACTTAAAAAATTAGGTGTAAAATGACTTCTAGATTTCTACCTCAAGAAAAAAAAAAAGAGAAAAGTGATTTCTACCTCCATTTTTAATTTGTTTGTTGACAAGCATTCTCAATCGAGTTTGGCTTTAGTATAGAAAGCTAGGCCTCCCTTGTAAAAGGGGGGATATGGAGCTTCATTACGTTGCTCCAATGAAGGTTGGCGCTTTAAAAAAAGAAGTGTGAGAAATCTTAAAAACCCCTTTTTAACCGACAAAAAAAAACGGAACAGGTTCTCAATTCGACACGTATATTTTTTTTAATGTATGACCACGCATAACTTTTTACAGAGTTGTCCGATTTTGATAATTCTTTTTTATTAAAAAGGGCGAGGTGGTCCCATTGTCATCATGTTAGGATCTGATGATGATATCTTGGGAAAATTTAAGGAACTCTTCAAATTTTATAGGCACACTTGCACCGATTTCGGTTTTAGTGTAAGTATCGGTAGCCTTTTGGCTTATGACAGTATAGTACGAGTACGTCACGTAGCGATAAATCACTAAAAGGTAAGAAATAAAAATTTTTAACAAAAAATACAACCGACTCAAAACGCACTAAAAAGTAAAAAATAACTGTGTTATTTAGTTGCTTTCATTTACTTAAGTATATCTAGGAGTCGATGCCAACCAAAGTTTCTACTTTAAAGAACATTACCTAGAACCCACAAATTGCTTTACTTGGCTGGCACCGACTTCATAGATATGCTTAAGTAAATTAAAGCAACTAAATGACACAGTTATTTTTTTTCTTTTTAGTGCGTTTTGAGTCGGTTCTATTTTTATTTTAACACATAAATTACTTGTACGTGCCACTTCATTGATCTTAAATTATAAATCATTTTATAGCCTTTATCTATTGCATACCTCTGCGTAGTTTGTAACGTCTATCGAATCTTGGCGTGTGAGTCACGACCCGCGGTTGTGCATCATCTGCGTGATGTATTTTAAATAATTAACGGATATGCAACGGGGTTAAAAGGTTGATTGTATTATGCAATACTTAGTCAAATAATTCACAGAAGCTTAGTTAATAATTTCGCAATTATTGCAATTTAATGTTATATGACTTTTGGAGCTTATTTTTAACCGACGAAAAAAACGGAGGAGGTTCTCAATTCGACACGAGTTGTCCAATTTTGATATTTTTTTTATTACGAGGGGCACAATATGGTCCAGTAGTCATCATGTTAGGATCTGATGATGATATTCTGCGAAAATTGATGGAACTCTTCAAATTTTATAGGCACATTTGCAGCGATTTCGGTTTTTGTGTAAGTAGCGGTAACTTTTTGACTACTAGCACTGTATGACCCGTACCGTTTTATGAGAGGATAGTAGGAGTAGGTTACGTGTCGATAAATCACTAAAAAGTAAGAAATGAAAATTTTTAACAAAAAATAGAACCGACTCAAAACGCACTAAAAAGTAAAAAATAACTGTGTCGTTTAGTTGCTTTAATTTACTTAAGCATATCTATGCAGTCGGTGCCAGCCAAGTTTTGCGTGCATTAGTGCGTTTTGATTCGGTTCTATTTTTTGTTAAAAAAATTTATTAGACTCGACTATGTAGATCAACCTCGTTGGTCTAGTGGTTAGTCTGTGTGGCTTCGATCACGAGGTCCTGGGTTCGAGTCCTGGGTCAGGTTAGGGAATAATTCTAAGTTTTTTCTATGATAATGATCGTTAATAAAGGAAACATTATCACCCTAAGCCCGCTAACCCGCTTTGAAGCAACATGGTAGATGTACGCTCCATATCCCCTCTCCAAAAAGTAGGAAGGCCTAACCCTGTAGCGAGCCGTTAATACGTTCAATATTAACAAAACTAAATAGGTACCTAGTGCTAAAATTTCTATATCCACAGATTTTCCCTTTAATTCCGACTACGAATGTTACTTTAAGCCTAAAATCATTTACTCAAAAATTTTTAAATAAAAATAGAACCGACTCAAAACGCACTAAAAAGTAAAAAATAACTGTCATTTAGTTGCTTTAATTTACTTAAGCATATCTATAACGTCGGTGGTAGTCAAGCAGTTTGTGGGTTCTAGGTAACGTCCTTAAAGTAGAAAACTCCTTAAATAGAAACACCGACTCCTAGATATGCTTAAGTAAATTAAAGCAACTAAATGACACAGTTATTTTTTACTTTTTAGTGCATTTTGAGTCGGTTCTATTTTTATTTTAAAAAATTTATTTCTTACATTTTAGTGATTTATCGCCACGTAACGTACTCGTACTACACTGTCATAGTATATTATACGGCACTAGAAACAAAAAAGCTACTATTTGAAGAATTCCTTTAATTTCCCCAGGATATCATCATCAGATCCTAAAATGACAATGGGACCACCTTGGAAGTATGCCCTTTCTAATAAAAAAAGAATTATCAAAATCGGACAACTCTGTAAAAAGTTATGCGTGGTCATTGTAGAAAGAAAAAATATACGTGTCGAATTGAGAACCACCTCCGTTTTTTTTTCGTCGGTTAAAAAGATCATAGGTCAATGCGCACGTACCAAAAAAAAAATACGCCAAAAGAATAACATTTCTTCTGTAGTCAGATCCGAAACATAATCAATCACAACGATAGTTATTTACTTTCTCAATGGTTTCACTTCAGGGTGTTGCCTAATTTTATTCGACCGTGCAATCCGAGATACGAGTCTTGTGAAGATTGAATGATCATTATCTATATATCTTCGGTTGTATAATAAACGATACTACTTCTGTAATAGCTTTTAATTATATGGTAGGATACCAACAAGCTTTATTTTAATATAACTAACTAATTTTATATTTATTATGTTACTCAAATTCAAATTTTGTTTGGTTTTTTTGTTCTAAAACCTAAAGATAAGTTCTTGAAATCTACCTACATAGAAAAAAGCAGGTCTGTGTTACAAATTACATTAATTATTTAATAAAAATTGCTATAAATTATCTATTTTAGGTAGACTAGATAAAATGATAAGGCCCAGGCAATTTTGTAAAAGCAGGTCAGGTCAGCACTGCAGAAACACATTATTGAATCACGTGATTATTGATACAGAGGAGCAGTGTCAAAAAAAACAAACAAAATCCGTTGCTTATCAACCACTCACCGACAGACAATTTTATAATAATACATATTAATAACGCTCCTTCAGTACTATTGCAAATCCAAACAAATTACAAAAAAAAAATATGACACTATAAATATCAAAATTATTCCTACTTATTCATAAAGTCATCCGTGGTGGTCTGTCTTGTTGTTCTCACGTCTCACGTGCAAATATGTCCCATTAACGCGTATTCGCACGTCAAAGGTTCTTATTAACTCGAGAGCCCGTTACACGGCGGCGTGGGAGATTCTAACAAAGCCATCTATTATTCAAATGCACAAACAAATTTACAGTTAAAATATGCATGTGCATGGAAATGTCCTTATTACCGATGTTACACCGGAAACAGCCCTTAGGACTGAAACTCAATGTAAACACCGCTTAAGAAATAAGTTAAAATTGCTCAGTAAAACAGACTAAACGTAATGTATGCTCAGTAAAACAAAATGAGTTAAAATTGCTCAGTGAAACAGACTAAACGTAATATATACTCAGTAAAAACAGACTAAACGTAATATATGCTCAGTAAAAACAGACTAAACGTAATATATGCTCAGCAAAACAGACTAAACGTAATATATACTCAGTAAAACAGACTAAACGTAATATATGCTCAGTAAAACAGACTCAACGTAATATATGCTCAGCAAAACAGACTAAACGTAATATATACTCAGTAAAACAGACTAAACGTAATATATGCTTAGTAAAACAGACTAAACGTAATATATGCTCAGTAAAACAGCCTAAACGTAATATATGCTCAGTGAAACAGACTAAACGTAATATATGCTCAGTAAAACAGACTAAACGTAATATATGCTCAGTAAAACAGACTTAACGTAATATATGCTCAGTAAAACAGACTTAACGTAATATATGCTCAGTAAAACAGCCTAAACGTAATATATGCTCAGTGAAACAGACTAAACGTAATATATGCTCAGTAAAACAGACTAAACGTAATATATGCTCAGTAAAACAGACTAAACGTAATATATGCTCAGTGAAACAGACTAAACGTAATATATGTCATCATCATTGACGGCCAAGTGGCGCAGTGGGTAGTGACCCTGCTTCTGCGTCCTAGGCCGTGGGTTCGATTCCCACGTCTGGAAATGTTTGTGTGATGAGCATGGATGTTTTCCAGTGCCTGGGTATTTATCTATATATTATAAGTATTTATGTATAATATATATAAAATATTCCTACGCTTAATTTGGGGCTATATAGCGATGTGTGTAATTGTCCTATAATATTTATTTATTTATTTATTTATCATTGTCAGCCTATCAACGGCCTACTACAGTGCCAGGCTTCGCTTCTTTTAGGATATAGAATAGAAGGGGATATGGAGCCTACTACGCTGTTTCATTGAGGGTTGGTGGACTTAGGGTGGTCATGTTTAACAAAATAACGATCACTATAGAAAGTTAATGATATCGACTAAGTGACACACGGAGGTATAAACATGAACTTCCTGACTCCTGGCCTAGAATTTAATGAAAATTAAAATACCTAAAAACTCAGAATTATTCAACAACCCGACCCAGGACTCGAATGTAGGACCTCATGATCAAAGCTTTACAGTATAACTACTAGATCATCGAGGCGAGGCTAACCTAACAAGAAGCCAAAATTGTACACAACACCTGTCATTATTTCCATACCTGTCATCCTATCATGAATCTGTCTCACACTATATCGTGCTTCCCTTATGGCGAAATAAGAAACCTCACAGTTATTAAGGGTGCGAGTTCGTATCCGACTGCAGAGGACAGCAGCACGTGACGTGTCGTATCGACTCTACTGAACTCCATGTACTCATAATATATTTATTTGTATGGAAACAACGAGTCACTCGCCACGAATGTTATTTCATACAAATACATACAAACCAATAGTGACGCTGCGACATGTCGCTTGACTTTGTCGTCCTGCAGTCAGCTTGCTCCTAACAAGCCATATGTTATCTGTGCATCTGCCTTATCCTATCATGAATCTGCGAAATAATAAACCTAACAGATGCAAGCGAAATGTAACTTAACCTTAACCAACATATTTACTAATTGAAAAAAATTTTCGAGACACGAAATGTAGCTTCTACTTCGACCTTTAAAAGTTGACTGAATGTAGTTGATCACATGCTACCATCACATAACTTGTAAGTGACTGTTACGTAACACTCCTAATACTTCTAAGTCATAGACACACCCATTTAATTTAAGAAATTCGCAACGCAACATAAAACGGAACCCATCAAGAAGCCCATTGTTCTGGCGCTGGCGAGATTGATTGAGCGAAGGATAGCGTGCCATAGACGTGGGAGAAATAAGAATGTGGAACATGTGAACCATGCCCACAATCAAATGTAAAGAGCTGGTTAACAACACGACGATCTAATTTTGATTGTTTGACAGAGAAAATATCATTTAGGTCTTAGATGGCAGGAAATAGTCACATATAGACTGCAGCGTTTACAAGTTACGTGGAGGATATTGCATTATACTTTCACCCACAAACGAATATAGTAAAAAAAATGGTAACTGAAAAATATATTATTGAAACATCCATATATCAATCATAGGATTTTCAAAAAGAGCAAATGTTTAGCGAGTTAGCATTCCAGTACGATGTCGTGTAAAAATAAACCGAAAGGGTTGTGGATTTCATCCTACTCTTAACAAATTAGCCCGTTTCCATCTTTAATTGCATCTTCACTTAACATCAGGTGTGATAGCAGTCAAGCGCCAACTTGTCGTAGATAAAAAAACAAAACAAGCCTGTTGAGAATTCTGCCTTCCAAACCTGTATATATGTATATACAATTATACATACAATATTAACGGACTAAAATAAACGAAATATATAATTCAAGTGTTCATGTTTTGTAAATGTTATTTCTGACATTAACTCCTTATAGTCTTCAAAAACAAGAAGCCGATCTTTATTAACATACGAGTACTGTAGAAACGCAAAATATAACAATAACTCCATTTAAGGTTCTCAAGGTGCTAGGTCTAAAGAAAAACTTGACTATTAATGCCAAAAATGTAAGCCAAGAAAACAACATCAAACTAAACGGACACAAAAATAAACAAGCTGTGGCACAGGTAGATAACCAGACAGATGAAATTAGGTATAATCTTATAAGCCCTCCATTGGCTTACAAATATGGCAAACAAATAGGATGAGGCCAATCGGGAACAAAAACTTTCAAAACCGGTTTTACAGTCAGCCGTATGATGTTACGGAGATGCCAGCCCACATCCGGGAGTCAGTGACGCATGCGTATCACATGACAGCTGCACTTCAGACCTCAGCTCATTGTGCCTATTAAAATCCTTACAATAAAAGGAAAAATAAATAATTGGGACGTTCATGTTTCTCTACAATAGACGCAATTTTAAGAAATAATTGGTTTTAGCATATCAAACCCAAAATCGAATGCCAAAAATAATTTTAAATGTGCAGTCGGTATTCTTCCTTCCAATCACGTAAGCAGGATATGTAAACAAAGTGATTTGAATATTTTCCAACACATTATTTTATTTCACAAGAACGTTTTTTTTTAACCAACGAAAAAAACGGAGGAGATTCTCAATTCGACACGTATATTTTTTTTTATGTATGACCACGCATAACTTTTTACAGTGTTGTCCGATTTTGAAGACTCTTTCTTTATTAGAAAGGGCACACTTCCACGGTAGTCCCATTATCATCGTGTTAGATGATGATATCCTGGGGAAATTGAAGGAACTCTTCAAATTTTGGAGGCAAGCTTTCAGCGATTTCGGATATTGTCTCGGTATCGGTAGCTTTTTGGCTACTAGTGACGTATAATATACTATGACAGTATAGTACAAGTACGTTACGTGGCGATAAATCACTAAAAAGTAAGAAATAAAAATTTTTAACAAAAAATAGAACCGAATCAAAACGCACTAAAAAGTAACAACTACATGACACAGTTATTTTTTACTTTTTAGTGCGTTTTGAGTCGGTTCTATTTTTTGTTAAAAATTTTTAGACATTTGGTATCTTTATGTTCGCTTGTTTGTTTGCTTTTCCTCTAGATTTTATCAACACAGAAACACCCATTTAATACTAGTAATTATTTATAAAAACATTTTGTTTTATATAATAAGAAAGGAAACCTTAAAAATTCCCACGCTTGCCTCCCGGCACGACCGGGATTTTTTGTGGTCAAAAACGAAACAAGTGTTCCATAGCCGACAACCACCTCGCCCAATGAGCGGCAATTATATTGAAATTAGTCAAAACGGTTAAATGGGTGGGCGAAATACAATAGAAACAATTACAAACAGTAATTAAATGAAATTATTCTTTATTCTTGCTGTTCTTACTGATGAACTGTTATGGAGGAGAACTGTCTAGGACGAATCTCCCAATACCGACACCAAGGTTTTTCAATCTGCAACTGACTGACTCTATTTAACAAACAATGTTAACAACCATGTCTGTAACAATTATTCATGTTCGTAGGCAACATAAATATTGAAAATGTTATGGGCAAGCAACTAAAACCTTAATTGATTTATGCAAATGAAACCGACAGTCCATTTTGATTCTTCGTTAGCGAAAGCGAAAGTCTTGTAACGATTGACACGATTCTTCCTGAATAAATTATCGCAGCTCGTTGTAAAATCTAAAGCCTACAGTCACAGATAAATATTACCTAATGGCGTAAAGACCATGTCCCAAGACGTAAAATATTCAGTGTAACTTAATTGGCACTTAACTGCAGTTATATTTATGATATCACACAATACTATCCAGAATCTATGTGCCAGGAAAATCACTTTACTTTAGGAAATCATTGATGATGTTTCTTCAAGACGCTTGAATAAAACCATCAGAACAATAATTGTTAACTTATTTTAAGATGGTTTTGTTGTAAACCCATAAATGCCTCTATAAGTTCAAATTCATTTATACCATGTAGGCTTTTAATTTTTTAATTTAACAAAGAACATCCAAACGTCATGTTAGATTATTTGTAGTGACTCTACCACTGGCTCGGAAGGCAAGTTCAGCTGAGAAGAGCCGACAATAATTTTACACATAAACTCAATTTTAGATAAAATTTTCCTAACACCATGTAGAATAAATTGAGTACACTCAAAGACTGATCAAAGACAAATGCTTTTAAAAATCCGTTATTAAATACAATACCTTTCAAAATAATCGAAACATGTCTATCTCCAAGAAGTCATTAAGTTAAAGGTGGTTCTTAAATATTGACTTAACAATAAAAAAATTCCAAAACGTTCGTAAAAGAGACTTAATCATTTGAAGTATTGAGCTGTAATGGAATTAAGTTGTTTTATCGGACAGATCGATTACTCGGTCTGACACCTCCCTTGATGAGGCTCGATTTGAGGGCATAGCGGTTCTATTCAAATGGAAGACAATGATTTACAAAAAATTAATTCTCCGACTTGTTCTTAATAGATCTGATTAAATGATGTCTGTGTAGGTAGATGTTAAAACAAAGATGAAGACACGATACTAAATTTACTCGATTGCGATTTTAGTATAATAATATGTTAACATTAAGTTTGACACAATTTAATTAACAGTCAAGCTATTTGAAATAATAGATATATATGAGTATGTTTAAAACAACCTCAATAATAATTTATTAAGTAGTTACATTATTGAAGCAAAAAAAAGTTTTATAAACAAAATAGTTAATCGATGGCGGGCTGAGTAATGTTTTTACTATTATAGCGATCGCTATTAGACGTCAATGATGACCGGGAAGGACCGCTTAACATGCTCTACGAGCCATGCTATGTGCACCACCAACTTGCCAACTCCAAACTGAATTTTTTTATGAAAACTTATTAGGGAAAGGTTTTGAGGTCAGGTATAGAGTTCCGAAGACATTACAATCAAATCAATTACAAACAGCTATATAAGTGCTGTACTGTAAATCATGCAGATAGTCCAAAACTATTCGGTACCAGCTCGACGTTTTCTCTCACAATTCTCTCCAGACGCTATTAGGAATAAAAGAGCAAAAACGTAAAAACAAAAGCATGACCGTGCCCGATTCCTTGTACGTGTCGGTTTTGTAGTGCCTTTAACAAACAAAAGGCGATTGGCCGTGGTCCGGAGATACAGGGGAAAGGGGATACGGACACGGTGCGCGCACGCATTCAAAAGAGCCGCGCCGAGCCTTTTGTGGACAGGAAGCGACAACGGAACTTATCTTTGATAGCCAAAACATTTTTAATAAAAAGGAGGGAATATAAACTGTTAGTCCTAATTGATTTGTATTGCTTTATGCTTTTTTACAGACTGGAGGAATAATTATTATCTACTACTCCCTCTTAATAACAATCTTTTCAACAACATTTTTCAACTATATTATTTTTGACAAAAAAATACTTAGTACTCGTATTTTTTATATGTAATGAAATGATATTGGGGGAATTATCTATAAGAAGGAAATCTCAATCAAATTAAGACAGCGAAAAACCAAATTTTTATCAAAGTCTGCAATCGAACCCTCAAGCCAAGGTACACAATACTTTTCTATGACATCTAAAGAATGATTGTAAACTTTAGATATGCAGTACGAGTACATCCCTTCAATTTGTTTTAAAGTACATTTTGTTTGTCCAACACGTCCGTTAAACATGACAGCAGCTGCGTACACTTTTCTAACTAATACAAATACCTTAAGTTACACTTCATATTAATCTTTTTAACTGATAGATTTCATTACAAACCTAATATTTACTTCAGTAGGTTAAATTTATATTACAAATGTAAGTTGCTTAATTAAGACACTTATATTTTTTTTATGTAGGACTACGTATAATTTTTACAGAAAAACAGATGTCTCAATTTGATAATTATTTTTTTATTAGTAAAGAGCATACTTCATAAAATGGTCCCATTGTCAAAAAGTTACGATCTGATAAATGGAAATTCTAGGGAAATTGAAGGAATTCTTCAATTTTTATAGGCAGACTTACAGCAATTCGGATTTTGTAAGTAAGCTTTTTGGCTAAAAGAATTTCCAAATAATATACTATGAAAGTATAGTGGTCATACATAAAAAAAAATATACGTGACGATTATATATAATGTTAAATAATTGTGTATACTTATTATTTACGAAAGTAAAGAAGTAGAAGTTTTACAAAATATAGGGAACCCCTAACCAGAAACTCAATGTACTCTGTATCGATAACATATAACAATCAATAAAGTAATTTATTGATGTATTGAATTTTCATTCGTATGTAATCGAGCGTTGAATGTTTACCCTTTCAAGTAACACGTTTGCCTTCGAACTGCTTTCAACACGAGCTTTATGCAGATAGCTGGAGGAATATCGAGAAATAATGCTTCTTGTATAACAATAAAGATAGTGGAACGTCGAAATCACGGAATAATTTCCGCATTACGTGTTGGGATAAGGAAATTGCTTACAAACTTACTTCTACTTTAGAAATATCTCGCGGCGTTAGCGTTCATAAATGTTACCGGAATTATGTTTGTTTGTTCGTGTAAATTGTTGTGGAATGGCGGTGGTTAATGTCAGTTACTTTTCATGTTTATTCAAACAAATAATCAGTTTCTTTAACTTTAACCGCAGCAGATTCTTTATTTTTACTTAGCTTAATATCCTGATGAAAAGTTAGAAATTAAAGTAACTGTAGATAATATTATAAAAGCGAAAGTTTGTCAGTGTGTTTGTTTGTTACTCCTTCAACCCGCAACTATAGACTCGACTTGTCTAAAATTTGGAAGGGAGATAGATTATAACCTAAATTAAAACATAGGCTTTTTAACTTTTATCTCAATTTTCTCACAGGGACGGAATCTACACAGAAACGCTACGTGAAACCGCGGGCTAGTTAGGCTAGCTAGTTGTACATAAATTCTAATATAAACTTATTTAATAAAACCAGTAAGTACAAGTTTAAAAGTTAATTTGGTGTTTTATGTCTAAATACTGAAAAGTAACTCAATTCCACCAATCATTTCAAGCTCTCCTGAAATTTAGTATCACTTCAATTATATGGTTGAGTGAAGATTGAGTATACAAATGAGTTTAGGCGATGCTCAGTTGTATAATAGATGCTTAATATTTGAGTGACTTTTCAGTGTTCGGGGACTAGAGGTGAATCGTTGAGGTATAACTGTATACCACTTAATTGACTATTTAAATCTATTGGTACATGTGACCTCCAGGCATTTGATGTAACAATTAATCTAAAGATCGTAAAGCTCTTCAACTACTTAGCTAAAGTAGGCATATATTAAAGCTTAGGGAATCTCATGTGCACCTAATGGATCTCTAAAACGTTATTTCGCAATCAACATAAATCGAATGCGTCTTACTTCTGTTTATAGGCATTATATATATTTTAGGTTAATTAAACTGTTTAATTAATACTAGCAGATGCCCGCGACTTCACCCACGAGCTAAAACTTCCAAGAATACCAAAAAATTTGAACGCAAACCATATTTTTTAATTGAAAAAATGGGTAAAGCGAGCTTTTAAGATGGATATATTATGTCATCGAGGACTTCTTTGTAGTCCTCATGGAGAACAATACTTCCATACATTGTTGTGTTTTATCACAAAGGGTTAAGGTAGCGTTTGAAAAAAAAAATTTACAATAAACCATAATAAATTATGTACTAAAAAACAACTATCAATTGGTGAAAACCGTATAAAAATCCGATCAGTAGTCTTCAAGTTTAACAAACAAACAGACAGACAGCGAGGGACTATATTTTATTATACGGAGTGATAATAAAATGGAAGGTCTGAATTATTTCTCTTAATCAAGAGTTAAATGATAGCTTCATTACATTTGAACATTACTTCACTGAATAGCATTGAACTTAAGCTAGCATTAGATTTACCGTGAAATTTGGTTGCTTGTAACATGAATCATCAACCCGTGACTTACGAATTATAGAGTTTTTATGAGTATTAACTTAAGCATGTCCGGTTATTATAAGTGATGTAACAACAGAAATAGAGGGTACAAATAAGTTAAAGCCAAAAAAGGACCAAAACATGATACAGCCATTGCATTAACACGAATAAAGTACGTAAATATGTGATATCGAAGCCATTGTAGCAATAAAATAACTAAGAGTGACTGAATTTGTTTCAAATGCAAGTTAAGATTGAGAATAGCTGTATTTACAACAGTTGTAATCCTAAAAGTTAAATGAAGTTATTTGTTATTAACCGACGAAAAAAAACGGAGGAGGTTCTCAATTCGATACGTATATATTTTTTTGTGTATGACTACGCATAACTTTTTACAGAGTTATCCGATTTTGACAATTCTCTTTTTATTAGAAAGGGCATACTTCCAAGGTGGTCCCATTGTCATCATGTTAGGATCTGATGATGATATCCTGGGGAAATTGAAGGAACTCTTCAAATTTTGGAGGCACGCTTACAGCGATTTCGGTTTTTGTCTCGGTATCAGTAGCTTTTTGGCTACTAGTGCCGTATAATATACTATGACAGCATAGTACAAGTACGTTGCGTGGCGAAAATCACTAAAAAGTAAGAAATAAAAATGTTTAACAAAAAACAGAACCGACTCAAAACGCACTAAAAAGTAAAAAATAACTACTAACTAACAAAATAACTGTGTCATTTAGTTGCTTTAATTTACTAAGGCATATCTAGGAGTCGGTGCCTGCCAAGGTTTCTACTTTAAGGACGTTACCTAGAACCCACAAACTGCTTTACTACGTAAAATAAATGTTCCTTAAACTTGACTGGCACCGACTTCATAGATATGCCTAAGTAAATTAAAGCAACTAAATGACACAGTTATTTAGTAAGTTAGTAGTTATTTTTTACTTTTTAGTGCGTTTTAAGTCGGTTCTATTTTTTGTTAAAAAAATTTTACCTATACTAAAGCCAAACTCGATTGAGAATGCTTGTCAACAAACAAATTAAAATTGAAGGTAAAAATCACTAGTTTACACATAATTTTTTTAATTAACTTGTTAATGACGAATTCATGACAGTAAATTAGATTAGTAAGCTTAAAACTAATTAATATATTCAATATATTTTAAATAAGATTTTATAAAAAAACAAAACATAATTTTAAATTTATTAGGCATTAAATGTTTTGCATTTTCTACCTTCATTTTAAATTTGTTTGTTGACAAGCATTCTCAATTGAGTTTGGCTTTAGTATAGGTCTTTCTACTTTTGTCTTACATTAAAGATCATTCTAATAAAAGGAACATAGTAAAGCGGTCACATTATTTCAAAGCTCGTTGATGTCTAACATAGCGCAATATCAAAGACGACACCTACTCAATATCACTACATATAAAACAAAGTCCCCCCCCCGCAACTGCCTGTCTGTCTGTTCGCAATAAACTCGAATGACTACTAAAAGGATTTTTGCGCTTTTCAGCAATAGATTATCGTTCCTGAGGAAGGTGTTAGTATATAATTTACTATGGTGAAACCTACCTACAAAGTTTTAAGTGAATCCATTAAGAAATTAAAATTTTCAATTTTCTCCTCCTAGAGGGGGGATTCTCGAAAATTCTCTCTCAGTGACCACTTGCTTTACTGGTGGAACCTAGATACAAAGTTTCAAATGAATCTATTAAGAAATAAAAACTTTCGATTTACCCCCCTTTTCTGTCCCTAGAGGGGAAATTTCCGAAATTCCTCTCTCAGTGCTCACTTGCTTCACTGGTGGAACCTATATGAAAAGTTTCAAGTAAATTCATTAAGAAATTCAAATTCAATATTTACCCCCATTTTCTCCCCCTAGGGAGAAAATTTTCAAAAATCCTCTCTCAATGCTCACTTGCTTCACTGGTGGAACCTACATACAAAGTTTCAAGTAAATCCATGAAGAAATTCAAATTTTCACCCCCTTTTCTCCCCTTAGGGGGGTAAAATTTCCAAAAATCCTCTCTCAGTGGTCACTTGCATCACTGGTGGAACCTACATACAAAGTTTCAATTGAATCCATTAAAAAATTAAAATTTTCAATTCACCCCCTTTTTCTCCCCCTAGGGGGAGAATTTCGAAAAATCCTCTCTTAGTGGTTGCCTACTCCCCCTAACAAACATACGTGCCAAATTTCAGCTCTCTACGGCCAGTAGTTTCGGCTGTGCGTTGTCTGTCAGTCAGTACATCACTCAGTAACGGAAGAGTTTTATATATTAAGAATATTGAGGTTCTATGTAAGTTACCTCGAATATAACAATATTTTTTTAAACAGCCGCCCCGCCTGGGAGCTTTTCTTGAAAACGCTTATGATCTTTGTCATATAACAAAACAATGTAGGGGAGGATTTTTCATCTTAAATCTCTCTCTCTGCAATCGTTCATACATTCCTGAATATCCTGGTCCTGGTAAGATCTCAACCTCAAACGGGTCCATTTTCTCTAACGGCTTCTATCGGTAGCCATCTTTGCTATCGTGTATCATCTTTAATAGGACTACAGTCCAGGATATCGTATATATATCATTCAGAAATAGATTCATCATCATTATCATTCATCCAGTGTAGTTTCGAGAGCAAGCGGAGGGCTGATTTATATTTGCGTCATAAACATCTTAAAGCGAAACCACCCTCAAATATCACGTATAATTACACTAACGGTACCCTAACGTGTCCTCAATGCGCTAGGGCAATCCGCGCGAAAATAGGGCATATAATAATATGAGGGCGCACGACCAAAGCCCCCGTGTAAATTAACAGAGAATCCAGTCGCTGTTGCCGAAGTAATCACCACTGTTGGCAGAGGAAGTAGTCCAATCCACTGTTGGACAGGCTTCCGTCAGTGCCAGCCACCCCAATCGTCTACTCTAGTTACAGGCTTTCCAGAGATAGATTGCTATACTAGTTTAAAAAAAAATACCTACGCACAATTTTTAGTTTTTGTGCCTTTTTTACAGTTCGCATTCACAAATTTTTCGCAAGCAAAGTCAGGGCATTTGTTGGTAATCAATATGTTAAGGAGCTGTTACATGAAACGTATCATATATCATGTTTGGTCACTCGCTCGCACATTCATCAATGGTAATTTATACAGCAGTATCATTAAATGAAGTAGAAATATCTTTATTTTCTTTGATTTACGTTTTAATAACTATGAAACAGCATACTCCTTGGTTATCTCATTTGATAAATATGAGATACAAGTCATTCACTGATCGTTGGTTGTATCTAGTTTAACGTGCGTTGACTTAAATCTCATATTTCTCAAATGAATCATTTCTTTAAATACACTATGATTTAAGGCTTGTTGTTAGTGTTTTTTGTTTTTGTTTTTGCGTTTTAACTGCGTATTTTAAATATTTTAACAATACAAGATAAATTCATTCAATGACAAATATGTAACTTAAGTAAATTAAAAATAATGTGAATCACATAGTTTTTTAATGTAACATCACCTTTAGAACCAGCAAATGACCTCTAAAACTTGATTATGCGACTTAAAGGACTCGTTAAACATCTGCCGAATGTATCCAACCGACTTCTGATCAATCTGATATTTACATACACCATTATTGTATTATGGCAGCCTCCGTGGCACAGTAGATTTTTAAGACGGAGGTCCTGGATTCGATTACCGGCGGGGCCGATTGAGATTTTCTTAATTGGTTCTGATCTGGCTGGTGGGAGGCTTAAGTGACTAGTTATCATTACTATTATTATGATGGTGAGACCCGCCATAGCGGATGCACTTCGACCTTTTTGGATCTTTTGTACTCGCCCCGCCCTCACCTCCCCTATATCAGTTCAAACACCCACTCTAAGAGTTGGGTGGTTGCTTTCAGGTTGGAGGCACAGTAATCCTCTGGTAGTGGATATGCCACCCCCAGGAGATCCATTCGCTTTCTAGCCAATCCGTCACATTCACACAAAATATGTTCCATGGACTAGTTACCACCTTGCCGGCAAAGACGTAGCGCCAAGTGGTTTAGCGTTCCGGTACGACGAATGTCCAAAATTGTACATGCTGAGTAAACATGTAAGTGAGGTATACAATATCGACATTCTTCAATGAATATTTTGTTAAGCTACATATTATAATTTATACAACGTTGGCTTCCTAATAAATAAATAAATAGATGTCGTGCAAAAACCGGAAGGGGTGGGGATTTTGATCCTGCACCTAGCAAGTTAGCCTGCTTCTATCTTATTGCATCATCACTTACCATCAAGTAGATTGCAATCAAGAGCTAACTTGTAATAAATAAAAAAATTGTACTACGGTCCATTCTACGAAGTGATATTTTTATGTTAGTAGGTATCGTATACTATTTATTAAAATTTATAAACCCTGTCAGACTAAAAAACACGCACTAAGACATACAGATATAAATAGCAAACATTTAACTGCAGCGAAAAACCCAAGGACAATAAATCGCTCTAATTAAGAGGTAAACTATTTACGTTCGACATCTATAAATGAATTAAAGAAATATTTTTTTACTGAAGGCCTATTTCTTTGCACGGTGTAATCGACTTAACATAAATCGACGAGCGATGCAGAAAATAATCGATACGTTATTTTAAGTCATTAAGAAACGAAATGCGATGCATCAAGTTTTCAAGACGTTTGCAATCAATTAGATGTACATAGATAAGAAACATTAATGAGGACATCGCATTGAAAAGAATGGACATACCAATGGGAACAAAACGCAGATACCATCTAGATGTTTCAACTGGTCATCTGACTTAGACCACCCTTCCAGAACTTCATGGATAAAGTATTCAATTAAACATCTGACGACCTCCGTGGCGCAGTGGCATGCGCGGTGGATTCATAAGACGGAGGTCCTGGGTTCAATTCCCCGCGGGGCAGATTGAGATTTTTCTTAATTTGTCTTGGTCGGGCTGGTGGGAGGCTTTCGCCGTGGCTAGTTACCACCCTACCGACAAAGACGTACCGCCAAGCGACTTAGCGTTCCGGTACGATGTCGTGTAGAAACCGAAAGGAGTATGGATTTTCATCCTACTCCTGACAAGTTAGCCCGCTTCCATCTTTGGTTGCATTATCACTTAACATCAGGTGTGATAGCAGTCAAGGGCCAACTTGTAATCAATACAAAAAACATCCGATTAATATTATAAACGCGATACTTTGTATGTATGGATGTTTGTTACTCTTTCACACAAAAACTACTAAATGGATTTTGATGAACCTTTTAGTACTATAATATAGTTTATACATCAGAATAACACATTTATTTTTTTATACCAAAATTTTTAAGGAAACTATTTTTTTGACGACCTCCGTGGCGCAGTGGTATGCACGGTGGATTTATAAGACGGAGGT
Organism: Mycalesis mineus; assembly: GCA_034621355.1. Taxonomy (NCBI): domain Eukaryota; kingdom Metazoa; phylum Arthropoda; class Insecta; order Lepidoptera; family Nymphalidae; genus Mycalesis; species Mycalesis mineus. The sequence goes on along the minus strand of CM067890.1, from coordinate 13,293,399 downwards.
ACTGGGTTCGATTCCCGGCGGGGCAGATTGAGATTTTTTTAATTTACCTTGGTCTGGCTGGTGGGAGACTTTCGCTGTGGCTAGTTAACACACTACCGACAAAGACGTACCGCCAAGCGTTATAGCGTATCGGTAAATGTTGTGTAGAAACCGTGTTCTTAGCATCATCACTTAACGTCAGGTGTGATTGCAGCAAGGGCCAACTTGTAGTCGATAAAAAAACAGCTTATAAGTCAGAATAACACATATAGACTTTTATCTCGAATTTTTACGGTACGAGAGCAACGCGGGAAAAAACGCTGGCTCTTAGCTAATAATAAAATGTGGAATATACTTCAATATTTCTTTCAAATAACTACGAATGTGTATTACACGTGGAAAACAAACATCCCTAAAGACCATGTATTCAAAGTGAATAAATATTATGACCTTACTAATGAACTAATTAAAAATGGCTATGTGGTTAGTTTATACTCGGTCGAAGTGGGTGCGAGAGGTATATCTACTAGCGAAGTCTCTCTATAACCTGCTAAAAGACCTTGGCCTTACTAGAAGTGCAGTAAGCTCCATATTGGAATGAGTATCCAAAGCTGCTCTAGTAGGGTCCTTCCGAATTTGGCTGGGCAGGGAGAATAACTTGAACAGAGGAGGTGAGTGTTGACGCGCGTCACTAAGAGATCTCTTTTAAACCTACACCCGTGTCACAAGTCTCGGGCTCTGTTCGGAGTTCTCTCAGCCACGTGATGGACTCGGCACCCGCACGGTGAATCCATGGAATGCTAAGATATTCGTCTCTTTTAAGTATGGCTTTATAAATCAATTACTTATAAGTTCGTTACACTGTAGCCCCAGTGGGATTTAAAACAGCCGTGACAGATTTCACTTCGTACTTATAAGGCACAACTATGTCAGGAATGGGTGTTGTAACGTATTAAATATTTATCGAGTATTTAGTATAATGTTATGTTACAAAGCGGAATATTTAATAGTAAAAACAAGTAGTAAACATAGCTGTTAAAAACAGGTACTTAGTCCTTGATATTTTGAAGCAATAACACCTAATAATTGTTGAATTCGGCAGCAAAAACTACGATATAATTATATTAGGAGTTTCCGATCATCAATCAATCAAATAAAGAAGTTTTCAATACAATTTGACGACTGAATGGCGCAGTGGTTAGTGACCCTGCTTCTGCGTCCTAGGCTGTGGGTTCGATTCTCACATTTGGAAAATGTTAGTGTGATGAGCGTGGATGATTGCCAATGTCTGGGTGTTTATCAATGTTTATTTAGTATTATTACAAGTATTTATGTATAGTATATATAAAATATTCATCAGTTATCATAGTATCCATAACACAAGCTACCTAAGCTTACTTTGGGGCTACATATATAGCAATGTGTGTAATTGCCTTATAAGTAATATTTTTAACTCTCTCATTTGTTTATTTACAATTATTTTTAAAATTTTTAACAATGCTTATAAAATTAAAAAAAAAAACACTTAAAAATTTATAAAAAAATGTATTCCGCCTGCTGCGGGGCCGGGGGGTCCAAGCAACCGGTGGTCAGGGTTCCAGAGTGAGGTACTTCCTTACAATACGCGCCGTTTCAAAAATTACTGCCTTCTGTATCCGACCCTTGATCCAACAACTAAGCGAAAGCTTTTTAAAATGTTCGTCAAAGCTTTTCGCTATAAGACCGTTGACTGAAACGACTATAGGAACAATCATTGTTGAATCAACATTCCACATGGCGGTAATCTCATAAGCAAGGTCCAAGTATTTTGATACTTTTTCCTTTTCAGCTTTCACCAGATTATCGTCATGTGGAACAGTAATATCAACAATCATTGCACGGCGCGTTAATCGATCAATTATCACTATATCAGGTCTATTGGCTACAATATACCTATCAGTGATAGTTGTTCGATCCCAGTAGAGCAACGCACTGCTATTTTCAAGAACTGACGCTGGGTCGTACCTATAGTAAGGCACCTCAAAATCGACAAGGCCATACTGAAGAGCAAGTTGTTTATTATTAGTTACTTAAAAGCTTAGTAAAGGTACCAAAGAACCGTTTTCAAGATGACTAAGGCCAAGTAACACACGATTTTAGAATTGGCATTCCAGAGAATCGTGATTCGATTGAAAAAGACAGGTTGACGTACCAATCAAAGGGACGTGCTCTTGGAGACGAAAGGGACAGGAAATACAAATCAACGGGTACAAGTAACGGCGGAAAGAGATAAGAAGATAGAATGATTGGACAATGAAGCTTTCGAATGGTAGTTGGAGACAGACGAAGATTATATTGGATTCAAATGTTATTAAAGAAAAAATACATCGACGAGTTTTCACTTATGAATAGGTACGTATATTTAAATTTAAAAAATAAACAACAAAGTTATTTTTATTTAGTTAATGCTGTCAACAATCAAATTAACAAAATGGTAGAAATCGTAGTCTTTAAATATTTTTATAAATTCACATTTATAACATTTCAAATATAAATTACATTAGTAAGCTTAAAATTAACAATATATTCAAATCTTAATCAGTATTTTAAAAATAACAAAACATTATTTTCAATTTTTAGTCATATAAATGTATTGTAATTTTATCATCAATATTAATTTATTTGTTGACTAAAGCCAAACTCAATGAGATTGCTTGTAAGAAACAAATTAAAAATGAAGGTAGAAAATGCAACACATTTTATGGTAGAAATTTAAAATTTTAATATGTTCTTAAAAAAAATTTTATTTAAATGAAATTACAATATTTATAAGGTAACCTAACAAATCTAAATAAGTGTTACCAATTCTTCATTAACAAATTAATTTACAAAATTAGTTGTCACCTTTAGTGACTCTTTCTTATTTTTATTTGTTTGTTGACAACAATATAAAGTTTGGCTTTAGTCTAAGACGTATAGAAGTAGGTACATTGGAGTGGTTCTTTCTAAACAAAGCCCAATCAGTTCATTTGTCAAACTTAGATAACTCACTCTGTCTGCAGTAAAGCGACGAGGCAAGGGCAAGAAACTCACGACAACGCGACTTACTGCCTCTTAACTTAAGTTATAAGGTTCTTTACTAATTTAAACTGTAATAAAATACTAGTAATACTTGTTACTTAATCTGTGATACTTTATTATGAAGTAAATCAATCACATTTCACATTAGTGTAAATATAGGCAAACAAATAAATGTTCGATTTAAATTATAGTATTAAGTAAATGTCTAGGAAATGTTGGCGACATTTTATAAACTACCTCAATGTTTTAATATTTTGAACTGGGAATAATTCAGCTATATTCATGAGCTTCAATATCTTTGCCACCACACTTTTAACATAACACATACGTACCTAAGATAATAAGAAACGTAATATTATGGCTGTTATTCTACTTAAAAAAACAAGCTCTTGTTGTCTAAAAATCATTATCGTCACTTAATTCCTTAGCTCTTGTTATCTTATTTGCAGTCAAGGGCCAACTTGTAGTCGATAATAAAAAAAAAAATCTAAAAAATAATTTAATGCTCATTTTTACCTCATTATCGTCACCTAATTCCTCAACGTCTGGACCTTTTTATATCTAACCAAAGGTTTGGACCAATATGGACTAAATTCTATGGGTCTAAAAGAAGGTACAAATTATGGTAATCATAAAGATTCCACTGAATAAAGATATATGTTGACTTTGACTTTGATTTAATCCAATGACGATGCTATAAGCGATGGTTTTTCGCTTACTACCAAATGGACCATTTTTTTTAATCATTACAAGTTATACCTTGACTGCATTCTCAATTGTTGTTAAGTGATGAATCGAGATGGATGCGAACTTACTTGTTAATACTGGAACCGCCAGTCTGAACTGGACCAATTTAAAAAATTCTAATAAGTCCACCCAGGAATCGAACTCAGGACCTTCGTTGTATAAATCCACCGCGCTTATCATTGCTCTACGCAAAACAAAAATACTTAGTTCGTCAATTAATTCTATAAGAGACCCTAATAATATAAAACAATAAATCGAACTATAGTCCAGTGCTATAAAGAAGTCGGTAAAAGTCCGTCCTCACACCACCTGCCCATACTCGACGTAAAGGCCAACAACTATCACAGTTCGCATTCCTCATATCAGCCAATGATTATTAAGGTATTGTATTTTAGGCTCACCGTTTAGATACATTTTTTATTCTAACTTATAATTTAATGAACTTACAATTATTTTTAATAGTCTTAATTTTTTTATAAATATCGTATTTTGAATAACATTATATAGATATTACGAACATTACATGTAATTAAATAATAAACGCATTATTGTACTTATAGACATTTGTAAAGTCCAGCCCAGGTATAAGCCTCCAGGTATTAAGGTATTGAAGTGTTTTTAAATTTTTCACAGGTCAAATTTTATTTTATTTCCATCAAAGGTTTAACTATATGTAGATATTTCATATATAAAATTCTCGTGTCACAGTTTTCGTTGCCATACTCCTCCGAAACGTCTTGACCGATTTTTACTAAATTTTGTATGCGTATTCAGCAGGTCTGAGAATCGGCTACTATCTAATTTTCATCTTTTTTTTTTAATTTTTAATGCAAATCAACGTTTGCCGGGTCAGCTAGTAAATAAATATTTAATGGTTAAAAAATATTAAATTTCAAATAAAACATGATATTTACAAAAAGAATAAGCGATCAATTGTTCACCCAAAGGTAAGGTGTTCTCTGTTTTTAAATTCAAATCCTTCAATAGTTAAAAGTTAAAATTTATTAAGAATGTTACTAACTTAATGAGCATTTGCCCAAGTTATGAAACTTACCATAGTCTCGATTCTGAAATTATTTAAAAAAAGCCCAAGAGACATGCTTTTAATGTTTGGAAGTAATATCTCCACCAACATTTCAATATTATTAAACTAGTTTGGCAAGACTGTCCTGTCCACCATTAAAAATACGCCATTAAAGCTGTGTCCATAATAGGAACAACGAAGTCCGATATACCGACCACCCAAATCTAAAATAACATTTCATATCATTATAACGTTTAACACGCCCACGTGAAATACCAAAACAGTACAAGTAAAATTATCGATCGGACAGATAACTATAAACGATATACCCAGATAATTTGATTCTTACGTCACTTGTACCAGATACTAAATTTTCAAGTCACGAAAGCGTAAACACTATGCAATTGCGATTCCTTGAAAACTTCGTTAGTAACTCGTAGTTAGCTTGCACATGTTACTTGGCTTTTCTGACTATTTAACCCGTATACCTACTTGTGTGGGCCATTAACTTTTGAATTTTCAATCGGGTATAAAAAGCATTGAATTTTTAAATTGCAATTGCCCAAAAAATCGAAAATGTACTGAAAAATCGGTTGAGATAATGTATCAATCCAGCTGTGGCAATTTTTTTCAAAAGTTTGATTTTACTAAAATCTTGTAATAGATTCTATTTCAAATAAAAAACATGAGGGTTTTAAAACCGATCGAAATTCCATAAGTTAGACGGCCCACTCTTTATTAACAATATTATTTGACGATTCCAAATAATCATAAAGATTTCATTGAATAAAAATATTTTGAGTTTGGGTTTGAGTGTACATATTACAAAGGCGAAAGTTCGTTAGTTTATGAGTATATGTTTTTTACTTCTTCACGACTAAACGGCTGAAGCGATTTTAATAATGTTTGGTATGGAGTTAGCTGACAAACTGGAACAACATAAAGGCTACTTATTATCGCGAAAATTTTACGGAAACGCAAACTACGCAGGTGAAGCCGCAGGCGTCCTCTAGTTAAGTATAAAATGTAATTACTTCAAATCAACTTGTCGTAAATAAATGACGTCAAACGGGTTGAAAACAACGTATTTTTTTTGTAAAAGAATCAATTCACACGGAGAAACCATACAAATAGTTACTTAAGAACCCTTAAAAATGTAACACGGGCGGCTTTTAAATAACTACCTGGTGAACGTTGACAACCTGACAACTACATTAACCTTGACAGGTAAAAGTAGAACCATATTAATTGAGACGGCAGAATGTTTATCTTTATTTCGGGATCTACAATACAATTTAAACCTTGTCCTTATAGCACAAAGCTCAAAAAAGATAAGCTCGATATCCTTAAATGCAAACAGATACCTTTTTATCGACTACAAGTTGGCCTTTAACTGCTATCACACCTGATGTTAAGTGATGATGCAGTCTAAGATGGAAGCGGGCTAACTTGTTAGGAGTAGGACAAAATCCACACCCCTTTCGGTTTCTACACGACATCGTACCGGAACGCTAAATCGCTTGGCGATACGTCTTTGTCGGTAGGGTGGTAACTAGCCACGGCGAAAGCCTCCCACCAGCCAGACCAAGGCAAATTAAGAAAAATCTCAATCTGCCCCGCCGGGAATCGAACCCAGGACCTCCGTCCTATAAATCCACCGCGCATACCACTGCGCCACGGAGGTCGTCGAAAACACCTAGTATTTATAACATATCTATAGTAGAACATGAAGTTGTTATGTTTAAGGGGGAAACCTATTAATAGAAGCGTGAATATATTATTGTTTTAGTTCAAAACAAAATAGAGCTAGAATAAATAATTAATAAAATCTATAGTAAATAAATAAAAAATTTTAACAAAAAATATAACCGACTCAAAACGCACTAAAAAGTAATAAATAATTGTGTCATTTAGTTGCTTTAATTTACTTAAGCATATCTATGAAGTCGGTGCCAGCCAAGTTTAAGGAACATTTATTTTACGTAGTAAAGCAGTTTGTGGGTTCTAGGTAACGTCCTTAAAGTAGAAACCTTGGCTAGAATATAAGCTACCGATAACGAGACAAAAACTGAAATCGCTGTAAGCGTGCCTCTAAAATTCGAAGAGTTCCTTTAATTTCCCCAGGATATCATCATCAGATCCTAACATGGTGACAATGGGACTACCTTGCAAGTATGCCCTTTCTAATAAAAAAAGAATTATCAAAATCGGGCGAAAATATATACGTGTCGAATTGAGAACCTCCTCCGTTTTTTTTTCGTCGGTTAAAAAATCATCAATAAGCATACTTATCTTTAATGGCACATTTAACTCTGTTCAACATTAGATCAATCTTCCGTTTAACATTATTTAAACGTCAGTGTAAGTGGCTTTGTTATCATTAATAAAAAACCGCAACGAATTAGGACGAAACTTGAGATGAAACGCAAACCCAAAATGCAAAGCTGGGCACTTTGCATTTTGGGCCCTCATCTTAACAAAAAGCCTTTTGAACCCTAAAGTAACGTTAAGTGGTTTTGCATGGCACTTAACACAGATAGAGAAACAAACGAAAACTCAAAATTGAATTTAAATAGTGAATTTGTTTGTGATAACGGACGCTTTTTAGTTTTTGACGACCTCCGTGGCGCAGTGGTATGCGTGGTGTATTTATAAGACGGAGGTCCTGGGTTCGATTCCCGGCGGGGCAGATTGAGATTTTTCTTAATTTGTCTTGGTTTGGCTGGTGGGAGGCTATCGCCGTGGCTAGTTACCACCCTACCGACAAAGACGTATCGCCAAGCGATTTAGCGTTCCGGTACGATGTCGTGTAGAAACCGAAAGGGGTGTGGATTTTCGCCCCATTCCATCTTAGATTGCATCATCACTTAATATCAGGTGTGAGTGATAGCAGTCAAGGGCCAACTTGTAGTCAATAAAAAAAAATAGTATATAGACATTAATAGAGTAAAATATTAGATATTCATAGTGTGTTTCAATAGCGTAAATAGTAGTTACTAAAAACTGTATAGTATATTCGTTAAAAATTATAATTATAAAAACAAAAACCTGACTGCTTAGAAGTAATGAACTGAAAAGAGAAAAACAAGGATCACTGTATCTATATAAAATTCTAAATACTTTTTGGTGCTGCAGGCGGGGATAAACGTAGTTTTGGTAGATCTTCCGTTGCTTGCAGATAGCAAATTATTGTCTGTCCCTGCCTGCAGCACCAAAAGTATTTAGAATTTTATATAGATATAGTGATCTTTGTTTTTCTCTTTTCAGTTCATTACTTGTAAGCTGTCGGGTTTTTTTGTTTTTATTATTATAATTTTATTTGTTATTTTTTCTCAAAACAGTTATATAAACATGGTTTGATATATACATATTTGAAATGGTCTTTTCACGACCTTTCATTTGATATCCATATTGCTAAGATAAGAGAAATAAATATACACATCCCCCTTTTTCTCCTATTTACAGCCTTTTGAAAATTTATATAGCCTATGTCACTACCACAATTTTGACAAATTTAACGACACCTCATATGTCAAAATCCGTCCAGCCGTTTAGGCTGTAGCGCGTGCCAAAGAAATTGGCATACATACATGCATACATACGCTCGAAAAACATTACCCTTCTTCTGACGCAGTCGGGTAAAAATTTAGGTCTCGCAATAGTATGAATGTTGTATATACGCCTTGCTTTAACTGGTAGTTTAATAAAGGATAGGCCCTCTCGCTCTAACATCGACTAATCGGAAAGCCTGTAGAGCGAGAGGGCAAACATTCGATAGAGATAGAAAATAAGTTTTGATTGGTTATTATTTGGGCTGTCTAATTGGAAATAATAAACCAATAAGAGGGCCCGAATTATTTGATATAAATATAGGGCACCGTGCCGATAGCGTCACAGTTCCCAGTCGACTACCCGACAGAATGTAAATAGAAGCGGTGCCAATAGAAGAATAAACGGCGTTCTTGAAGAGATGTTTCATTGAGAAGAAAACCCCCGACCCGCCAGAGCAATCCAGCGATAGTACCTAAATGTACTGTACCATACAGAAGTAATGCATAATTGTAATTATTTAAACCTCCCACAACAATTAGATTCTAAATGCCTAATTTGTATGACGAGACAGTTCTGAGAACCGAAAGGGCTAACACTCGAGGCATGTACGTTAGACTTGAATGCAACGGTTTCGTTTGCGGTGCACGAATGGACGGGATGACAAATTAGGTAATTAGTTTAAAATCACGACAATTGTACCAGCGTGCTACTATTGCGCCCTTATTTCAACATCGTAAAGGTCAGTTTTGATTGCTGTCGGTCCATTCTCTGGTTCTAAGCCTCTATTATTGTGTGTATTTAGATATTTAGAGAATTTTTCTCGTTGCATTCAATGAAGCGGGAATGATGGCTAATGTAGTCGGAACTGTGGATGACTTAATAACAATAATCATTGTCTCCCGAAAGAATTTGTTCACGTTTCCCATCATTTTACCTGCAGTCAGGTATTTACAGGTTATCTAACGATGGTTTCACATTAGTAACATTGTCTGATTCCGTCAGGCCAACATTTTTTAGTGATTTGGGCAGTGGAAAGTAAGTATGACTACTATAACAACTTTAGTATTTTGTTAACTCAGAAACTTTGCTAGAAAGAACATAGCATGGCCAACGTTTATTCATAGCAGAAAGATGATCTCTCATAAAATATATTATTTTTTTAATAATGATGATCAATAATATTCCTCTTTTGACTTGAAAGTGGACCGTACGATATTGGCCCAAGTGGGTGAAGATCGAAATAATGTTTCGTATTTTTTATTCATTACAAGTGAGCCAATCACACCTGATGTTAAGTGATGATGCAATCTAAGATGGCAGCGGGCTAATTTGTTAGGAGTAGGATGAAATCCACACCCTTTTCGGTGTCTACTAAACATCGTACCAGAACGCTAAAACACTTGGCAGTACCTACATATTCGTCGGTACAAATAACAAATAAAGGTAACGTATGAATCCTCCCACCAGCCAATCATAGACAATTTAGAAAATCTAAAACTACCCAGCCGGGAATCGAACCTCGGTCCTGCGCCTTATTAATCCATTGCGCATACCGCTACGCCACGGAGGCCGTCGAAAATTATTGGATTTGAGAACGAGCAATCAAGATCTATTGATATCTCAATATTTTACGCCGAAACAACATTTGCGCTTGTTGCAAATTTTGAAGTTTCCATTGCACATAAACTTTACCGCTAGTTTTAAGTAAAGTCATTTGTAACTTCCAAGTTAGTTGCAACTTACATTAAACTTAATCTTGACTTAAAATCTAAGCGATTATGCCCACCTCTTCTAAAAAGCCCTCACATATTTTAGTAAAATATCTAGGCGTCTGGGCACGGCCTTTGAATTCCATTCTCAGACAAATAATGACGTAAATAGATTTTACCTAATGACCAAATATTTGCATTGTCATATATTTTAATGTCATGGTCTTTCGACATAGATTTCGTTGCATATTAAAACAATATACCTATACTAAAGCCAAACTCGATTGAGAATGCTTGTCAACAAACAAAATAAAAATGAAGGTAGAAATCACTAGACATTTTACACCTATTTTTTTTAATTAATTAGTTAATGACAAATTCATGACAATAAATTAGATTAGTAACCTTAAAAGTAATTAATATATTCAATATCTTTTAACTAAGATTTTTTAAAATAACAAAACATAATTTTAAATTCATTAGGAATAAAATGTGTTGCATTTTCTACCTTCATTTTAAATTTGTTTGTTGACAAGCATTCTCAATCGAGTTTGGCTTTAGTATAGTTATATTTAAATAACTAGGGGACGCTTGCGGTTTAACCCGCGAAGTTTTCGTTACCGTGCGAATTTTGGGATAAAATTAACCGATTTGTTATTCTGATGTGTATGCTATATTTTTGTGAAGTTTATCAAAATCCATTCAGTAGTTTTTGCGTAAAAGAGTAACAAACATCCATCTAAATATACAAGCTTTCGCTTTTATAATATTAGTATGGATTGACAAATTTTTAGTAAGGATTTTGCACTAACGAGGTACAAAGAAACGTGATTTCATTAATATCTGAAAAAGGACAAAATCATTTAGTACCTATTTACATAATTTTTAACATTTTTAGTGCAGTATGACGATGTTTAGAAAACTTAGAATTAGCTTTACTTAATAGCAAGTGCGATTTTTTTTTATCGATTACAAGTTGCCCCTTGACTACTTTCACATCTCATGTTAAGTGATGATGCAATCTAAGATGGAAGCGGGCTAACTTGTTAGGAGTAGGATGAAATCCATACCCCTTTCAGTTCCTACACGACATCGTACCGGCACGCCGAATCGCTTGGCGGTACATCTTTGTCGGCAGAGTGGTAACTAGCCACGGCGAAAGCCTCCCACCAGCCAGACCAAGACAAATTAAGAAAAATCTCAATCTTCTCCGCCGGGAATCGAACCCAGGACCTCCGTATTATAAATCCACCGCGCTTACCACTGCGCCACGGAGGTCGTCAAAATTGTAATGAACTGAAACCAACAAGATTATACTACTACTAGTACGACTAGTAGTCAACAATTGTCTAAAATACCAGCCACATTAATTAAGTAGGTAAGTTTATCAAGAAATGTTACACAACTCGACTATTGGTTATTTTAAATTATCAATTCTATATTTGTTGATGTGGCCGATTTATTAGTTAAACTTCATCAGGACATAATAAATCATTTCTATCATTGGACACGGTGGTAGATATCTAGAGCTGCAGGCGTTGTCGTTTGGACAGATTTAGTGCTAGAGATATCTGCTTACCCCGCAGCTTCCTGTATTTAAATCCTTTGCGAATTGCGTGCTGTTAAGACATATTTCCGAATGTTAAAATTGTGAAATAGACGACAAAGATAGGAGGGACATAGACAACGTACTGTCGATGTCCCTCCTAATACGTTGAGTGTTTTACGTCATGTATTTTTTAATATGAAGGACTAGAGCTTTAGCTGATTTTTATACATATCTTTAAAACTACGGTAAAGGAGATGCTCCATTTCAGCTTTGCTCATGTACCACATACCATTAAAATGGAACAAATACAAGGATTTTATCAAAAAAAAGTTGAGAGGTGTCAAGGGACACCCGTATGGAACGAAGTTCCTTTCGATTAATTAGTGAAGGAATTGTAATAAAATTTTATTTTTTTTAAGTAATGTTGTTGTTGTACACCGAAACACCAAAGGGCGCCACGAGAGCGCGAGACAGCATACAGCGCGGGCGCCCACGCCGCTCACGCGCACACACATCAAAGGCGGCGGCAAGATCCTTTGATCAAAAAGTGTCGTGACAACTTTTCGTACCAATTTTTTCCGTCTAGCCCCCTTTCACAACGCGCGATAAGGAACTTCGTTCCAAAATAAAATTAGTGAAAAAAGTAACTAAATAAAACGTTGGTTAAAAAGTAAATTCCTCGTTTTTGAAGTATTAAAAGATAGCATCTTTCTAATATTAGTCTGTAGGTGATAAAGATGCGGTGACATTGATTTGTCAAACTCAAAATATGTCATTTTTGACAAGTCTTTTCTTCAGTGTTCCGGTCTTTGTTTTTAGCTATAATGTATTTTAGACAGAGACATCTTAGCTATAATAAGAACAAACCTCAATATATTATTCAGATGCCTATACTTAAACCATAGATTAAAGACTACTATACTAAAGCCGAACTCGATTGAGAATGCTTGTCAACAAACAAATTAAAAATGAAGGTAGACATCTCTAGTCATTTTACATCTTTTTTTTATAATTAACTAGTTAATGACGAATTCATGACAAAAAATTAGATTAGTAAGCTTAAAAGTAATTATTATATTCAATATCTTTTAAATAAGATTTTTTAAAATAACAAAACATAATTTTAAATTTATTAGGCAAAAAATTTGTTGCATTTTCTACCTTCATTTTAAATTTGTTTGTTGACAAGCATTCTCAATCGAGTTTGGCTTTAGTATAGATGGAGTCATAACGCGGCTGTAGGTTCAAGAGCGTGACAGACTTATTTCATTCGGCCTTTATTAGAAAGTGACACAAGATTATTTTTTGTCCCTTTCAGCGTGTTCGTTTTTATTGTTTGTCAAGAGTGGAGTTTGTGACAAGCAAGGGACATATCTGAGCAATTATTAGCTTTTTATTAAATTTGCTGATAAATAATATAACTTTGCGGTTACGATATCAATTTAAACGTTATCGTGCTATGGTGGGTTGTAATATTTTCGGCTGCAACAGTCGCAGCGAACAGAAAATCGAAGGAATTACGTTTCATACGTAAGTAGGCATAAACTTCATTGATTGATGATTTAAAGCTTAGATATGTTATTTTTTAGCAAATTTCATGTATTATGCGTTTACTAAACTATGTTATATAAAGTAATATTTCGTATTTTACGATATTTTAAAACATAACGTTTTATGATGTACTTTAAAGTTTCACAGCCCCGAGGGGTTCGCTGGCAACCGTCAGGCAAATAATGACAGCTGTCATTATAGCTCCGTCGCTACCCGGGTAGCCGCGGGCCTCAAAGAAGGTTTGAATGTCAGGCCCACAGGGGTTAAATGTTGACATGTCATGTCAATAAGGCTGATTTGCTGTCTCACAAGTGGACACGCTGTGGGCTCTATCTAGTAGTCTTTAATCTATGCCTATACCTAAACAGTAACCATAAAATCAAATGGACCATACGTCAATAAACCCTGACAGCAAAAGTTAAAACAACATCAATCCGCCACCTGGAGAATGTCTACCATAGATAATATAACTTATCTAAGATCCGCCATGGTTATACGTAAAGTGTTGCATTGTTTTGGAGATAATAAATAATATTTCGCCCAAATAAAAGTAAATTCGGAGATTTGGCTAATCAAAACTAGATCATTAATACATGTAGTTTTTTCAACTTATGTACAAAAAGTGATTCTGTGCTCCATACAATTTTGGACTCCATCTCCTTTAGGCATTCTTTGTCCAGTATATTAATTTAACATCATGTCAAATTATGGATAAGTAAATATATATAAAACCTTACTTAGTTTTTTCTATTACCGGAAATCTGGTGCCGAATAAAGGCTTTGAAATAATAACGAATGTATGTATTCAAAAGCACCATTTACTGGATTATTTAAATAATAACGATGACTTTATCCATTGGTGATCTCATCGTATGTTAAGTGATGATGCAGATTAAAATAATAGCGCGCTGATCTTTAAGACCAAAATTCTAAAATCTTAAGTTTTACATTAGTAGTAGCTAGAATAGTAATGTTATTTTAAACATTGTTAATTTCTAACTTCAATCAAGTCAAATTGATATTTCATTTTGTTTTTAACAAAACAATTTCGCTTGCGACAAAAGCTAAGTTGTTAAAACCAAATAGTAGTAGTGTCTAAAAAATATTCTCTTATTATATATATAAAGTATCTTTCGCGCAAACTATTCAGTTTAGAAAAAAATTATATTAGAAACCTTAATATCATTTTTAAAGACCTATCCATAAATACCCTACACGTATGGGTTTAATGAAAAAAAAATTTTGAGTTTCAGTTCTAAGTATGGGGAACCCCAAAATTTATTGTTTTTTTTTCTATTTTTTATGAATTGTTGTATGAAGGAATAAATTTATTTAGTAAGTTTCAATAGTATAGTTCTTATACTTTCGGAAAAAAGTGGCTATTAAATACAAAGGACAGACTTCACAAATCTATAAGGATTCAGTTTTTTTGCGTAAATAATCTCAAATTTAAGTGGACATTTATTATTGCAATCAAAATAGATTTCATATTATACTTATAACAACTAGGTAATTTATATGTAACGTACAAACAAGATGTTGATATCGACATTTCATTTTTTAATTAAACTCTAAAATGGTGTGTCAACAATTCTATAGAACTAAAATTAGAGGGTACTACTGGGATGCACCCATATCTACTACCGCCGCTACAAAATGGCGGATTACATATTTTTTCGCAGCAACCTAAATATGGGTATCAAATAAAAGGACTTGACGAGTAGAATATTCTATGAAAAGTTACAATACTAATGAAGGCTACTACTACTATAAAATAGGAATGAATTATCTTTAAAAATTCAAGAGCTTCATTCGTAATATGAGCCTTCAATATTATTGTAACATGTTTAGTTCATACTGTAGATGCCATTACAGGCCATAGACTTGGATACCAAAAACATAATATTAAAGCACAATTTCGGCACCGACGTCATCGGGACCGTGGCCTAGCGGTAAGGCGCTTTAAGTGCCCGTATTGCCAGAGAGACGCGGGTTCGAATCCCGTCGGTTTCGCAATTTTTGATATTACGTTTATTCTTAAATATAAATAATACCTAAGTGTGAGTAACACTTCAATAAAAACTAAAAAGGGTATCTAGATAAATACAAATCTGTGCCACGACCCTATTGGTAACTAGTGGAACCTTCATACAAAGTTTCAAGTGAACCCATTAAGAAATTAAAATTTTCAATTTACCCCCATTTTCTCCCCCTAGGGGGGGAATTTCGAAAAATCCTCTCTTAGTGGTTGCCTACTTTCTCTAACAAACATACGTGCCAAATTTTGGGTCTCTAGCCAGTAGTTTGTGCGTTGTCTGTCAGTCAGTACATCACTCAGTAACGGAAGAGTTTTATATAATATTAAGATGAACATAAGTAATCTACCTGGCAATATATGCATAATATACCAACTGACAATAAAGCCTGAAGAGCAAAAAACGCTAGGCGGGTAACCTATACGCTATTGTCTACAGAATTTAATTGTCATAAAAAATGTTATTCGACGCGAAGTGCTCATTAAATTTCCATCAAACGATCCATATCGAATTCGTAAGTGATAGATACGTGATAGAATCATACAGTATCGAATTATTAATAACCATCACTATTATGAACGGCCGATTGTTTGAGTTGCAAATGTATTCAGCAATATAGAGCAAGGGCGTACATAATGCAATTGTGTTATTAATTTAATACGAGTTGATTGTCTTGACATGGAAATACGACCCACTTGTTTGATGTCTCTATTTATTATGTTAAGCTTTTTATAAGCTGTGTAGGTGGTTAGTGAGGAAATCAGGGCAGGAGGCTTACCAGCTTGCCTTTATAGATCTCGTGAAAACACTTTGCCGATCTGAAGTTTTGACGCCTCCGTGGCGCAGTGGTATGCGCGGTGGATTTATAAGACGGAGGACTTGGGTTCGATTCCCGGCGGGGCAGACCGAAATTTTTTTAATTTGTCTCAGTCTCGCTGGCGGGAGGCTTGCGCCGTGGCTAGTTACCACCCAACCGACAAGGACGTACCGCCAAGCGATTTAGTGTTCCGGATGTCGTTAGAAACCGAAAGAGATGTGCATTTCATTCTACTCCCAGCAAGTTAGTTAGTTATCATCTAAGATTGCATCTCCACTTAACATCAGGTGTGACAGCAGTCAAGTGCCAAATTGTAGTAAATAAGAAAAAGTTGACTCAAAAAGAAATCACAGCTTTGTTGCACCCATATGCTTGTGCCTGAAATATGATAAACACAAAAAATCGAATTTTTTTTTATTCACGAGTTATATATTTTTTTTATTGACAACAGTAGAATTATATATATATCTGTCTTCCGCATAAAATTAAACTTCTCTTATATATATATAATAACGCCCCAGAACAAACCCCTAGGTAATCAAAATTATAAGTCAATATAAAGGTAGGAATCTCTTATATATATATCGTGAATACGAATTTTAATGTGACTTTGTAGTGGCGAAGTGGTATTTTCATGATGATCTAAAGGTCTATAATACGAAACTAGATTTTATAAAAGCTTAAAGGTTATCTGTCCACGCTTCTAGCAGAGATAAATACGATTAAGGGGTAAGGAAAAGTCTTTCAAAGGTCCAAAGCCTACACAGACGGGAAGTGGCCTGCTAATATGGTCACATCATGGTAATAAAAGGACTTTTATTTTAGCCTTGGAGTCGTTAACGGCTCTCGAAAATTCTCTGGAAACCATACCCTTAAGTGAAAATAGGGATACTGCTTAGTAGAAGACGCAAGCATAGTTAGTAGCACTTGTTCATCCAGTATATGAAGTGAGAACTTCTTTACATTCGATAAGCAGTTTTCGGGTGAACAAAAAACAAGCAAATCGTGTTATCGTCACTACAGGTGTTTTCACTTTTTCACTACAGGTTAGCCCTTGACTGCAACAACAACTGATGGGAAGGGAAGAAGAGATAACTAGCAGTAGGATGAAATCAACACTCCTTTCGGACGGTACGTCTTTGCCGGCAGGTTGGTAAATAGCCACGCCCGAATCCAGCCAGACAATTGGTCAACAATAAAGAAATTGGCACAGTTGGAAATCGAACACGGGACTTCCATCTATAAATCCACCCGCATACCGCTGCGGATATAATGGTACAGCATCTAGGGAGTAACTTGTCGCTTATTAACTGCGAAATCGTTAACTACCTACCTTACAGTTCAAAATTATTCATAAATAATTAATTACGCACCCGTACAAAGTTTTAAGAATTTGGAATCGAACAGCCATGTAAACTACTGCTAGAAATGCCTTCACCAAATTAAATATGTATCGAATTCATAAACTATGAAAAAGAAGGTAGTTACGTCGTATGTACCAGATTCAATCTACACATGTACTACCTTTAAAGAACGTGTTTACTTACTTGTAAAAAAGGTAAATTTCTATCCACCTGCTACGATTAGGTCTCGACTGAATAGGTTACTACGATCTATGGAGCAATAGTGGACTCCGGAGGCTGCAAAGGCGGCGTCCCCGATGGAATGCGACACCTGTGACCACAAAACACTGTGCCAACACACCTCACGCGTCTTTTCTTGACAAAAAGCTGTCTTTTAACACACAAATAATCCTGGGATGTCCTATAAATCTTTTATAATAAATCACAAATAAAAGTTATAAAAGTTCGCGAACCGCGAAAGTTCCAAACACAAATCCACAACGACTTCACAAAACACGAAGTGAACGGCGACCGAACGCAGACTGACGTCACAAAAAGCGTGTTCAAACTTCATGGACGAGATGGCGAGATAGTGCAAGTGGGATAGCTAGATGCGATAGCAGCGCTGTCACACCTGTTGAAAATTTTTGCCAGAGTTAACGAGTCTGTGGTTTCCGTAAACTTACAAATAAATAGTGATGTGAAAACAACTAATGTTTTTGTGTGGTGCGTCCGTATTTTGTATAAAAATTGAATAGTTTACAAGTAATAATTTATATTCGAAACATTAATTCGTCATTAACTAGTCAATTAAATAAATAATAGTTTAAAAAAACTAAAAACACGCTTTTTATAGAAACCCAAACTAAAAAATAGAAAATAATTTTAATAAATTTAAATTAAGAATAGTGTTAAAATTTTCATTAACTATAAATTAATAATAGTGTAAATAAAAAAAAATTATTTTATTTTAAAAAAGCGTGGGGTGCATGGTGTCAATATAGTTATAAATATTTTATTGACAGATATGAGTAGAGTGATTATCATTTTGATAATATCTTAAAAAGCACCCCACGCTTTTTTTAAAATAAAATAATTTTTTTTATTTACACTATTATTAATTTATAGTTAATGAAAATTTTAACACTATTCTAAATTTAAATTTATTAAAATTATTTTCTATTTTTTAGTTTGGGTTTCTATAAAAAGCGTGTTTTTAGTTTTTTTAAACTATTATTTATTTTTTACTTTTTAGTTTGGTTTATTTATAAAAGCGTGATTTTTTAGTTTTTTTAAACTATTATTTGTTGATTATCAAAAATATTCATACTATGTTTCATAGTAAGCGTCGACATCGAATTCACATTCGATGTTTACAATTCTTATTTTTACTTACAATCTGTACCCGCATTTGCCTGTGCCCCACCCTTAGCACAGTGACCAAGGAAACCACAGAAACCTGACCAGAGTACAGTCGGCACGGGAGCGAGCCTTGGAAGTCGCAGAAAAACTGCGACTGCCAGGGCTCGAACCCACGCCTGAGCGACTGTTGTACGGGCAGATTAGCACTTAAACCGCTCGGCCACACAGTCGCTAGTAATTTATTTATTAGTGAGAATAAAATAATTATTTAATAAATATTATAAATACGGGGAATCAGAGTTCAATTTCGGAGAGGGAGCCTGAGAAACGGCTACCAGAACCAAGGAAGGCCGCAGGCGCGCAGATTACCCACGGAGAGTTATATATTGACATACTGACAAACTGACATACAAGTGAAGCTAATAAAAAGCGTGTAAAAATAAAGTTTGAAGAGTTTCCTTGAGTTTTCGTAGATCTCATCATCAGATCATGACTTAGTTAACATTAAACCAACTGGAATCTTTCAAACTTCTCATTGAGACATATTAATGGAGCCCAATCACAAGGTAGCTACTGTAAACCGTTAAAGAGCTCCCTCAGCTGTCATTCTTCTTCATCGCCAGACCCTCAATGACAGTCACAGCCCATTTAGATGTAAAGTTCTCATTGAGACAAATTAATCGAGCCCAAACACAAGGTAGTTACTGTAAACCGTTAAAGAGCTCCCTCAGCTGTCCTTCGTCTTCATCGCCAGACCCTTGATGACAGTTACAGCCCATCTAAATGTAAAGTTCTCATTGAGACCAATTAATTGAGCCCAAACACAAGGTGGCTACTGTAAACCGTTAAAGAGCTCCCTTAACTGTCCTTCGTTTTCATCTGCAGACCTTCAATGACAGTCACAGTCCATCTAAATGTAAATTTCTCATCGAGACAAATTAATCAAGCCCAAACATACGGTAGCTACTGTAAGCCGTTACGGAGCACCCTTAACTGTACTTCGTCTTCATCACCAGACCCTCAATGACAGTCACAGTCCATCTAAATGTAAATTTCTCATCGAGACAAATTAATCAAGCCCAAACACAAGGTAGCTACTGTAAGCTGTTACGGAGCTCCCTTAACTGTACTTTGTCTTCATCACCAGACCCTCAATGACAGTCACAGCCCATCTAAATGTAAAGTTCTTATCAAAACAAATTAATCGAGCCCAAACACAAGGTAAATACAGTAAATCGTCAAGGAATTCTCTTATATGTAGATCGGCTCCATCATCAGATCGACTCCAGACCTTCATCGAATTGTAGTGCTTTTAAATACTTATCGGAAAAACTAACAAACGTACTTGTTGTCCCTACAATTTTTGAAAGTTCTTCTCGGTTTCTCCAGGATCTCATCATCAGATCCTGGTTTCCTTGTCATGGTACCACCACCAGACTATCTACTTTCCAACAAAAAAGAATTATCAAAATCGGTTCATAAACGACGAAGTTATGCGCGAACACACATACGAGTTACATACTGACAAACTGACATACTGACATACAAGTGAAGCTAATAAAAAGCGTGTAATAAAATAGGTGTAAAATGACTAGTGATTTCTACCTTTATTTATAATTTGTTTGTTGACAAGCATTCTCAATCGAGTTTGGCTTTGGTATAGTTTGTTATATTAACTGTTGTTGTTTATTACATTGATATTGTGTGTAGCTTGAGATCACAAAGGTCCGGGTTTAAATCCTGGGCTATTAAGTACTAAGTTTATCTTTCCTCTAAGAAATTTTTAGTAATAATTCTGACTCCGGAGTTAGGAAGTTGGTAATATTACACGATCGTCCCTCGTAAAGCACAATACACCATTCCTAATAATTATGATTAACATCTGGGAGTGAAGTAGCGTGGTGGATCTAAACTTTATATCCCATCTTCTGTAACCAGGGAGACCTGGTCATGTTGTGGCCTATGAAACAAAACGATGATGAACGCTATTGAACCCAATGTTATACTTTAACAAAATACTATAACCAGATGCCCCGACGCGGGGAGAACTTCGATGTTATGAAGTAGGGAACTGCCAGCTATCTTTTGCAGCGCTACTTCGTGCATAACTTCGTGCATAATATTCAGCCCGGAGTTGGGGCGTTAATGGCGTTATACTCGTTAAGTCGTTGTTTATTAGATATAGTCGGAAACATTGTAATGACAAGCTCACTAACCTTGGAGCCCGCCAACCCACACTGGGGCAGCGTGGTGGTAAAGGTTCAATTAATTTAAAATAGGTGTGAAAAATAGTGATTATACGCAGAGAATTACTAGCTATGCGAAGTCCCACTGGGGTTGCGATGAAACAGAAAAAGCACAAATGACTATATATTTTAAGCTTTTAATAATTGTAAATAAACAAAATTCTGTAGCCGCCTCTTCAACGGAAGCTGAGCATGCTTTGAGCTGGCTTTGTTTGAAGCTGTAATAGAAGCAGTCTGTATGAGGTCCTACTTAGAAATATCACTTTACAATTAAAACGGTCTATAATTTTATAATTATGAAGACAATAAAACTTGTATCCGCATCGCCAATAACCCTGTAAATCTTTTATTATGTTTACAAAAGCGATATCTTTCAAACATGTATTTATTTAAAACATGATTAAAATTCCGTCAGGGGGTATTCATAGTGCCTGTCTGTCCGATAGTCACAATATGGTACACGGGTATGCGACCCCGGCTCCCCCGAGCTGTTACTGACTCTTCTTGAACCGAGCCAGTAATATCCTTTTTACCTTACTTATTCCCTACTCTTATTCTCTTTAACCCATCCTTTCCGTTAATTCCTTTCTCCTACCCATCTCTGCCAGTCCAAGGTTGCCGTGCCGAGGGACTCGTGGCTAGGGGCATGCCTAGTCGCTAGCGGTTGCCTTGGGACCGGGCGAACCCAGAAAAAGGCTAGCCTTATTCTGGCATGCGGGGCTCTGTCAGAATGGACTCAGTTTTTCCCTCACTACTCGTGGGAACGCAATGACGAATAAAAAATTTAATGTCATAAAGGGCGGCGATGAGATTCGCGATCCATCACGTCTCGTTCCTCATGGGGGCAATAGAGGAGGAATGAACGAAAAGGTAAATGAAGTATGCCAGATGATGGATGCCAGACGTATAGATGTGCTCTGTGTGAATGAAACAAAAAGGAAAGGGTGTGATACCACAAACCATGACTCACATACAGCCTACTGGTCCGGCGTTTCTAGAGACCGAAGAGGCTGCCAGGGCGTAGGTATCATACTTTCCGAAAGAATGGCTGATTGTGTGAAAGAAGTTCAGTATGTGAGCCCAAGACTCATTTGGATTAGGTTAAAAGTTGGACTGACCCGGATATTTGTAGTAGGAGTATATGCTCCAACGGATTCGGGTCCGAGAAAGTCCAAAAATGCCGCGAAAGAAATAAATGAGTTTTGGGAAATTCTGGGAGATACTTTGAATAAATGTGAACAGAATGAGAGGGTAATTATGTTAGGAGATTTTAATGGATGGGTTGGTTTGAAACGTGATGGGTATGAAAGAGTACTTGGTATGTTTGGTGACAAAAGAGTGAATGAAAATGGAGAAAGTTTGCTAGGGTTATGTTTGGAACATAATCTTTTTGTGGCAAATACTATGTTTGACCACAAAAAGATTCATATGTACACAAGGGAAGAAGGGAATGCAAGAAGTATGATTGATTTTGTGGTAGTGGATGAAAGACTGAAGAAAAACGTTCTAGATGCTCGGGTATTCCGCGGGGTCGAAACCGACACGGACCACTATCTCGTTATTTGCCGAGTTAGCGGCCCTTTTTAATCGGTGGCGGCATAGACCAAAAGAAAAAACGAGCACCCTGGAACGGATAAAAGTTTATAGATTGCAAGAGGATGATGTAAGAGAGAAATACATTAAAAATCTGAATGATGTTATGAATATTGATGAAGTGAAAGAGGTCGAACGTTTTTGGAGTAAGTTTAAAGATGGAGTGGTAGGTGCTGCCATTGATGCATGCGGGATGTCTAGAAGGAGCAAAAGTAAAAAGGAAAAGAATTTGTGGATGGATAAAAGTATACAGGCAGTTGTATGTGAGAAAAAGAAAGCGTGGTTAGATTGGTTGGCTACAAAAGCTAACCAAAGAATGAAAAGAGCAACAAATTATGATGTTTTGAATGCAAGAATGAAAAAAGAAATTCAGATGGTAGTGTAATAAAAGGTGAAGAATGCATGTTGAAGAGATGGAAGGAACATTTCGAAAGTTTATTTGAAAGAGATGAAACAGGGACTAACATATCCCCTGCGAAAAATAATGAAAGTGGGATCAATATCTGTGAGATTAGTTTGGAAGAGATTATGAAAGCGTTGAAATGTATGAAATCAGGTAAGGCGGCTGGGTATGACAGAGTGTCAGTCGAAATGCTGAAGGCTGGACACGGTATTGTTGCAAGTCAGTTGTACTGCCTTTTCAACTTATGTTGGACGAAAGGGTAAGTTCCATAAGACTGGACTAAGGCCGTAATTGTTCCAATCTATAAGGGAAAAGGGTCACAGCAAGATTGCAAAAATTACCGCGGGATCAGCCTTCTCAGTGTTGTCGGCAAACTGTATGCAAAGGTGTTGACTGAGAGGTTGATAAATGAAACTGATGGGAAAATGTGGGATGTGCAAGCAGGATTTAGGAAAGGAATGGGGTGTACAGATCAGGTCTTTTCCTTACGGTGTATAGCTGAAAAATTTTTAGCTAAACATCAAAAAGTCTATATTGCCTTCATTGACTTGGAAAAGACCTATGACCGTGTGGTGAGGAATGAACTATGGTCAACATTGTCCACGTATGGGGTGAGCAGCAGTTTGATCCGAGCACTGAAATCTCTTTATGAAAATTCTAGTGCTTGTGTCAGAATAAATGGGGCATACACTGAGTGGTTCCCAGTGGAGCGAGGGGTACGACAGGAATGTGCGCCATGGCTGTTTAACTTATTCATGGACAACTGCTTGACAGATTTGAAAGAAAGTGTATTTGGTTTAAGAATGAACGAGCTACTCATCAAATGTCTTCTCTATGCCGACGATCAAGTATTACTTGCACTGTCTGCTAATGAGTTACAGAAAATGGTAACTATTATGAATGTAACTCTGAAAAGGAAAGGAATGAAAGTGAATGTTAGCAAAACGAAAGTTATGGTTTTTGAAAGAGATGAATATGTGACAGATTGTAATATTGTGATAGATGGAGAAAAAGTGGAAGAAGTAAAAGAGTTTGTATACCTGGGTAGTAAATTTACAAAAGATGGAACGTGTGAGAGTGATATTGAAAGAAGAGTAAATGCTGGGAACATGGTGAATGGTGCTCTGTATGCATTTATGAACAGCCAGAAAGTGTCCCAAAAGGCAAGACTGGCTGTGCATAGAGGTGTGTTGGTGCCCACACTTATGTATGGTAGTGAAAGTTGGGTATGGCAGAAGAAGCACAAAAGTAAAATAAATGCGGTAGAGATGAGAGCATTGAGGAGTATGTGTGGGTTAAAACTGTGTGACAGAGTTAAAAATAGTATGATAAGAGATAAGTGTGGTGTAAAAGAAGATGTAGTGACTAAAATTGAGAAAGGGATGCTTAGATGGTTTGGACATGTAAAGAGAATGGATAAAAGAAGATTAACAAAAGAGATTTACAAGGCGAGGGTGAATGGAAATGTTGGAAGGGGAAGGCCTAGGCGAATGTTCCTGGACCAAATTCAGGACATTTTAAATAATGGCCAGGTGGCGAGTACCCTAAACCGACGAACTTGTATGAAAGGATTAATGAGAGTGGAAGAAGCTAAGGAAGTATGCAAGGACCGTGGCAAATGGAGGGATATGGTCTCTGCCTACCCCTATGGGAACAAGGCGTGATGTTATGTATGATCAAAATTTGAATTAAAATAAAAAATTAATACAATTAAAATAAAAATTGTAAAATTTGTACATTTGAATAATTCACGTTTGATTACTTATATTTTTGATGGGGACTGTTGGAATATAAAAAAATCTAAGTCTATGGCGACGTTTAGTTGTCTGTCTGTAGACATTCGTTATGTTCTCTGTGCCGCTTGTTGTTCAGTATATATTGTAATTTACATAGATTAAAGACTAATAGATGGAGTCATAACGCGGCTGTAGGTTCAAGAGCGTGACAGACTTATTTCATTCAGCCTTTATTAGAAAGTGACACAAGATTATTTTTTGTCCCTTTCAGCGTGTTCGTTTTTATTATTTGTCAAGAATGAAGTTGGTGACAAGCAAAGGACATATCTGAGTAATTAGTAGCTTTTTATTAAATTTGCTAATAACTTTGCGGTTACTATATTAATTTAAACGTTATCGTGCTATGGTAGGTTGTAATATTTTCGGCTGCAACAGTCACAGCGAACAGAAAATCGAAGGAATTACGTTTCATACGTAAGTAGGCATAAACTTCATTGATTGATGATTTAAAGCTTAGATATGTTATTTTTTAGCAAATTTCATGTATTATGCGTTTACTAAACTATATTATATAAAGTAATATTTCGTATTTTACGATATTTTAAAACATAACGTTTTATGATGTACTTTAAATGTTGACATGTCATGTCAATAAGGCTGATTTGCTGTCTCACGAGTGGACACGCTATGGGCTCTACCTATTAGTCTTTAATCTATGGTAATTTATATAATAAGGAATAAAAACCAAATTTACGTTATTTAGTCTATGACAGAAACGTCACTGTCAAAGAAATGTCATTGTCAAAAGAAAACTCACACGTCACATATTGCGTCATTTGCATTACTTTTTAACAAAGTTACAAAACTTGTACGAATTTTCGAACTGAACTGAAATGGTTAAAATATACCAAACTTGTATATTTTAACAATTTCTGAGTTATATTACTGTATATTAATAAATCACATGGTCGAGCAGTGAAGATGTCTTTTCATTAAAAATTAGTATTCTGGAAAAATTAGTATTTTAGGATTAGGATTCATCGTATTAAGTAACATAGTATTTGGAATCAATCATTTAATTTATAAGTATTATCTAAAAATAATACAAATTGTATGGATACGTTATATTTACGTTAAAAAATAAAACTAGAAAGTCAGTTTTACATACTTTTATTTTATTTATAATTACGTGCCTGCGTGAATTAAACTTTATTGTGTTATATTGCTTTAGTTGGTAATAGTAGATGAAACTTAAATATAATTATTTTATAGAAAACTTTGCACGCCTACTTTATAAATTACAGTGTATGGCACAGACTATGGTACAAAATGTACAGGATTAGACTATAAATATTTATAATTCTAATATCACTTCATAAATGATATAGATGCAGGAATGTCGTGGCCAGAGATATCAGCAATAGTTCACCAAGTAAACCTGTAAGCAAAGAAAAATAATATTATCAAGGTTATGTGTAACAAGTTCTGCCTTTGTCTGTTTCTTTATTCAGGGATCTATTCGTGACAAATCTAAACGAGAAGAACTGTCTCAAAGCAAACTGCTTAAAACAGATAGACAGTAGTTTTTAAGACAAACACTTATCAAAAACTTTATATTCTTGAATTGAATATTTTAAACATCAATTTCAGCAATAATTTTATTTCACGTTATTGGAGTAGGTATTATTAAGTGGCGTAGGTACCTAATCATTTTTAATGGAATATTTATTAAGATAAATGAATACTCACGCAATGTATAAGAAGCTTTATCATAAATAGGTGCTTGATATTCGTCTGTGGCCTCTAGGAATTGGTACATCGCTTTGAAGCCAGTACCATCCAGCCTGTCATTAGATCGAAAGGTAACTTTGAAAAAATTCCTTTCAGATTCTACATGAAACTCCTTCATCTGCCCGCAGTATCTACCATATTTATTGTCTTCAGTCATGTAATTAGAAAATTCTACATAATCACTTGCTGTCTGTGCTTCACATCTGCAAAAAGTCAAATTATTTTATTGAATATATAGAATTACTTTTAAGTTGTCGCAGAGGCGAAGCAAAACCACGCGTCATCATTTTTGCCAATAGCAAATTCTACTCTATTTTCTCATTACAGGAGGATAAAGTTATATTTTACAAAACGCCGACGCACGCCGACGCCGTTAACCATATTGAATAGTATTGACAACTTTGTATCATGATAATTTGAAAAAGGACATTAATGTTATAATTTGTAGTTGATAAACTTGACGCGTCCCTTTGTTTCAAATCTAAGTTCAAGTCAAACCACATCAAATTTAGATTTACATGGGTAGTGCCTGGTTAACTGAGATACTTTAGCTTGGTATATATTTTTGGAAATTATAACTTTTCAAACTTAGCTAAGACAGAAAATATTGAGATAAATTCCGATTAGTATTTCAAAGCAATGGATTTTCAATAATTTTCATAGTCCTTTTAAGTCTTAATAAAGTTTATGCCCACTTTTACCATTTGTGCTAACAATTAAAGAATAAAAAGCTTACGGTAATACTCCTTCTACATCAAAGTGAGTAAAGTACAAATGAACTTTCTCCGTCTGTCCTCCATGGAAGAAATAAGAACACTCAGTATCTCTTGGATATGGTCCAGGTGAGTTAGGTGAAACGAAAGTTCCGTTGCGCGATTCACTACTATTATACACAAAAGCGCAGGGGAACTCTTTCAACTGCCGTCCTGTGAATATACCGAAATCTGGAAAAAAATAAATTACAGATCAAATACTAATTTTCGAATAAATTCTTATGCGCAATTTGGAGCTGTTAAACTAATCTTTTACTACAATCTGTTAAAATAATTAGGTAGTTACTTCTATCTCACGAACCTGCAGCTCAGTTTTATAAACACAGGATGGCACTAAGACATGTCTCTTGTATGCCCTGTGTAGATTTGTTCTGTTTATGGGGGATAGTTTTTCTTACCGTCACGAGAGTTATCACATTGGTCCGTCAATTATTACATTAAACAATAAATATTTAAAAAAATGTCATCATCGTCATTATTATTAACCTATCAGAAGCTCACCACAGGGCCAAATGTCCTTTCTTAAAGGAAAGAATATATAGAGCTTTTATATATACTGCAGAAGCGTAACCATCTATGTATGCGCCGTGTGCCAGCGTGCGTAACTGCACCCTAAAGACTTGTAACTAATTCTAAATAAGGTATTGTTTTTATATGGTCTGGTCATTCAGGGTCTGCGCCCTGTGCCTGGGCTCCACTGGCATTGTCTTAGTTACGGCTCTGATCTGTTGCTCCAATATGGGTAGCTTAGGGTTATGATGTTTAATTATTTACAATGACTATCAGATGCCAGTGATTGTGACCGAGATCGAGGGCTTTTAGAAGCACAGAATCACATCAATATTCCTAACTCCGACCCGACCGAAAAAAGTTTTCCGTGTTATTTCATATTTTGACAGCCGAGTGACGTGGTGGGTAGTAACCCTGCTTCCAGCTTAAAGGTCGTGGGTCGATTCCTATGTCTGGAAAAATGTTTGTGTAATAAGCATGGCTATTTTCCCGTGTATGTGTGTTTATCTATATTTTATAAGTATGTATATATGTATTTTATATATACCATACATATAAAATATTCATAAGTACCTAATCTAAAACCCATAACACAGGCTACACTTACTTTGGGGCTTGATAGCGATGTGTGTATTGTCCTATAAAATTAATTATTTATTTATTTCAATGATTCAAACTTTAGTCGAAAACAAGTAACAGACGGACAGGTTTACTTTCGGAATTTTTAAATAGTGTAGGTACTACGTAACAACGTAAAAATTCTGTCAGAATTTTAATTTCATCGTTGACGTAATAGTTACTTAGAATATAAGTAACTACAAATCAATATTATGCTTACTTTCCACGAAGGAATACGATATTTTAAATCCTCTTGAGTGCCTCGATGAATGTGTACCTCGAAACTCAAGCATGAGCTTTGGCCCGTTTGACATAATTGGCTTAGGGAGGTCCACTCCACAGAACGTTGCAACATTTTCCATCCGCCCATCGACGTTAACGAAGGCTTGAAGAGAATCAACATTCGTACATCTGAAATTGAAAAATAAATAATTATCAATAAATTTATGATTTTTATTACGTATATTATGCTAACCAGAGAAAAACATTTCGCCATATTGTGAAAAATATAACTCCAGTAGAAACACTAAATGTTAAACTTCACAAATGTCATTTAGTCATCATTATTTCAAAGTTGTTGTTATTGTTTACTTTTGTGCTACTAATATTTTTTGTGTTACTGCTTTATTTTTGTGTTTATTAAAATACCAAAAACTATGCGTATACCTAACAATGTACCTATGTCTACTGCTAAACGTGTTTACTGCCGTAGTATACCCGATTTGTTTTTAATGCATACGGGGTCCTTAGTCATGAGCTTTGCTTACGCTGCGTTGCATGAACTAGTGTTATAGTAGGTATATCAGATAAGTAACAAGTAATTAATCTGATTTTCAGTGAATCATATCTGTGATCTGTGTAGATTTGTCATCGTAATTCAAATAGTGATATGAGATTATTTTTTTACAGACTTACCCTGATCCATCCGTGGATTTATACAAAAAGAAGTCTTGAAATATTAATCTAATCCTCTCCTTTCCTCTTCCGAAGAATTCATAGTGGCAGTGAGTATTTGGGGGATATGCTGCGGGGTAGTGAGGTGACGTGAGAGTACCATGCTTCGAACCATCGCTGTTGAACTCCTGGTGGCAGGATGAAGCTGAAAATAAATGAAAAATCCATTTTACAAATATTATAACTAAATAAAGTTTTAAAAAAAGTAGGTTCTTTAACAAATGCCATTACACCTTCCTAAATATTCGAAATGAGTTTATTTGTTCGCAACTATAATTTTTCTAAATTCAAGATACTATTTGGTGAAATTTACTTTACTGAAATTAAAGTAAATAAATCATTAAGACTAAGTTAGGTGGAATAGCTGCTTTATGCTCGCTAGCAGTATTTCTCAATAAGTACAATTTATGGTAAAAGCGCATGCGTGGCGCTCGGAAACGCTCGATAGCACTGCATACTGTGACTTATCCACATCTTGTCCGTAATATGTGCTATAAAAGTACTGAAATAATTATTTTGTGAAATAATTACGTTATAAAGTATTGTCTATGAATGACTTAATAAACTTAACGCTTCGCATCACTACTGTTAGTGACTAAACGTGAATTGTCAGCTGTCAGTGTCATTGTCACAACGAATTACGAATTATTTTTATTTACATTTTGCATAACCAAAACTACGACTCTTAAATTAAAGAAAAACAAGAAATTATATAAAAATTTTCTGTTAATGGAATTTATATTTTATTGTGTAATAATATAAAGTATCGCAAGTTATAGAATTTAGAGTCACATGTGTATTTTTGAACATGGATCGAAATATTCCTGGTATTTAATTAACTTTAAATTGGTTTATCTTGTGGCTTGTTACTTAATTGTTTAAACAACGTGCAGTGATGGCTGATGTCACTCCATTTTTCGTCGATCGCGCCAAAGGTGGCCGAGCGTCATGTAAGGGTTGCAAAGGTAACTGCCCTAGCGGCGAACTACGTATGGCGAAACTTGTCTACAGCCCATACGGCGAAAACCAACAGATGAAGTCATGGCACCACATTGATTGCCTCATGAACGTCCTTCTAAAACAACGCCCGGCAACTAAACGAATAGACTCCATCAATGATATCGGGAACTGGGACAATATTAGTAAAGATGATCAGGAATTTATTTTAAAGAAAATCAATGACATGGAAAAGCTCTACGCGGACAAAAACAGCGGGAAATATACTGCTAAGTTGTTAAAAAATGAGCAGCTAAAGAAAACCAATCCAAGCACATCCATGGATGCAAAAAATATTAGTAATGACGAGAAAAAGATTGAAATTATTTCTGATGATAATAAATTCAATAAATTTTACTCTTTGTGTAATAAAATATCAAAGGTAGATGCCTATTTAGAAAAGACAGCAGTGGTAAATAATTTTTTCACAAAAGGTAGTAATGGCAAAACATTTGAAGGAGATCTGGCTTTGTGGTGCAAGTTACTGTTGCCCCAAGTGTCCAAGAGAGTGTACAACTTAAAAAGTAAGCAGCTTGTCAAATTATTCTCAAGAATTTTTCGCATCGACCATGATGACATGTTAACACATTTAGAACAAGGAGATGTTGCTGATACTATTCAACATTTCTTCACAAAATCTCAAGCCTTCAAGCCTACATCTGAAAGTACATTAACTATACATAATATTGAAGAATTCTTAGAAGACCTTTCCAAACTAACTAAAGAGGAAGAGCAGATTTTTCACTTTAAAAAAATTGTCAAGAAATGTACATTGGAAGACTTAAAAATGTTAATAAGGCTCATAAAAGGTGACTTGCGAATAAACGCTGGGCCGAAACATATATTGGAAGGGGTCCATCCCGATGCATACAGTGTTTTTCAAACGTCTCGGGATCTTGACTTGATGTTAAGCCGAGTTTTGCCTCAAAGCAGTGGGGTGAAACACAAGGATGCAATACATAAGAATGTGCAAGCAAAACTGAGCCTCATGACCCCTGTGTTGCCTATGCTTGCTGAAGCATGCAAGTCAGTAGAGATGGCCATGAGAAAGTGCCCTAACGGCATGTTTTCTGAAATTAAATATGACGGAGAAAGAGTGCAAGTGCACAAAAAGGGTAATGAGTTTAAATATTTCTCAAGAGCATTAAAACCTGTACTGGCACATAAAGTTAATCATTTTAAAGACACTCTGCCTAAAGCCTTTCCCAAAGGTAATGATTTAATATTGGATGCGGAAGTCTTAATGGTAGATATCAATACAGGAAAGCCCTTACCCTTTGGTACATTGGGAAAACACAAAGGCTCTGAGTTTAAGGATGCTCAAGTTTGTTTATACATTTTTGATTGTTTGTATTACAATGGCGAGGTATTGATAGATATACCTATAAGGAAGAGGCGTCAAATATTACATGATAATATGGTTGAAGTTAAAAACCGTGTAATGTTCTCAGAGCAGCAGCTAATTTATAAACCTAGTGACTTAGCTAATATGATTGCTGAAGTGAGTAAATGAATAACAATAGTCTATAATTAATTAACAATTTTAATATAACTCTATTTATTGTAAAATCTATATATTTGTCTGGCCCAAGATGACAGAACCTTAACTACAAATTTAAATTCAAAACTAAAACAATTTAGTAGTAAATATTGTAACCTTTTATAAAATAATTTTTTTTTCAATATTGATCACAGCATGACTACATGCTATGTAAAATATTTTCATCAGAATTATAGCATCTTTGCTAGAATTCCAATATCAAGTAATTAAATTACATAAATATTCTGTTTTGATGACTTCTAAGGTGAATGGTCACAGAGCATCACATATAGGATATTTAGTGTGCACACACGCATAGTCTGCTAGCATAATTTTTGACGACCTCCGTGAGATCAGTGATATGCACGGTGGATTAAAATAATAATAATAATCGCTCGCAGGCAGGATGCAAAAAATCTTGGGGCTGGCAGATAGATTTTTCTCCATCTGTCTGCTCTGGCTGGTCGGAGGTTTTCGCCGTGGCTAATTACCACCCTAGGAGCAAAGATGTATTTCCGAAGCGTATATTTAAGTTTAGTTACAATGTGTAGAAACCGAAAGGGATGTTAACAGTTTCAGTTCTTATTCCTAACAAGTTAGCCCGCTTCCATCTTAGATTGCATCATCACTTAACATCAGGTGTGATAGCAGTCAAGGGCTAACTTGTAGTCGATAAAAAAAAAATAGCTAAGCCTCTGTTATATGCAATGGTTTTCCACCTAAAATCAAATGTATCATCTGCAAATACTGTCAACTATACAGACTAAAAAAAAAAAAATTGATAATTGCAATCAACTAACTAACATCTATATGTTCCAGGTGTTACAGCATGGTTTAGAAGGTCTTGTGTTAAAAGATCTGGAATCCACCTATGAGCCTGGCAAGAGGCATTGGTTGAAAGTGAAGAAAGATTATCTTTTTGATGGTGCTATGGCTGATACTGCTGATCTTGTTGTTTTAGGTGCTTGGTTTGGTATGTTTATCTTTACGCTTACACTGTCAATCAATCATCTTTTTCATTGTTCTGGACTTTTTTCACACTTGGCCATGATGTTGGCCATGTATTTATCAGCTGTGGCCAGTTATAACACTACCGACATAGACATACAGTGGGTGTGGATTATATCTTACTCCTAACAAGTTAGTCTGATTGCATGTCACTAACCATCAGGTGTGATTGCAATGAATGCCTTACTTGTAATAAACAAAAAAATATCAAACATGTGTTGATGAAATTTTATGACAAGAGATAAGAATTATTTCATAGCTATCAAAAAACACAGGCAAAAAAAGAACAAAATTTACACCACTATACTAAAGCCAAACTCGATTGAGAATGCTTGTCAACAAACAAATTAAAAATGAAGGTAGAAAATGCGACACATTTTATGTCTGTAATTTTACACCTAGTTTTTTTTTTTATATAACTATTTAATAGAAATTTAATATAATAAAAGTTTTAAGCTTAAAACTAATTAATTTATTGCAATAAGATTTTATAAAAAAACAAGTTAACATAATTTTAAATTTATTAGGCATAAAATGTGTTGCATTTTCTACCTTCATTTTTAACTTGTTTGTTGACAAGCATTCTCAATCGAGTTTGGCTTTAGTATAGATGGCGTTATTTGGTCACTCAAGGATCACTCGTGGCTTAAATGTATTTGAAAGTGGCTTCCAGCCCCACGAGTTAAATTCAAAATACAAACTCAAAATGTAAAATTTTAAACAAATTTGGTCAAGTCAGAATAATAGTCAAATAAAATTTTTAAGATTATTGATAATTCAGTCAATATGTAATTTTTAGATAATTTAATAGTAAGGGTGATAGTTTCTGATATTAAAATAATATTTCAGGTACTGGTAAAAAAGGAGGCATGATGTCAGTGTTCCTAATGGGTTGCCTCGACACTCGGCGAAATTATTGGGTGACTGTAACCAAAGTTCATACTGGCCATGATGATAGCACATTGGAAAGGCTGCAAAAGGAATTGGGGCCTCTCATGGTGAAAATATCACAGGATTACACACAAAAACCTGCATGGCTGGATTGTAATAAAGGAATGGTGCCTGACTTTGTTGCAAAGGAACCTAAAAAACAACCTGTATGGGAAATAACTGGTATGTTTTTGATACTTTTCTATCTAAAGCTAGAAATTTTCATGGGAATGAATATTTATATTTTAAAATAATTCTATTTTAGCTAATTATGTATTGCTTTTTCATGCGAGAGTTCAGTAAGGAGTAATTTTTTGAAGTGTACAAATTTATTAATGTCGAGAATGTTTTTTTAATGCCAATATAACTATAGACTATAATAATTAACTATACCAACCATAAAGTCAATTTAAGGAGTTTTAGCTGTTTTTGGTTCTATAGCTCCTAGAAAATGTATGTACTTACTTAATATGATTGTCAAACTTCATCATTCTCAGCCTATTAACAGCCCACTACAGGACCAGGCCACCCACCTTATGGGAGAGGGGATATGGAGCGTAGACCCACCACACTGCTCCAGTGCGGGATGGCGGGCTTAGGGTGATAATGTTTCATTTATTAACAACTACTATCAGATGTTGATGATAGTGAACGGGACTGAAGTCTTCGCGTCCATTCCGAGACATAGGGATATATCACCACCAACTTCAGAATACCCAAACTTGAAAATTTCATAGAAAAATGAAAAATTCAGAATTATTACGTGATCCAATCCAGGATTCGAACCCAGGAACTCTGATGGAAGCCACATTGACTAACCACTAGATAAATGAGGCAGTCAAACTTAGCTGGGTATTATTTTTATTTGGTTTCAATGTATTTCAGGCACTGAACTAACTAAGGCCAACATTCACACAGCGGATGGCATATCAGTAAGATTTCCAAGAGTGACACGAATCCGAGATGATAAGAACTGGGAAAGCGCTACCAATTTGGATGAATTGAAACATCTGTACAAAACTTCTAAAGAAAAAACTGACGTCACACTTCTGAATAAACTGGCGGCAACCGCAGATGATAATTACGAACCACCTGAAAAGAAAAATAAACAGAGTCCTAATAAGAATAAATTAAAAATAAACAAAATGTCTACCAGTCCTGTTAAAAATGGACTTTTAGATAAATTTATTGTTAAAGAAACAAAATCGCCAAAACAAGAAAAGTTCGAAGATATCAAATCCCCTAAAAAAGAAATACTTACACCAGAAAGGAAAAGAATTGATTTACATGAAAGTAGTTCATCAGAAAAAGTTGAAAGAAAAAGAAAGAAATTAGATGAAAGCAGTTCAGCAAGTACAATAACTGATGCAAATAGTTCTTTAGAAGATGAAAGTGAAGTGTTACCAGAAAACCCTTTACCAGATGCGTTTTTAGATAAAAGACTTGGTTTCTATCCAGATTTTATAAGCTTTCCAGAAAAATTGAGGGACAATTTTGAAAGGCATTGGATAGCTTATGGGGGAACTGTAGTAAAATCAATGAAATGTATGGATGTAGATTATGTTATACATAAACAAGAAGTTATAGAGTTTAAAAAAATGAAAAAATTAAGGAAAAAGGTACCCGCACATGTAAGACATGTTACTAAGGGTTGGTTGATAAAATCTATTAACTGCATTAAATTGTGTGATACGAAAGATTTCCCGGTTTTTGTTGAACCATGAAATGTTCATTGGGTTTTTATGTATGATTGTAAATTTTTTAGTAGGGGAGCCCAAGAGGTGATTTTTGAAATAATGAATATCCATGTTAATGAATATCTTATGCACAAAAACGTCAGATTAAGATAATATTACTTAAGTATTAGCAAAAAATGAGCATTTCGAAAATCTGACGATATGAGTCTTAAGTTAAGGGAGTAGGAAGGTTACAAAGTTGTTAATCTCCCACTCCTGACGTTGAGGTGAAATTGTCAGATTTTAAAAATGCACACTTTACAGCTAGTAACTCATCTAACCTGCCTTTATCTGACGTTTTTGCTGAGTATTCAAGAAAAACGGAATTTATGAATATTTTAACGGATTGTCTCGTACTTAAGTCCCTATATAAAAGGCTCATACTTGGCAGAGGTAATCAAGAACAGGGAATATATCCTTTCTTATGTTCATCTGCCGAAGGGATTTTTGAATATTTTCAAAAATTCCTTCTTGCACTCCCCTACTATTTGTGTTGTTTAGTTGTTAAAATCGTAGGTCGATATAAAATTACTACTTTTACTTGTTTTTAATCATTTAAGTTTTTATTCGTACACGCAGTCATTTACATGAAGTGGTTAGTTACAATGTGACGTCATTTCTAATCCAAAATGGCGGAGCTGTATTAATGTTATTTTGTTATCTATCCTAAGTTATAAGTGCCTATTAATAAGCTTGATGTGATATTGTAATAAAATCTTCCTCATTTATTAGTTTCGAATCCATATCAGGCCCTTTCTCATAAGCTTATTGCAATGCCATTTTTCTTTTCCACTAATGAAATTATAATAGCCTTGTGTACCTTTCATTTAGCTATGACTTCATCATCATCATTATCAGCCTATTTAACGGCCCACTACAGGGCCAGGCCTCTCACCTTATCGGAGAGGAGATATAGAGCGTACACCCAACAAGCTGCTCCAATATGGGTTGGTGGGCTTAGGGTGATAATTTATTAACGATCACTATCAGATGTTGATGACAGTGACCGGGACCGACGGCTTAACGTGCTCTCCGAGGCACGGGGGTGTAACATCACCAACTTCCAGACTCCGGGCTTGGAATGTACTTAACATTTCATAGAAGAATGAAAAAGCTCAGAATTATTCCGTGACCCGACCCAGGAATTGAACCCAGGACCTCGTGATCGAAGCCACATAGGCTAACCACTAGAGCAACGACGCAGGGTAGCTATGTATGTATACTTAAATAAGTGTAATTGCAGGTTATGCTTTATTTGTAACATAATTAACTAAAATGCAACACATCAATATTCTTTGAATGTACCAATTAAATAATATGTATGCAGTGATACCTTTGATAGTGGCAGTACATAACTGTTATTATGTGTGCATAAAGTTGGCCCATGACTGCTATCACATCTGATGTTAAGTGATGATGCTATCTAAGATGGAAGCCGACTAACTTGTTAGGAGTAGGAAGAAATCCACACCCCTTACGGTTTCTACACGAAATCGTACCGGAACGGTAAATCGCGTGGCAGTTCGTTTTTGTCAGTAGGCTAGGGTGGTAACTGGCCACGGTGAAAGCCTCCCACCAGCCCTAGACAAATTAAGAAGATATCAATCTGCCCCGCCGGGAATTGAACCCAGAACCTCCGTCTTATAAATCCACCGCGCATATCGCTGCGCCACGGAGGCTGTCAAGAACATTAATGTCACTTCTCTTACTCTATTATATTATATTCTGTGTTTTATTTTAATTAAGTTAAAAGAATAATTTCGAAAAGTAAAATTATTGCAATTTTGATTATTTAATGAACTTATTACTTTAGCTATGAATAACTGCTATAGAGCGAGCAAAGCTCGGTCAACCAGGTATATTCATTTGAAAGGTAGTTTCCGAAAAGTAAAATTACTCCACTTTTAATTATTTTATGATTATAAATCGAATTATTAATTCGATGTAATGCTAGGATAATATTTATGTAAATAATAATCGTAATTTAATCCAGTTGAAATGGAATAATTAAAAATATTGCAATTAATTATAATTAATAATGTTGTTTCCAATGTGAATAACGTGATATTATTTTGTTAATAAAGAGAAACTTCTTGCTTAATGTTGTTTTAATAAAATTAAAATATTGTCTATGGTTTATCCCAGACTGGCGTCGAAGCGAAGCGAGTCGAGTTGTTAATATTGACAAAAGCAAATTATTCTCTATTTTTATATCAGTACTAAAGTATAAAGTTGCATTAACTGTATCGTATATGAAGACGCGCGTCGTTTCATTTTTAAAAATAATACAACTTTGTTCCTTAACGATTAGAAAATAGAGAGGAATATCATAACTTCAAATTGAATAATCGGACGCCTTCTCTACCTGTCTGAGTTAAGTCCCTCAATTTTATATTTGTTCCATTCCCTGAAACTTAAATCTCGAGTTTTGAATTTAAACTATAGACTATATAAGATTTACATTAATTATGAAATTGTCATATTTATATTCTGTTTTGTAGTATTTTTCCTGACCGTAAGTGATAATGCAATCTAAGATGGAACTGGGCTGACTAATGGCTTGCTAGGAGTTGAATAAAATCTACACCCCTTTCGGTTTCAACACTACATCGTGCCGGGGTGCTAAATCCCTTGGTAAACAAGAAACTTAGGACCTTCGTCTTATAAATCTACCCTTTCTACCGATGCGCCAGGTCTAAGGTGCATAATAACTTCGTGAAGAGGCTATAATTATTATTGTCTTGATCGTTATAACGAAAACCACTTGTGTCGGAGATATGCGGACAATGCGATAACAACGCTCCGCAATCTATACCTAACAGCTGGCAGTCGATCAAGTGTATAGTTTTAGAGATATGGCGATGAGTCACTGGTATATTGCTTTTAAATAATATGTAAAAGATTTTCAGCATACTGCTTGTCGGTTATTTGAACCGACACGTGAAAACCAGGGTTCTCTAAAATGAAAGATACGTTATAAGAAAAAGGCTTGAATTTTAATTGTGGAATGTGTCCGGTATGTTTTGTTTCGGTTTATATACATAATAACATAGACATAATAGAAATAATAGATAACATAACAAAATATAGACACAAAAAATACCTTTCTTTTTTTTTTGTTTCTTTTTTGTATAAAATTCTAAATTATAAAATTGACTGTCCGTCTATGTTAGGATGTTTTAACATCAG
This sequence comes from Mycalesis mineus, assembly GCA_034621355.1. Taxonomy (NCBI): domain Eukaryota; kingdom Metazoa; phylum Arthropoda; class Insecta; order Lepidoptera; family Nymphalidae; genus Mycalesis; species Mycalesis mineus. Next base: position 13,254,647 of record CM067890.1, on the reverse strand, counting down.
AGTTCCCTTAAGATGCCCAAGAAAACCAAAAAATACTTTTCTGTGTTTCCCGCATCGGTCCACAATTAAGGGTAGAAACTCCAATCCCGAGGCTATGTAAGCTATTGAATAAGGTAAGTGCTATAGATATTTTTATTGGTTCATTCTCGAAATTTATTAAATCTGTTAAGTTGGAATTAAAAGCACTTAATAGTAATTAGTTTAAATATTATCTGTTAAAAATGATTGTAAATTAATTGGATGCTGTGTTTACCTTTTATTAGTTTTACATTTTAACATGTTACTCGTATATTTTGTTTTTTTTTTCCTATTCAATGTATATATGTAAAATCTGTTAAACAGTTGATAGACCAAATAAAGAGAAAAAAAAAATACAGATTAAAAATAGTTATAATATAAAGCCAAAATCGGACTATAAGTTGGCGTGAACATTGTTACATATGAGACAACAAGCTTCTCGCGTCAACGTTTTCAGTTTATAGGTAACAGTTTTCGCGCATGCATTGTTATTTATTCAAAGCATTTGTCCCCGCAGTTAATTATGACGTGGACTCGGCTCGTCGGGCGCAACTTTCAAATTGGATTATCCAGTCCATCGACAACGGCCGCTGACTAGTTAATAATGGATAGTGGACCCTCGACGGGGACTTTATTTTTGTCGATATTGTCCCTCCCGTTTACCTATCTACCGTACTGCCACAGATGGGTCTTTCATGTGAGAATTTGCCATTGGTAGTTGTTGTTATTGTTAAGTATGTAAGGGACAACTCTATTCCGAAATTTTAAACGATTCTATACTTAATGTTCAAAAATAGAATATCTATTTACACTTTTGTCTATGACTAGTTAATAATCGATAGTGGATCCACGGCGGGGACTTTATTTTTGTCAATATTGTCACTCCCATTTACCTATTTAACGAGTAGTTATTGCAGATTTTCTTTATTAGTTTGCCGTAGTTATTCTTAGTGTTATGTAGAGGAAATCTTTTTATTTCGTAATATTACACGACTCTACGATGTTCAAATATAGGCTATTTAATTACACAGTTGTCTATGCCTAGCTAATGATGGATAATGGGCACTCGGTAGGGACTTATTTTTGTCGATAATATCTCTCCCATAGGTACATAGGGGAAAAAGTGAAATATTTAATTTAGTAGATTTCAATCGAATCCATGATGAGAAATAGAAAATCTAATATTATTCCTACTTGCTAACAAAGTAGAGCAGGGCAGTAGAATCCGAATCCGAAGAATTTAGGTTGGTATGACAAGTATTTAAAAAAAATTGATTGAACCTGTACCTAACCGTACCTCGGAGAAACGTAATTAATATTATTGTCTCATTTATATTCGAAGTATAATAGGAAATCCGAAAAATAATAATTGCGTCACTGGCGTAGGATATTAAAAGGAAAATATCATCTGTTACATTTCTTTTCAACTCAAACAACTTACAATTAACTTAATAATTTATAATTTTAACCACAAACGCGTACCTATTTAAACTTGCTGAAAATAAATAAAGGCAGCTCGCCATTATTTAACTGGCAACTCTAAACCTGCAGTGACATAAAACTATAAATAGGATAAGTTCCAGAAAGTTTCTTTAAACTCAAACAATTCGTCTTCGTTTCTACAAAATACCTAGGAACAATCTAAAAAGCTGCCTGTGTTAATAAAACCGCTGCCTTCAGGCGGTGCAGATACGCCATTTTGAATTTTTAACTGACTAAAAATCACTGCAGTGTTATGTCGGTGTGTGTTAAACACATAACGCATACATATAAAAATCAATGTCACAAACGAGCGACGTGAATGTCAAATATTTTTTACATATTATGCATGCTTGGCGCATTGTTATAGGAACTAAACCGAAAAAAAGTTCGGTCAGACTGTAAAACAGGTACGAATATAGATAAATACAAACATACAGTGACATAAAAAAGTTAAATATATTTTTAGAAGCTGGACTAGACCAACACACACAAAAACTGTAATTCTAACAATATTGCAATTTGAAATGAATGCTTGCTTTTTTAAGTCGGTTAATAATAATTATTATACCTAATACCATTCGAGTACAAAAATCAGCACATCGTTATTTATGTATTAACAGTTAGCCCTGAAAGGGGCAGGAAGGAAACAAGGAGTTTTAGTGTTTATCGAGATGCTGACTAGATATAAATAATAATTATTATTACCTAATACCATTCGAGTACAAAAATCAGCACACCGTATTTATATATTAACAGTTAGCCCTGAAAGAAGCAGGAAGGAAACAGAAGTTTCCAACTCGACTCCCGTAGTCATATTGTGATTCGTTCTCAAACAGTAATGAGCGGAAAAGACCCACTCGTCGAAATACTTATATCATAAATAAAGAACACGTAGTTATGAGGATATATGTATCTTAATGCAATTGCGCTTATAACTTTAAACAAAAACTTATTTATATGAACACTAAAACACAACTTTTTGACGACAAAAGAACAAGCATCCGTAAATAGCAAAGTTCGCAGAACAATATCGCTACTTGCTACTTGAAGTAACATTTGGAAGTTAAACATGAGCGGAATTGCAGAAAGCTTTCTTTAACTGAAACATTTCGTCCTCGGGGGAGGAACAAACAGTCTAAATACGGTAAAACCGCTGGAAACACCTTTAGGCAGTGTACGGCCGCTTTAAATTTTCAACGGCTTTCAAACTTTGCAAGGTTTCTCTTAGGGTTGTCAGATTCCTGGATTTCGGTCAGATCCGTGATATTTACGAGTTCTCTTTTGGAAGAAAATCTCAATATTTCATCAGCCCGTCTCAGGACTCGAACCGAGGGAACCTAGGAACTACAACCTCAGTATTTGAAGTCGAAGTTACATAAGCTTAACTTTATTAAGTTAAGTTAACTTAAGCTTAACTTTGTCATTGACCATCGAGGTAATCGTGGATAACATATACTTGGATCGTTAAAAATATAAATTACACTGGGCACTTGCTCAAAGTCTCAAATGGAAAAGTTGGCCCGAAGTATATCCCCAAAGCCCTGAGTTTATTAGTTAAAGGTAGTTATTGTTCTTTTGAACTGTTACCTGTAGATCCACGGCGGCGTATGAATAGATTTTGTATAGCTAATTTGGCAACCCTAACTCCGTTGGTGTGTGCAAAAACAAATTAATTATTAACACATATACACATGCCAACATCGTGCACGGTTTCATGTGACCAACTTTGTGAAACTTGAAATTGGGATTATGTTCGTTATGTAAATACACATCCGGCCTTTGAAAATAGCCTGAATTCAAATTCAAGCGTTTGATGTACGCTTCGCCGGGTCGCATAATAATTTTATTTAATTAAGCCAGCTTTTAAAATACCTAATTTGGAAGTCAACATGAGAAATGTACTTAAATATTAACGATACCGACTGTACCTAAGTTATAATTCATTACGTACTCTTTTTTATAGGGAATCATTTTCACTCGAAATTCAAGCCTTTAAAATATTTAGTAGTGTAATGGGATGAAAGTGTGTACTTTTATCATAATGGATTTCTGATGACTATGTCTATTAAGTAGGTACCTAACTATCTGCTGAATTTAAAATTTTCAGTTTTAAAATTCTGGAAAGGTCACAGTGAGATGGAGGTGTAATGTAAAAGTAACTGATTTTCTGAATGTTTACTTTGATGTAAACCAACTTGTATGAAAGGATTAATGAAATTGGAAGAATCGAGAGAGATATGCAGAGGACTGTTGCAAGTAGAAAAACGTGGTCACTGCCTCGGTCTATGGGACCAAGACGTAATGTATATGCATGTACTTTGTTACGTTAACTGAACCTTCGATACCTAAAAAAAAATCTTACCTTTTAACTTATCTAATCATAACAGTAAGAACATACAGCTCGGCGAGATTGACACTGAACCATTATTATCAAAATTATTGAAGTGAAACTTACTTGTAACTTAATTAAGTGTAACATTTTTTCGTTACGCGTCACATTTTTCCGTTACGCGCCATCTTTGATTTATGGAAGTGACGTGATAAATATATATATATATATATATATATATATATATATATATGTGTTATATTGAAGTGATCAGCAAAATCAAAGGGTTTATTTTAATTCTAATTCCAGTGAATTTCTATAAAAAGTAAGTAATTACGACATCAATGATAGTAATAATTCTATTACAATTAATGAAATTCAATAATAATCTTTGTAGTAATAAGCTAAAATGAAATAATTGTAGCATTTGTATTTATGTCTATGATAATAAAAGCCTTTTATTAAACTTTATCTAATTTAACTTTATTTAACCAATTTCTGTAAAGTTGCATATACTTAGTAAATTATTTTTTGAAAAATAACGTCATAAAAAGTTTCACTTCTTACGAGTGTACACGCACACATTTTTTATTATCTTATACAAAATGAGTAGTACATTGCAATTGAGCAAAGTAACACATTTATCATACATTAGATTTTTTCGCTCCCTTATTTAGATTGCCGCCCTGTTTTTGGCGCTGCGTAAGTTATAACCTTAGTCATATTACATTAGTGGTTGTTTGTTGTAGTAAAATATCGCTGGATATGTTGGAAGAAAAGTCCGCGATACAAAAAACGAATGGTAAACTTATTCTCCTTCAGTCATTTTAAAAATGGGTCACATAATGACAAATCACGCGAGATGTTTTCATCTGCGTGGTGATGTAAGGTGCTCTACAAATGCGTAGCTACAAAAACCATGCAGAAATATTGCCTTATGACTTATAGGTACTTCTTCATTATTATCAGTCTATTAGCAGCCAGGCACCTACTCCATGTAGGCGAGTGGATATTGAGCGTAGACCCACCACGATGATATAGATTTCATTATATTTGCAGGTTGCGGACTCATGTGATAGTGTTCCTAAATAAATAAATAACGATCTAATCACCATCAGATGTTAATGACAGTAATGTGCTCTCCGAGGAACGGGGGTATAACACCACCAACTTCCCGACTTCGGGTTTTGAGTATACTAAAATTTTCATAGAAAAATGAAATACTCAGAATTATTACATGACCCTAACCACGATTCGAACCCAGGACCTCGTGATCGAAGCAATGTAGGCTAACCACTATGTAAGTATAAAGGATTGTAAATAACGAAAATGTTTTTCTTTCGTGTCCTTATTAGGAGCTAACTTGAAGCGACATCTTTCATATCACTTGTTTCCCCGAATATTTGGAAGTCACGCTATATTTTGTTACACATTTTCATTTCAAAGTTAGATGGTAAAAAGACAGACAATTTAAAATCCCACTTCTGAAAAAAATCCTAATAGTATTACCATAATATTCCTAGTGGGTGTTGACTTATACTTTTTTACTGTAAATGGAGGTATGTATCTTTATTGTTAAGTAAAGTCTTAACTTAATCAATACTAATGAAATAAAACTGGAGAGTTTGTTGAATTGTTTAAATGTTAGTGTCTGAAATACATTGTTGGAGCTGAAAAAAGCTTTTTGCAATAGACGTATGTTTATTAGTTTATAATTTTTTAGGGAGGCATGCCTGGAATGTTGACGTTGAATCTAATTACCTACGGAATAGACACCTACCTATATGATAGAAATGATTGATTTTATTTTATGTTTGATTTCGTTTAATTGATTTGGTTACTATAACTTATTCCAATGATTGGCAATATGATTTTTATTGTAGCTGTATTTCTAATTATGTAATAATTTAAAGGATTTCGAACGAAATGCTTACGACCATAACTTTTAACTGTACCTATTCCGGAGCGTGATCGCTTTACCGACTATCTGCATAGTACGAGATTTCAAACAGAGAAAAGTTTTAGCACTAGTTTTTAATCGATAGTTTAGAAAACAGATCGGGGGTTATAACCAAATTAGTGCTCGTTGCTAAAATGTGTTGTTAGCAAAGTTTGGAGAAGAGGAACCACAGTTTATGTCCGAATTTAGAATGGCAAAGCACTGCAGTTCTCGCTACGGCAAAAGTTACGAGTTTGAAGTTGACATTTTGGTTGATTTTCTCGTACTTGCGTCATTTGGCCGTTTGTTTAGGCGGCCTTTCTGAGATTTGCATTGTATTTTAGTTTAACGTGCCAGGTAAAAAACAGCCTGAAGCGTTTTTCTATTTAAAGCTACGGTCATAATATCTGTGTTATGTAACATTTTACCCCATTTGAAAATAGGACAAGTTTAAACTACTCTTGGGTACGTCTATTAATAACTGACTTTAATTTTTTGCTTGACGGGTTCATGGAAGAATACCGAATACGGTACTTATTGAAGGTTTATTACTAAAATTATAATACTGTTAGCAACATTGAATACTGCGCTTCAAACAGCTAGAGTCTACGAAGAAGATTACACGAGAATCATAAAAAAAGAATGTCCTCTGTGGCATTTTTGGCTTATATAAAAGGACGGTTTATTAAATTGCGGACATTATCAATTCCAATTATGCTGCCAGTTAATTTTGTTAAAAGTTAAAGTGTAATAAAATGTAAATGCTCGTTAAGTAAATTCTGTGATTACCGTCATATTGTTTCATTTTGACTTGATTTAAAGAAGTTTTGTAATAAAAACGTGTTGATATTATGATTAAGCTGATGATGTTTCTCATAATACATAATTTTTGGCAATATAACAGAAAGCTAAATAACTTTTTTCAATTCAGAAATAAGTATAAATTCACAAAGTTCCTTTAACCGATCAAACCCAGACCCGGAGAAAAAGCGTGCGGTACACCGCAATAAAGAAAACCTTTGCAAAAAGAGGTTGTATTGCTGCCGGGTTTTATTTCCGGCTCAGATTACTTATATCCGGTGGCTTGAGCTTTTGCAAGGATTGTTATTCACGCTCACGAACCTCAAAACTTAAAGTAAAAGATAAAAAGGCAAAATATAATATTTTAAGTTTTACATTAGCTATCTTGTCATACGTTGTAAAATGTTAAGCTCTCTTACAAGAATTCCGTAGTAAATTTTTATATCAATTAACTTCAAGCAGGTATCAAAGCAATTTTGAATAATCAAGACTCTACCAAAGTTTGAAAAGCAAATTTTACTCAGAATAGGCGGTAAGAAACTCAGCAGTTGTGCCTATATACTATTAAAAACATATTATCGATCCTTAAAATATATCTTACTATTTAAACTTACTTTAGATAACTATTAAGTTTATTTTTCTATTTATAACTTTAAATTTCAAATTAAACTATTAAGGATTTCATTTAATATTTTTGACATTATTCTATCCGGTTGCGTGGAGAAAAGAAATCAGATTTAACTAACTTATTCCATGAATTTTTATCATTAATAAAGTCATCAATTGCAAACTTTATATATTTTTTTATTTTAGCTATTTTTTTAGATTTACGAAATTCGAAAAAGCCAAAAGCACCTAGAATATAATAAAAACGAATAAAAGTATTCCCCAGTCGCCGATATTTTTGACAGTCACCGCAAAGGCAGTAAAATCAAATGTCACGTTAACTTTGCCTCGGTTCGACTAACATGACGGCACGGGGATTCAAAATACAATTTTACATCGGATTGGAATCGCCCTCACCCTTTGCCTCGTTGGTCCAGTAGTTAGCTTATGTGGCTTCAGATCCAGGGTCCAGGGTTACTAACGGCTCCGAAGGTATTTTCTGCTGATAAGAGTAGTCAAGACTTAAGAGTGTGCGGCAAAAGTGCTTGTAAACTGATCCTACTTAAAATAAACGGCAGCCTCTGTAGCGCAGTGATATGAGCAGTGGATTTATAGGACTGAGGCCCTGGGGTCGATTCTCTACAGGGAATTGACACTTTTTGAATTGGTCCAAATCTGGCAGGTGGTAGGTCTCGATCTCGGTAGTGGCTAGTTACTACCCTACTAACAAATATGTACCGTCAAGCGATTACGCGTTCCGGTACGATGTCGCGCAGAAACCAAAAGGGTGTGGATATTATTCTACTTCTAATAACTTAGCCCACTTTCATCATTGATGACATCATTACTTACCACCAGGTGTCATTATAGTCTAGTCACTTGTGCTTAGTAAAAAAAATGAGGTCAATTTCATATATTTTTGACTGAACAACTAATTTGAATTGTTCCGTAAAAAAAGTAAGCCTGAAATACAATTACGAAGGTAATCTATCAAAAGATGAAAATTGCATAAGAGTTTTATATGAAAAGCTGCGACGCAAGCGTTTTTGATTGCAGCAAGTTAGAGCGTGGCCGGGACTCCCGCAATAGGATTATGGAGAACAATCCCTCACTGGGTGATTCCCTTTGTCCAATAACGTACACGTACTGTAAATTTTAAATAAATTACGATAGAAATTCCACCGAACAAAAGTTAGCTTTAAATTGCAATGAATGCAATAAACAACAATTGCAATCCAAGCACGAAAAAATATTGTTCCAATTAAAGTTATTTGTAAATGTCAGAATGTACATAATTTTCATTTATATACGAAAATGTATAAAAATAAACAGAATACATATCTTTAAATATGAACAAGAGTCATATTACTCAAGTTAGGTAGAGGTTTATTTCTGTCAAGCTTGGCCTGGGAAGAACTACCGCCATTTTTATTTCAACATTGCTATATTTTGACAGGTTCTTTAACATGATTCTATAGAGTCATGCGAAGTTATTCATTATTATCATAAACTAAAACAAAAAAGTCTCAAATAAAATTATTATTATAAAAACAAAAAACCCGACTGCTTATTAATTTAGAATTTTATACAGATATAGTGATAACCAACCTTGTTAGCTTTCGAATCTTATTTTATTCATTAAAAGTTAACCCTTGACTGCATAACTTCTAAGCAGTCGGGTTTTTAAACGGTTTTATTTGTTTTTATAATAATAATTTTTTTAACGAGATTTTTTCAAAATTGCTTAAATATAATTATTTTTTAAGTTTTTAACGAAAATGAATTCTATTTTTCACGTTTTTAAACATGCTGACCAGAGTATTACGATCTGGATTAAATATAACTAACTATCTATAAAATAAAGGTAAGTCAATATTAATACACAGTGCTATAAAACAGAGTTACGAGTGTTTTGAATAATCAACTTGAAACTAGAATGTGTAACTAATACCTACTGTATTTACCCCTAACGTTGATTAATTGCATGTACCCATTATCCGAAATTCATCCAAAGCTCGACCACAATAAATCTGATGCATACGAACTGGTTACTTTAGTAATTAATGCTGTACAGAATTTATAACAAAGGCCGTCTAACTACCTATTGGCTCGTAGGAGTACACACGTAATACATTCGATGCTATTTTTACGAGTAAATCAAGTGCGAGTTCGTAGTCGTCCCCAGTCGGCAACTGCAGACGACGTTAAAGCCTTGATTTTTAACCGACGAAAAAAAATAGAGAAGTTCTAAATTCGACATGTATCTATCTATCTATCTATCTATCTATCTATCTACCTATCTATCTATATATATATATATATAAGAGATTCCCACCTATATATTGACTCATCCGAAAAAAGAAAAAGGCGAAAAGCGAGAAGTTCTCAATTCGACATGTATATATATATATTTTTTTTATATATGACCACGCATAACTTTTTACAGAGTTGTCCGATTTTGATAATTCTTTTTTTATTAGAAAGGGCACACTTCCAAGGTGGTCCCATTTTCATCATGTTAGGATCTGATGATGATATCCTGGGAAAATTGAAGGAACTTTTAAAATTTTATAGGCACACTTGCAGCGATTTCGGTTTTTGTGTAAGTATCGGTAGCTTTTTGGCTACCAGTGCCGTATAGTATACTATGATAGTATAGTACGAGTAGGTACGTTTCGTGGCGATAAATTACCAAAAAGTAAAAAATAACTGTGTCATTTAGTTGCTTTAATTTACTTTGGGATATCTATGAAGTCGGTGCCAGCAAGTTTAAGGACCATTTATTTAACGTAGTAAAGCAGTTTGTGGGCTCTAGGTAATGTCCTTAAAGTAGAAACCTTGGCTGGCTAAATTTTTTTATATTTTTACTAGAGGTTGCCCGCGGTTTCACCTGCATAAAACTCGTTCCCGTGGGAATTTTGAGATAAGATGTGGCCTATTTGTTATTCTGATATGTAAGCTATATTATTGAGAAATTCTATCAACATCTATTCCGTAGTTATTGTGTGAAAGACTAACAAACATCCATCCATACTTAACAGACATCCAAACTTTCGCCTGTTACACTCTAGACCGACGTAGATAAGGATATCAGCCGGCAAATAAAAAACCTTAAAACTAGCCTACATGCAACAACGATGACCTCCGTAGCGCAGTGTTATGCGCGGTGGATTTATAAGACGAAGTCCTGGATTCGATTCCCGGCGGGGCAGATTGAGATTTTTCTTAATTTGTCTTGGTCTGGCTGGTGGCTAGTTACCACGTTACCGACAAAGACGTATCGCCAAGCGATTTAGCGTTCCGGTACGACGAAAAAAACGGAGGAGGTTCTCAAATATATATATATATATATATATATATATATATATATATATATATATATATATATATATACATTCATGTAGAAACCGAAAGGGGTGTGGATTTTCGTCCCACTCCTAACAAGTTAGCCCGCTTCCATCTTAGACTGCATCATCACTTAACATCAGGTGTGATAGCACTCAAGGGCCAACTTGTAGTCAATAAAAAAATAAAAAAAACAAGCACATCTCTTGTATTTAAGTAATTAATGCTTTGCAAAATTTATAACAAAGGCCATACACCCATTGGCTTGTACATACGTAAAACGGCCGATGCGGTGCTTTTCTTTTTAGATCTAAAACTAGCCCCCAGCAGCGAGCACGTTGCTTGCATTAAAGCAATTACGTAACACCAAACACAGCCACAAGAATAAATCGGTTAACTGTATTGGAGCAATAAAATCCTGGACATCCAATACTGTAGCCGATGGAACGAACTTGCTTGCGATAGACACAAACGCTGCAAAATAGGCCACGCTTTCGTTTCACTCACGTAATGAATGAACTATAACTAAGTTATCTAAACTACAGAGAGTTCTGCTGTTCAGGGTGTGAAAGTTGAGAAATCCTAGTTCCAATTTTCGGTGTGACAATGGTAAACTAACTTGAGGATACTTTTTGAATCATTTTTATCTTTCCTCTGTCTATAGTAGGTATACACTCTATATTTAATAAATTTTTATGTAAGTCTTTAGGAACCATGGATGTGTTATATTTGGTAGAGGCCAGAAAGAAATAGACTTTGGCTAGTCCAAATTCGCTGTCGGCTTCTCTCTCTTCACAGAGACAGTGGGATGACATTTTAATCATCATCATCATCATCAGCCATCATGCGTCCACTGTTGGACATAGGCCTCTCTTAAGTAGCGCCAGCCTTCTCTATTATTGGCTTTTTGTCTCCAATCAAAGCCAGCCACTCTCCGGAGATCGTCACTCCACCTAGTCGGGGGACGCCCCACACTCCGCTTGCCGAGACGCGGTCTCCACTCAAGGACCTTGCGACTCCAACGGCCATCGGTCGCTCGACAGATATGACCAGCCCACTGCCACTTCAAAGTACTAACCCTGACAGCTATGTCGGTTACTTTAGTTCTTTGGCGAATTACTTCAACCCGGACTTTATCCCTCAAAGAAACTCCGAGCATAGCTCTCTCCACAGCACGTTGAGCGACTTGAAGTTTGTGGACCAGCCTTGCCGTCAGTGTCCACGTCTCGTCACCGTAAGTCATGACGGGAAGAACACACTGATGAACTTGAAGATATTTTAAGTCTGGCAAGTCAAAAGAGCTGGCAGCTACGAGTACCTTGGCCAACAAGTTAGTTTGGCCGTTCAAAAAGAAAATGCTGCCAGTATCTTAGGCCTGCATGACTGCAGTGGAGGCGAGAGGTTCAAGATTTAATTTAGTAACTAGTAATACTTTGTAATATTATATTTTATATATTATGTATTATTTAATTTCACTTTATTTTAGAAGAAAATAGGTAGTATTTATTATTAAGAAATAGTTAATCTATATAAAAAGATAAAAAAAATATAATGATAAAATGTGGAAATATTTTTTTTACAAATACATATTTGGTAACATTCTGGTAAACCATACAAAGTCTATTGCGTGAAATTGCATCACTTCTACACAACTTTTCATATAGGTATGATATCTGCGTGAACTGTATATATATGTTTTTTTTATCGACTACAAGTTGGCCCTTGACTGCTATCACACCTGATGTTAAGTGATGATGCCGTCTAAGGTGGAAGCGGGCTAACTTGTTAGGAGGGAGACGAAAATCCACACCCCTTTCGGTTTCTACACGACATCGTACCGGAACGCTAAATTGCTTGGCGATACGTCTTTGTCGGTAGGGTGGTAACTAGCAACGGCGAAAGCCTTCCACCAGCCAGACCAAGACAAATTAAGAAAAATCTCAATCTGCCCCGCCGGAAATCGAACCCAGGACCTCCGTCTTATAAATCCACCGCGCATACCACTGCGCCACGGAGGTCGTCAAATATGTTTAGATTCTCATCGCTTCTAGAGCACTATTTGCACAAAGCTGATGGGAGATGTGGCCTAGTTGCCCTCAGTTTTTAATATTCATAGTATGTTAAACTAGCTACTGTGTCAACTGTGTAGTTCCCCTTCCCACGGAAATATACTTGAATCAAAAGTATGTTTTTATTCTGAGTAGCTGAACATCTCTTTCAGCCAAACCGATGCAATAGTGCGACGTGAAGGAACAGAATTTCGTTTTAGTGAGAAAGATGTCATTATTACAACAGAACTGTAAATGCCAGAAAAATCTATAATAATCTAAATATAAATTTTTAAAAAATCGCGACTTTGTTAACAATAGGCAGCTTGGAATCTTGCTAGTTAATTAAGATCGATAGCCTGAGCTGACTGAAAGCATTTCATCGAGTCATCTTGATCAATAAAGTACGATAAATTTGAAGGTAAGGTACGTTGTGATTATTATACTTAAAAATTTTGAATATCTTCGAAAGGATAATTTTGTGTTTAATATTTAATGTGAGATCTTCAGAGATTTAAAAAGTGGATCTTCATTAATTATGTACTGGATTGTTTCGTAAAGTTGAATACGAAATTACTATTGAGTGAGCAAGCTAGAGTGTCACGAACAATTGATGAACTTTGGGGGCCCAAGGTGCTAGAATGGCCTCGCATCGGAAAGCGCAGTGTTGGTCGACCCCCACTAGATGGACATTAATCGTATCGCAGGAAGCTGTTGGGCGCAGGTGGCTCAGGATCTTTGTGTTTGGAAGTCCCTAAAAAAGTCATAAGTCCAGAAGTAAGATGATGAAGCAAGCGAGGATTTAGGGTGTTGTTCGAATATTTGCTATGGCAGTAAAATTATTTTTGCTAGTTCGCGGCTACAGATAGTGAAGTTTCAAGTTCGTATGGATTTCTCTATCAACATTAATAAAGAAACTATCACTAGCGAATAAGTGAAATACCCTTCCTTCCTGAATTTTGTCAAAAACGAATTTTACGACACTCGTCAGGAAAGCCCAGTGTGACCCATCAAAATTTCAAGTCGTACAGTAGGTCTACGCCAATGTACCTATACTACTTTTATATTCAAATGCTACAGGAATTCTTTAGTGCATGACCTATATTTGTACAGCCCTTACTCACGTCGCTCTCACTACTCCTGCAGCGGAATAACTCATCTTTATTTACAAGCGGGCCCCCGCAGCCGTGCGACTTCCTTCTTTATTGCCTTTTTGGAAACCGCTTATTTCGCATGCCTTTTTACTGAAGCAGTGGCAAGCCTAACCGACTTGAGAATATTTGACGTTGACTCTCATAATCGTAATAGTCTAAGAGCCTGTGTTGGCTGTCTTCGTCATTTTATAAACTGAAAGTTTAAACGCTAAGTACGGTAAGCAAGTATATGGAGATCATGATAAATTATGAGGTAGCAGATATCAAGGGTCCACCCATCACAATACGATAAAGTATTGTGATGTGTGGACCCTTGATATCCCTTGATGATTTAACTAATTTTTTTTATACTTAATAATTTTTAAATAATTGCCACATGGCTTCATAGCAACCCTTCACTGGACACCTATTTATATGGTACCAAGTATATCACCAATTTCATTAACTTTGTCTATACAGGATGCGACGAAGTCAGGCAACTGAGGACATAACTCCTTATACCTAATACAAAATGTAAAAGTTAAGCTTAATTTTTGGATTTGTTACCCGTAACAACCCAGAGCTACTATGATCCTATGTCCGCTGTTACATCCTGTTTGATATTTCAACTAGCGAATAACGCTGACAAACTTTTTAAAATGCTTTTTAAAGCCTAACAGCTTCTATAAAATGACGAATGTATGGCCACTATAGACTTTCGTAGAAAGAAGCAAATAAAAGTCGAAAATATTTGACATTGACTCTCATAAATACTTATAATGCGGCAATAACGTTCGTCAGTTATGACAAAGAAAAGAATATTATGCTATATCATGTTATATATGAACCTAACTTATATCATGTTAAAACTCGTATATAAGAGAATACGCCTGACTGTGTTAGCCGCAGAACTTTAAATAAAACTTTTGTACATTCATTCTAGCGTAAAAACGGTCACCTCAACAGAAATACGGAACAGGAATCAAAAGATGGAAGGATAAAGGATGTTATTTGATTTATACTCTTTACTGAATGATTTATCGTAACGAATTTGCTAGTTTCCAATGCAAGTGCGCGGCATGAATTTTTCTTTTATACAGTTGGCATGATTTATGCTTCATCTGCTAGCATTTGTGTGTTTTGTGCGGAGGATTATCCCGGAAAATATTACGTTCAAGGCAACTAATAACAAAAAAAATAGGTCACGAGATTAAAATTTTTCCAGTCTATGTATTTCGCTTCACAGATAAGCCTGTATAGTTTGTTTTTATAAATTAATGAGCTGTCTGATTTTGTTTTTCATTACAGAGCAATTAATTGGGTTTTGTAATTTAATTTATTTATTTAATTTCAGACATATATTAATTTTCTAAAACATTCCGTTAGAAGAAAGGGGGTTATAGAAAAATTAAAAAAACTGCCTAGGTAAAAGTAATTTTTGTTTGATGAATCCAATTTTATCAAAACTAATTTCATTCATTTGTCGATGGCAAGCGTCCTGCCGGGATGTCATTGATTCCCTGGAGTATGGGTCGTGCGCTGGTATGGGTGATGTGCCGATACCTTAGCGGCGTCCTATGTTCATTCGACCTCTGGACGTGCCGGAGCGGCGGCGGACGCTCGAGAGCATCAAAAGACATTAAAATACAGTTGTCTCGGCACTCAGTACGAGTTCTTTCCATTTCGAGACACTGGGTCCGTGGGGCAGAAGCACTCAGGTGCTTCATAAGAAATTAAGTAGGCGCCTCAGGGAGGCAACAGGCGACTCTCGAGCAGGCAGCTTTCTCGCGCAACGAATATCTATCGCTATTCAGCGCGGAAATGCTGCCTGCGTGATGGGTACCCTACCAAAAGGGCAAAATTTAGAATTATGTTTATAGTTAAGTTAATTAGTTAGTTATTTTAATTATTCTGTTTTTTTTTACAAAATTTTTGTACCTCAGTAGGTTTACTTTATTGTTAATATTTTTCAAATAATAAAACATTTCTTTATTTCATTTTATACTATTTCCTATTCACTCCAGTTGCAATACTGTAATATATAATGTTTATTTAATGTTCAACTGAACCAAAGCCGGTAAGTCAGATTGAATAATTCATTTTAGGGTCTAACTTTGTAAAATATCTGGTGCCTGAAGATCAAGTTGTAAAATGTTTATCGTCAAGTCCCAAATCGCAGGACCCATGAAAATTCGATGCTCTGAATATCTGATATGTTGGTAAAATCAATTGTTTAGGTAACAGTGCTTTTTTTTTGTTTAATTCACTGTTTGCAAAGTTAGTAGTAAAAAGTAGTGGTATTGTAGACTTATTTATTATTTTAGTTTTATGTCTGTGTAACTATTGCCTTTAAAACCCGTGTGATTTTATGTTACAGTAAGTTTATCTTGGCCTACCTAAGTGAAAATTCAACTTGCCCAAGTGGGTACTTAGCTCTCAATAAAATCTTAAATGTCCATATAGTAAAATCCAATTTTTAATTCCGTGGAATTCTGACATTCACCTGAGAATTTTTAGTGTTTATTTCTATAGACAAAACACAAATTGTTTAAAATATACAGTATTTCAATTTTACTTTAATAAATAAAAAAAATATTTATTTGAAGACATTTAGATGAAATCAACCTTACAATTACTTTTTATTTAATTTCGTGAAAAAAAAAAAACAAAAAAAGCATATCTATGAAGTCGGTGCCAGCGAGTTTAAGGAACATTTAGGTATTTAACGTAGTAAAGCAGTTTATGGGTTCTAGGTAATGTCCTTAAAGTAGAAACTAGCACCGACTCCTAGATATGCTTAAGTAAATGAAAGCAACGAAATGACACAGTTATTTTTTACTTTTCAATTCGTTATATTTGTTTTTTTTTTTTTTTTGTTCTATTTTTTGTTAAAAAATTTTATTTCTTACTTTTTAGTGATTTATCGCCACGTAACGTACTCGTACTATACTGTCATAGTAAATTATACGGTCGTCGGTCAAAAATTGTATGTAAAAGGTTTGTGATCTCAGAAACGTTAAAAAGCGTCAGAATTTAACGGAACTAAAAATTCGAGTATACGTGGAATATCTTTTAATTTTTTATCTAAGTCAAGTTTATTGGCTGAATATCGTAGTTTCTGCATCCAAGGACGCTACAATCTTCTTTACTTAAATATGTTCATTAATCTGGCACCGATTATATATATGTTAAGTAAATTAAAGCAACTAAATGACAGTTATTTTTTACTTTTTAGTGCGTTTTGAGTCGGTTCCATTTTTTGTTAAAAATTTTTATTTACTTTTTAGTGCGTTTTGAGTCGGTTCTATTTTTTGTTACAAATTTTTATTTCTTACTTTTTACTGATTTATTGCCACGTAACGTACTCGTACTATGCTGTCATAGTATATTATACGGCACTAGTAGCCAAGAAGCTACCGAGTTACCCTAAAACCAAAATCGCTGCAAGTGTGCCTATAAAATTTAAAGAGTTCCTTCAATTTTCCCAGGATATCATCATCAGATCCTAATATGATGACAATGGGACCACCTTGGAAGTGTGCCCTTTCTAATAAAAAAGGATTATCAAAATCGGATAACTCTGTAAAAAGTTATGCGTGGTCATACATAAAAAAAATATATATGTATACGTGTCAAATTGAGAACCCCCTCCGTTTTTTTTTCGTCGGTCAAAAATTGTATGTAAAAGGTTTGTGATCTCAGAAAAACATTACCCTCCTTCTGACGCAGTCGGGTAAAAAGCGTCAGAATTTCACGGAACTGAAAATTCGAGTATACGTGGAATATCTTTTAATTTTTTATCAAAGTCAAGTTTATTGGCTGAATATCGTAGTTTCTGCAGCCTAACGTGGTACAATCTATCTAGACTTACTTGTCATGTAATCGTAGAATATAAATGTAAAAAATAAAAAAAGACGTGTGGCACTCGGAGACTGCCGCGGTAAAGCTATTGCATAGCATTTTTTATCAACTTATGTTTACCTTCCGACGTCACCGGGACCGTAGCCGAGCGGTAAGGCGCTGTAAGTGCCCGGATTGCCAGAGAGACGCGGGTTCGAATCCCGTCGGTTCCGCAATTTTTCATCTATCGATAAATACTAGAAATTTAATGACTTTTTGAAATATCACGCTTGAAAAAAAAAATTGCGGAACCCACGGAATTCGAACACGCGTTTCTCTGGCAATTCGGGCACTTAGAGCGCCTTACCGCTAGGCCACGCTCCCAATGACGTCGACGCCGAAATTATGCTTTTGATATTATGTTTTTGATATCTGCATATTAAGGGGTGGATATTCGGGGTGTTAGGTTTTTTCGTTACGGTATTTCTAAATTCGGCCTCCACGCTCAAGGCCCGCGATAGAAGCTATGCAATAGCTTAATAAAATAATTACAAAATATTAGAAAGACATGCTTAATACACGACCCAATCGCTAATAAGTGTTCTCGGCGGTGACCTAAACATTACAGAAACCAAGTTAGCGTAAACTAAAGCCGCCAAAAACGTAGTTATAGACCCCACCTCTACGTCAAATAAGTATAAGATATCATCTTCCCGTTATAGGTATTATTTCGCAAGTCTGAACTAGAATAGAATAGGATCCCGTAAATATTTTCTCAGTACGTAATAGAGAAAATGTTATCTAGACGGCTACACGAAATGAAAAAACCTTTTTGCCACCCTAAATATTACGGGCACGACAAAAGTTCTATTATAAATGTATAAGAGAAGTTGAACTTGCAGATTTGGAAAGTAATATCAAATGATGAAAAAGTGACAGCCTCGTAGCGCAGTGGGTAGTGACTCTGCTTCTGAGGGCGTGATGGACGAAAATGTTTGTGTGATGAGCATGGATGATCACCAGTGTCTTGGTGTTTACCTCTATATATTAAAAATATTGATATAAAAAATATTAATCACTTCTCTTAGTATCATTCACTCAAGCTATGCTTACTTTAGGTAAAGATTGCGATGTGTGTTTTGTCCTATAATATTTCATCTTCATCATCATCATGATTATCAGCCTATTAGCGGCCCACTCCAGGGCCAGGCCTCCCTCCTTATAGGAGAGGAGATATGGAGCGTAGACTCACCACACTGCTCCAATGCGGATTGGCGGGCTTAGGGCGATAATGTTTCATTTATTAACGATCACTATCAGATGTTAATGACAGTGACCGGGACCGACAGCTTAACGTGCTCTCCGAGGCACGGGGGTGTGTTACCACTAACTTCCTGACTCCGGGCTTGGAATTTACTGAGAATTTCATAGAAGAATGAAAAACTCAGAATTATTCCGTGACCCGACCCAGGATTCGAACCCAGGACCTCGTGATCGAAGCCGGATAGGCTAACCACTAGACCAACGAGGCAGTATACGACGAACTATTTTATTTATTTATATTTATTGGTTCTAGATAAGTGTGTTTAAACAAAATCTTTGCATAAGAAATGGATTAGATATTACGTAATTGAATGATCTTATATTTGGCGATTAGGCTTAGCCGTTAAATTTCATCTCATTAAAAACATTTTTTAAAATTATTATTATAGGCGGGGGGGAAAACAAAAAACCCCCTGCGGTAGAAGGTATTTTGTCCCTTGGCACCGTAAAGTATAAGAATTTTATACAGATATAGTGATCCTATTGTTTAAAATTCTTTCAGTTCATACCTTCTAAACAGTCGGGTTTTTGTTTTTATAATAATAATTTTATTTGAGTCTTTTTAGTTTTCGTTTATGGTATAGAAATGAGACTGTACACTTGGAACACTTTTTGCCATTTTTTGTTAAAACAGTAATATGAACATGATATGATATTTATATTTTTGAAATGGTCTTTTTACGACCTTTTAAATGGTATCCATATTGCTTAGATATGAGTAAAAAATACACACATCCCCTTTTTTCACCCATTTACAGCCGCCATTTTGAAAATTTATATAGCCTATGCCACTACCACAATTTTGACAAATTCAACGACACCTCACATGTCAAAATCCGTTCAGCCATTTAGGCTGTAGCGCGTGCCGAAGAAATGGGCATACATACATACATACGCTCGAAAAACATAACCCTTCTTTCAACGCAGTACAACGGGTAAAAAGTAATGCTAAAATTATTACGATTATTACTTTTTTAGAGTACATTTATTGTCCTTTTAAAAAGTAATGAAATCTTTTGGAGAGCAAATCTCCTAACTCTACCTATCTTACCTAATACTCTCTAACTCTATCATAGCGAATATTGTTCTCGTAAAGTACAACTATACAAACTCTACACCTAAGTCAAAATGTATGATTCGCATGGGAAACGCATGAACAAATGGGCCGAAACTGATAGAGAACTCCAAAATAATTATGCATTATTCAATAATTTAGTATTACTTATTTCTTAGTATCAGAAGTTTTTTATTGTTATTTTCCGTGTTCCCAGGCTAGCTTACTCCCAGTATTCTTGCCACCATCCATCACTCAATAAAAAAATGAAAGATACAATTACTAACTATCAAAATAAGTACATTTTGGTACCCTACTGGTACATTATGTTAAAAAAAAATGTTAAACTGTGCAAGTTAATTGAATAAGTTCCCATTCCCGTATTCAATAAAAGTTATCTAGGTTTAAATGTTACGGAATCGGCGATACATTTTAGTTCATTTATTAGCGCAGTGCTATCCTACTTTCAAAGGGGAAACGACACAAGGCCACGAGAGCTCGTTCTACATAACACCTCTCACGTTGTAGAGCCTTTTCAGCTGAATAACTCATCTTTATTAACACGCCGCGCTGGCAATGTGCAAGGACGTTTTTATCGGTTCTTTTGCTACCCTACGGGTATCCTACTTGAAATTCCTAGTGCTTCAAAGTGGGAATTCGTATTGACTTCTACGAGCTTAAATTTAGCTTCTGTAATAAAATAAAATGTGCTTTCGCTTCCATTTAGCTTAATAGTGTTTATAGTTATACTTAGGACATTCTAAGCCCGGAGACAGGAAGTTGGTGGTGAAACACCCCCGTGCCTCAATAGAGAGCACGTTAAGCCGTCGGTCCCTGTCACTATCATCAACATCTGATAGTGATCGTTAATAAATGAAACATTATAATCCTAAACCCGCCAACCCACATTGGAGCAGCCCGGTGGGTCTACGCTCCATATACCATCTACTATAAGAAGGGAGGCCTGGTCCTGTAATAGGCTGATAATGATGATGATGTTGATTTAGTCAACGGTACAGGCTAATGGATACCTGATGATAAATAGAAAATGATTGTAAAACCATTAAAAATAGAAAAACTATTTACATGATAAGAATACGTCGGATAAACACGTGAACAGGCAATTGTGCCTTTCAGACTAAAACAACAAAAAATGCTTATCGCTTCTTCTATTACCCTTTTATTCGACCGCAAAACATTGAATGAACATAGCAAGCATAGCATGGCGGCAATACCTACCTATTAGGCTGACTTGTAGCTAGAAGCGCCCTGTTAATTGTATAATTATCTATACTAAAGCCAAACTCGATTGAGAACGCATGCCAACAAACAAATTAAAAATGAAGGTAAAAATCAGTAGTCATTTTACACCTATTTTTTTAATTAATGACGAATTCATGACAATAAATTAGATTAGTAAGCTTAAAACTAATTAATATATTCAATATCTTTTAAATAATCTTATTTATTATGAATATGATTAAAATAACAAAACATAATTTTAAATTTATTAGGCATAAAATGTGATGCATTTTCTACCTTCATTTTAAATTTGTTTGTTGACAAGCATTCTCAATCGAGTTTGGCTTTAATATAGGTACTATTTTAACAATATATTCCTTCATTAATTTACTTTTAACGTCTAGGTAGATAGGAAGCAGTTAGACATGCCTCGTTTCTCCTTTATGAGTGGGATTTGGAGCTGAGACGATGCTGCTTCAATACAGATTGGTGGGCTTAGGTGGTGATTAATGATCGATCAGGTACTGCCTGCAAGCAACTGAATTCGCCTCGTTGGTCTAGTGGTTAGTATTACTCTTTGATTACGAGGTCCTGGGTTCGATTCCTGGGTCGGGTCACGGAATAATACTGAGCTTCTTCATTCTTCTATGAAATGTTCAGTACATTCCAAGCCTGGAATCTGGAAGTTGGTGGTATTACACCATCATAAACATCTGATAGTGATAGTTAAATAAATGAAACATTATCACCCTAAGCCCGCCAACCCGCATTGGAGCACGCTCCGCACGTGGTTGGTGTACGCTCCAAATCCCCTCTCCTATAAGGAGGGAGGCCTGGCCCTGACCTGGGCCGTTAATCCTAACTATTATTATAAATGCGAAAGTAACTCTGTCTGTCTGTCTGTCGTGCTTTCACTCTACAACTATTGAACCGATTTAAATGAAATTTGGTACACAGTAAGTCTAGAGCCTGAAAAAGGACATAGGCTACTTTTAATTGCGAAAAAAGGGTTGTAAGGGGTTAAAGGGGGGATGAAATGTTGTATGAAAGTATCGTCATTTTGAAAGCTAAAGACCTATTTCTTAGGCAGTTGATTAGATATTAATAAATATGACATTCAAAGCTTAGGAAAATTAGGCTGCCGTAATAACTAATTCCACGCGGACGAAGTCGCGGGCAAAAGCTAGTAGGTTAATAATGATGATGATGACATAGAATTTCTCAGTGGAAGGAAAACCCAATAATTTTATTTTAAAAATAAAAAAAAAAACAGATTGTAACATGGTTCCTAATTTACACTCAAACATGGAATCTCATAACCAGTTAAATATGCCATCAATGCAGTTAAAATGATTATTTGAGGCAAATATTTAAATTTTCCTATGCACAAAGCCATGGTTGTTATTGGCAAAAAATTAAAATATGCACAAAAAGTTCGACCGGCCGATTTTCAGTTTGGATGTTTGAACTTTGAAGTGAATGAGGCTATGCGCAAAATCGGTCATATTTTCGAAGTATATTTTGCTCAAAGATAATATAGTACCTACCTATATAAATGTTATTAGATTAATATTCATAAATATGTTTGTTTAATTAAGTATTATACAACAAAAGACGTACGGTTGAATGTATTATAACAAAGTTTTATACTGTAGTCTATTTTTAAGACATTTTAAGTCAACTCTCTATGGATATAAATGACTATAAACTTTATAAATAAACTAGCAGTCGCCCGCGACTTTGTCCGAGTGAAAACGTCTTAGGTACCCTTCTAATTTTAAAGACAGACTTTCATACAAAGTGTGCTCATTCCCCGCTCCCCCTCTCAATTTAATTTTTTTATAGTTTCTCGTCAACCAATATCCTTCGTCCCATCCCGTGCACTAAAGATCTACATTTTTGGTAAATGTAGATCTTTAGTGCATTGAACGATATTATAGTGCATTAATATTATTACGTTGATACAACTCTTAACAAATTCATTCATTTCGACCAAATTTGATTACCATAAAAACGGTTCTAGTGAGTTAATAGTAAAAGATAGACATATACTGTCGTAGACATTTTTTTAGATCATTTTAAGAGGAATAATTCTTTCATACATATGTTTGTGGTATCTTGAACCGTATTCGCAGCGCACGCAACGGAAGCCCTCAAGGATGAATAATTTTCCCCGTTTTTTTCACATTTTCCATTATTTCTTCGCTCCTAATAGTTGCAGCGTGATGTTATATAGCTTTAAATCTTTCTTAATAAATGGTCTATTCAACATAAAAAGAATTTTTCAATTCGAACCTGTAGTTCCTGAGATTAGCGCGTTCAGACAAACAAACAAATAAACAAACAGCTTTATAATATTAGTATAGACTATGTTACTGAAATATAATATGTTCCTTACTAATATTATAAAGACGAAAGTTTGTATATATGTATGTATGTATGTATGTATGGATATTTGTTACTTTTTCACGCAAAAACCCCTGAATGGATTTTGATTTGGATACATATCAGTATAACACCTAGGCCACATTTTATCCCGAATTTCAAACGGAAACGAATACTACGCGGATAAATCCGTGGCCGTCGCTAGTTTACTATGATGATGATGTCCTCCTTGACGTGTCCGCCAACGGCGACTCTTTTGAATGTTTAGCTTCAAAAAGCTTACAGTTTTGGGTAACAACTTTACGCCATTCCGGTCTTTGTAACGCAAGCTGCTCCCAGGTGCTGGAAGGTATACTGCATGACACTATGAAGGCAAACCACTCCTATAGCCACGACTTCTATCTACTTTTTTCTGCAGTTTTATAACCAACAAAACATTTAAGGCAAAATTAAGTTATATGAAGTATTAATTAGATATGATGATTTTTATTAGTTCGACATTTGTCTGCTCACATTCTAAATTAGGTATTTTACTACGGTTCACGTCCGATGTCTATTGAATAATATATCTACAGTGATTATCCATTCTCTAATTCACTTTGCAGTTTTCAGCAATAAAAGAAGGATTTCCTCTCGAATAGAGTAGAATGGAATTTTTAAACTACATTATGACGCCTTTGGACGGACGAAGCTCGTAATTTGATTGGTGCGATTGAAAGCTCCAAGTTTCGTTTGCTGGAACGTACTCGTCGATTTATTCGAAGGGTATTGTATGAAAAGAAATATCCCCATTGTTATCTTACAGATGTGAACTGTACTAGGAAAACCTTCTATATCCGTTTTTCTTTCTAGTATGAAATTTACAGACCTTCCAGTAATAATAAATATATAGTAATATAGGAGGTTGGTCGAAGGCTAAAGACATATATAGGCTATACACATTATATAAAGCTTGAACCTACAATTTGCTACAGTGCGGTTTGCGTTCGCCAATCCGCATTATAAATTTTTAAATTTTGTAGCGATCACAATCAGATGGTCATGACAACAAATGAAAGAATGAATGGTTGGATGGATTTTATACTCTCTGAGGAGGTGTAATTTAGAATCTTTGTTTTTAGAAGAAAGAAAGGCACAATATTTTATAGATTTCGTGATCTTGTGTCACATAGACTAGCCGCCGGACTAAAGACGCAGTCAACCATTGGACTATAAGAAGTATAATATCTAATAAAATTATTATTATAAAAACAAAAACCCGACTGCATAGAAGTTATGAACTGAAAAGAGAAAAACAAGGATCAAAATATCTATATAAAATTTTAAATACTTTATGGTGATGCAAGCGGGGACAAAATACTTTATTTTCTGCGGGTAAAGGAGATCTACCAAAACTACGTTTGTCCCCGCCTGCAGCACCATAAAGTATTTAAAATTTTATATAGATATTTTGATCCTTGTTTTTCTCTTTTCAGTTCATAACTTCTATGCAGTCGGGTTTTTTGTTTTTATAATAATAATTTTACTTGAGACTTTTTTGTTTTAGTTTATGGTATAGAAATGATACGGTACACTTTTTGCCATTTTTTGTTAAAACGGCAATATAAACATGATATGATATTTATATTTTTGAAATGGTCTTTTTACATACATACATACATATATACGCTCGAAAACATAACCCTCCTTCTGACGCAGTCGCGTAAAAAGAATCTATTTTGAACTTAGTATCCATATTTAAAGACCTTGGTTTTATTATATTAGTTGTAAAGCCAATTTTATTGTTGTCCTGTGGATAGCGGAGATTCAATTGTCGTTTTGTTTTGCGAGCTAGTTGGACGAAAATTCTTTTTCGAATCGAAAAAATTCATCGTTATGAAATATTTGAACATTGTTCGATTCATTTCTGACTGTATTGTTTCGTGGTTAGTTAACTCTAGATAAAAAATTTCTGTTTTTAATGTGGACATATTTTTAAAAACTACGCTTTGTTTTATTACATTTTTATTACTCCAATCTGTATATTCAGTTCGTTAGGTATTTTCAAATGCAATCACGTCACGTCATTTGTATTCCGCGTTTAAAGTTTTGAACAACAAAAATTTTCAATTTGTTCAGATATTCAAAAGTTTTGTTATTTAAGTACATTATTATGTTCAAAATGTTTGTTGTTCTTTGATTAAGTGTCTCCATGGGTCTCTATGGATTTATTTTAATTGTCATTGTCGCGAGGGAGTGAAAATAAAAAATAAAACAATGCAGAGTAGACACGCTATCCCCGGGGTGGCTGAATATAAAACAAGCATTTCAAAGACAGCCTTTTTTTTTAATTCTTCACAGCAAGGTTATAAAAATGTTTATGACCGAAGCGTGTGGCTGTCTCATATAGCATTGGCAATTTAATGTACGCACTGAATAGTAAATGAAAGAAATGCCTCTCTGTCATAAGACTGCTTTGGTAGCTCAACATTACGAGCTATTTTGACATTGTTTGAAATGTAAAATCGATTGATTTAAGCTATGGTCTACACATTGTCTAAATTGTTGTAAACATTTTTGACTATGCCTATGCTTTAAGGTTTATAAATTTATTTACACATCGATGTTAAATTGTTGATGAGATTGATAAGACGGATAAAGAAAATTAAGGTATAATTTGAAATAATGTTTTTTAACTTACTTACAGAAACAATACTGTTGGCTAAACTGGTAAATAATAAAATATGTAGAAAAATATGATTCACATTGGTTCTGTGCTGCAAAGTATCGGAATACTAAATCTTTTAGTAACTACAATATGTAGTTAATCTTCACTGCTTAGTTGGTTGTCTACAACCATGCATCAGACAGCACACAAATGTTAGCCTATTTAGAGAATTTAAAATAAAATATTCAACTGATTTGAGCTAAGAAAGAACTCAGAACTTTTCGTTTAATTAGCAACGTATATCAACGTGTAATCAAATGAGCCGGAAATGTCCACAAAACATTTTCAACGTGACTAACTTTAACTTACTCTAAACTTTATGATACGATACGTTCGCAAAGTTTACTTTAGTTAGCTCAGTTTACTGTAATCAAGATGGAAGAACAAAATGTTCTGCCATCTGACTAAATGATCTCGCGAAACAGAATGTTTCCAACGACAATGGGACAACAAGTAAAATTAATAGAATTGACAACTTTGTCGAAACTTTAACAGAACTTGAAAGACAACTGTGTCAAATGTTTACACCATATTGCGAACGAGAAATGACTGCAGTTTGTATGAAGTATTATTTTGATTATATGAGTTAGTTACATAAAAATATACAAGTATAGATAATTGTTTTTTTGCGTAGTTAATAGTTTTTGTCACAAAGCTCATCCAGGAGACTACCACTATGCTTATTTCTGCCGCCAAATAGCATTGCTTTGTTCCGGTCTGAAAGGTGTGGTCGCTGGTGTTATGCGGGTAAACGCATCAGGACAATTATGGCGACATTTGTAAGACGTGTTTCTTGCCCTGAGTGTTGCTCTATTTATAGGCAATGGTTTTCTGTAGGTCTTGATTTCAAGCAGTAAGATGCACTATTGTGCACTATGGTACATCTTACGGCTATATTTTAATATATAAATAAATATAAATCTTTCTTTCTTTTAAATCAATTTTCAGCCGCAGTCCTGAAATTACCACCAGTAAAATCTGAGGTGTGACAACTTCATTGCAGCCTTTTGTTAATTCCCCGAAAACTTAAATAATACTGGGTCTAATTTCAGAGCACCATTAGGAAATTGACTTAACAAAATTTAACAAACGAATATGTCAAATTCTTTTTCAATTGAATGTAAAATTAATAATAAAAAAAGACGTGTGGCACTCGGAGACTGCCACAGTAAAGCTATTGCATAGCATTTTTTATCAACTTATGTTTACCTACCGACGTCATCGGGACCGTGGCCTAGCGGTAAGGCGCTCTAAGTACCCAGATTGCCAGAGAGACGCGGGTTCGAATCCCGTCGGTTCCGCAATTTTTTTTTAAAGCGTGATATTGCAAAAAATCATAAATTTTTTTTGAAAAAAGGTATTTTTGAAATATCACGCTTAAAAAAAAAATTTCGGAACCGACGGGATTCGAACCCGTGTCTCTCTGGCAATCTGGGCACTTAGAGCGCCTTACCGCTAAGCCACTTCCCCGATGACGTCGTTGCCGAAATTGTGCTTTTTATATTATGTTTTTGATACTCAGGGGTGTTAGGTTTTTTCGTTACGGAATTTCTGTATTCGGTCTCCACGCTCAAGGCCTGCGATAAAAGCTAAACAATAGCTTAATAATTTTGTGACATAATAGATCGGTCGGTACTTTCGGTATAAAAGCAAATTAAATTTATTATTCTTTAATATGTTTGATTAAAATATTTTACACGCACAGGAGAAATTTGCAATAAACTGATTCCGATATTAAATAAATTACAGAGCCAATTTGTGTTGCATAGGGGAAAAGTGATGGTTCATCGATCAACATATTAAATTTAATCAATGTTTGTTCGTTACTGCTTATATTTAATACGAAACCGATCGCTTAGTGAAAGAGAAATACTTTAATATGTTGTGAGTGCTTTAAATTGCTTAAATAACTTTGATCTAATGCCGATAACAGGATTGATAAAAACCCTAAAGAAAAAGCCAAAATTGGAATTCATTAGGTACTATTTTAATTTTATCAACCAACCTGTCTCTTTTTTCAAAATAGTCTTCAGAACCTAAACGAATTTTCATGCGGGTTTTGAATGTAATATTTTTTGTAACATTTATTACGCTCTATGACAATAAAACAGCCATAGGGTCATACTAAGGATAATATCGGACGATAAAATAATTTAATTTTTTATTGTAGTAATAGTTAACAGATAAGCAATTAATATTGAATGATGTGAAGTGGAAAACCATCATCTATAACAGAGCATTTTGCAGGCATGCAAATAACTCGTCGTATATTGCATCGTCCTATGTCCGTCAATCTGACGCAAAGCTGTTATGCTTCAAGTGTCCGTAATTACACCCGCTACCATACTGGAATACAGCAACTGCTTGACAGCAGAAATTAACATGGAGATAGTGTTCCCCAGACGAGGTTTGTCACAGATTATGGCTACTACCATAGAGTGCACGAAAAATAATATAATTTACACAAATAAAAAAAAGTAAAAGTGAATAAATATTATGATCTTACTAATAAACTAACAAAAAATTGCTATGTGGTTAGTTTATACGCGGTAGAAGTGGATGCGAGACGTATACCAGCGAAGTCTTTCTATAACCTGCTAAAAGACCTTGGCCTTGCTAGAAGTGCAGTTAGCTCCATATTGGAACGAGTATTCAAAGCTTCTCTGCTGCTCCCTGCCCTTCCGAATTTGGCTGGGCAGGGAGAATAACTTGAACAGAGGAGGTGAGCGTTTACGACCGTCACTAAAAGATCTCTTTTAAACCTACACCCGTGTCACAAGTCTCGGGTTCTGTTCGGAGTTTTTCTCTCAGCCACGCGATGGACCCGACACCCGCACGGTGAATCCATGGAATGCCAAGATATTCGTCCCTTCTCGTCTCATTTTGTAATTTCAAATTTAATAGATTTTCAATAATTTTGTATTGTAAATATTTGTGCAGTTGCAAAGTTTTAACGATACATACATAAAAGATCTCTCATTAAAATTTATCTCTGAAACTACCAGTCTGATTGTAAAAAATATTTTTTGTATATGTTAGCTAGATTCATGAGGTAACATAAGCTCATTTCTATCCTGATATTACCAATGGAACGGAAAC
The DNA here is from genome assembly GCA_034621355.1 of Mycalesis mineus. Lineage (NCBI taxonomy): Eukaryota > Metazoa > Arthropoda > Insecta > Lepidoptera > Nymphalidae > Mycalesis > Mycalesis mineus. Next base: position 13,225,296 of record CM067890.1, on the reverse strand, counting down.
TACGAAGGTAAATCCGCGGGCGCCCGATAGTAAAAATAATTGATCGGTTTGATATGAATGTGAAATACAGATGCAAATATTTTATTGGTAAGTTATCTACGGCACTATAGCTCATATATCGTTGCAAGTCAAACAATTTCGTTCAGGCTGAAGTAGCTACCGCTAGGGAGCTATTTCTCGTTTATTTCAGAGGAATTTAGTACTACCTACTCTAATAGTAATAAACTTTACAAGCATCGTGATTTGTGCAGTTTTCACTATTTAAAATTTATTAATATTGGTTTTTGTTGCTTACATTGTCCGATCTTTATACTTTTATTTTATTTTTAAACACACAAGGATATTTAACTAAGGACTTGTATCTATGTACCTATATAGTATACTCGAATTTATAATAATGTTTAATTTTATTACGATTTTGTATTTTTGTATATAATAAACGCTGTTTGTAAGTGGCTTGCAAACTTAGAAACTTTTTCTTTAGTAAATACAATCATATCTGTTTATTTGACGACCGAGTGGCTCAGTGGGTAGTGATCCTGCTACTACGTCCGAGGTCGTGGGTTCGATTCCCACAAGTGGAAAATGTTTGTGTGATGAGCATGTACGTTTTCCAGTGTCTGGGTGTTTATCTATTTATTATAAGTATTTATGTATAATATATATAAAAATATTCATCAGTTATCATAGCACCCATAACACAAGCTACTTACGCTTACTTTGGGGCTATATAGCGATGTGTGTAATTGTCCTATATTATTTATTTATTTATTAATTTAGTTGACAAAAAAGTTCATAACATGAAAGTTCTACATTTCATACAATTTTCTGAAGAGTCTACAAAGAAAATGTCGCATTCTAACCTCTATAATATACATGAGATAAATTAAGCTCGGCGGCGTTCACGCGACAGTCATATTTAGGCGTTATCTACCTGAGTCGGAAAAGGGCTCGTACGAGGAAAGCTTAATTTTGTACCTAAAATAATATGTTTGTTGTACGTGTTTAAATGAGGCTTTTGGAATGCTTGTACCTTTGATATAATTATTCAAAAATTCTCAGTGTACAAGTAGAGAGGTATATTCAAGTTCCAGTACCTACTACGTATTACAATAGACGAGTGACAATAGAAAGGGTTTTTATAGTATAAATACCATGTTAGGTCCACGTGATACGCGTAGGTGACAGTTTTATACAAATATATAAAATTTAAATGTATGTTTGTAGTTTCAAATTAATAACTTTTGTGTCGATACATAATTATGCAAGTATAAGTATTGTACTTACACCAACAAATCAATTTTTGAAATTTCTATTTTTCTTTGATTGTTCCAGCTAATCGTTTGAACAATTTTGAGGTTTTTTAACTTACAGTTAGATAGTTTTTAGGGAGTAACTTAGACTAGTTTTATCTTAGAACTTGTTGTTATTATAATTTCAATTCCACGCGCATAAAGGCGTTTAAATCAAACCAAGCAAGCACAGCGAAAATTACTTAAAGAATCAACCAGAAAACAAAACGAAATTGTACGAGATCAACGTTTCTAGTGCCCAATAGATCAGTAGTAGAGTACAACTAGTGTACAGCTCTTTTCCGACAGGTGTAATAGGTGCAATAATTAAAGGAACTCCGAAAGTAGGGCGTACTTTTGTTTTTAAAATTAACAAGCTTGTTTAACAACCGTAATCTTTCAGCGTGCAACGGAGAATATTTAATCTCGTTGACCCAGTTCTAAATTTCACATGTTTTTCTATATGCCTGTTATGTTGTACATACGTCTTACTACGAGTAGGTAGGGCAGATTCAGATGGATTAGAAACCATGTGAAATCTGAAGGTCTTCGCCATGATTGTTTTTTAATCCCTGCGCTGGCGCTGTATTGAAACCAAGTACCCAAAATTGGTGTATAGCTTATTAGACTACTATATAATTAAAATTTGGTCGTGGGTATTTAAATTTTCAATTTAATCTTGTTAAAATAAATAATATACGTTCTAAGAGAACTACAAATCATTGAAATCAATGCGTTTCAGGAATTTAGAAATTTTCACTCCTAAGTATGAGATTATAGTCACGGAAATTGGTCCTTTAATTTTTTTTTATTGGTTACAAGTTGGCCCTTGACTGCTATCACACCTGATGTTAAGTGATGATGCAGTCTAAGATGGAAGCGAGCTAACTTGTTAGGAGTGGGACGAAAATCCACACCCTTTCGGTTTCTACACGACATCGTACCGGAACGCTAAATCGCTTGGCGGTACGTCTATGTCGGTAGGGTGGTAACTAGCCACGGCGAAAGCCTCCCACCAGCCAGACCAAGACAAATTGAGAAAAATCTCTATCTGCCCCACCGGGAATCGAACCCAGGACCTCCGTCGTATAAATCCACTGCGCATACCACTGCGCCACGGAGGTCGTCAATTAAATTAATTAAAAAAATTAGGCCTAAAATAAAAGGTAGGCAAGGTAAAATGTTTAACGGTGTAAAACGGAAGTGAAGATCTACACAATTTACTCCCGAACGAAGTCACGCGCTTCTCCTTGTATTTAAACACGCGCGTCTACTAGTATTTAAAATAGAACAAAATTTTTACTTAATTCGCACCAACACTTGTCCCAAGTAAATTCAATTCTTGTTACATAACAATAAAAGTCCACTACAATCAAAACACATTATTCGCTTTTATGGGACCCCAGACACTATTATCAGTTTATATTATTATGATTTACGACCCACTAACGGGATATGGCATTTGTTCTAAAGAGAATAACGTATGATATAAATTGGTCTGAACTTTTGCCAAGAAACCGTACGTTTCTTTGACACCCATGTGCCTGCATAAAGAAGCTTGTTTCAGTTGTTGTTTATATTGGATACGTGTATTGAAAGACGTTGCTTGTAGATTTGTACTATTTTTAAGCGATTTAAAGAAAAATAAAGGTTTTTGTTTCTCCTATACAAGAGAGGCCGAGATTAAAAAAAAAGGTTTGTTTCCAGTATATTTTATTTAGGTTCCGATCGCCGGGTTTGCTAAATAATAAATCATAAACTGCAAAGTCGAAATTGTAAAGTTTGCAGCAACGTCGCATGTTTGCCGGTTTTTTACCCGACTGCTTCAGAAGGAGGGTTATGTATTTCGAGCGTATGTATGTATGTATGTATGTATGTATGTATGTATGTATGTATGTCCATTTCTTCGGCACGCGCTACAGCCTAAACGGCTGAACGGATTTTGACATGTGAGGTGTCGTTGAATTTGTTAAAATTGTGGTAGTGACATAGGCTATATAAATTTTCAAAATGGCGGCTGTAAATAAGGGAAAAAAGGGGGGATGTGTGTATTTTTTCTTTTATCTTAGCAATATGGGTACCAATTGAAAGGTCGTAAAAAGACCATTTCAAAAATATGAATATCATATCATGTTCACATTACTTTTTTAACAAAAAATGGCAAAAAACTAAAACTAAAAAGTTTTAAAAAATAAAATTATTATTATAAAAACAAAAAACCCGACTGCTCAGAAGTTATGAACTGAAAAGAGAAAAACAAGGATCACTATATCTGTATAAAATTTTAAATACTTTATGGTGCTGCAGGTGGGGACAAACGTAGTTTTGGTAGATCTTTCTTTCCGCGGGGAAAATATTTTACTACCTGGGAAGGGTTAAAGATCTACCAAAACTACGTTTGTCCCCGCCTGCAACACCATAAAAAATTTAGAATGTTATATAGATATAGTGATCCTTGTTTTTCTTTTTTCAGTTCTTAACTTCTAAGCAGTCGGGTTTTTTGTTTTTATAATAATAATTTTATTTGAGACTTTTTAGTTTTAATTTGTGGTATAGAAATGAGACGGCCTCTTCTCCTCCTCCTCCTTCTGACGCAGTCGGGTAATGAATAGGATTTTTCCAGGCAAGTGCGTTAGATCACATCAGACTAAAAGTCGGCAACCCAATTTTTTTTAATTCTTTATATGATTTCCTTTACAATTACATATAATTGACTTAAAAACTTGTAATTGCAATTGATATCAGCACAGTAATATTTAAAAAAATAGTTACAGGTAATTGCGGCTAATTTTTAACAGGCAATCTAATAGTAGCCATCGCATAATACCTCAATATTCATTTAACATTAGTTTTATCAAAAGAATCGAGCAGTGGGATCTTAGACCTCAAGCACGCCATCCCGGTTTCAAACTTCAAACACAAGTTAAACAGAATATAGCTTTCATTCCATTCGTACTGTTCCTGAGAAATACGAGTAATCCACCTAATAACATTGAATAACAGTTTCGACGACCTCCGTGCTGCAGTGGTATGTGCGGTGGATTTATAAGACGGAGTTCCTGGGCTCGATTCCCGGCGGGACAGATAGAGATTTTTCTTAATTTGTCTTGGTCTGGCTGGTGGGAGGCTTTCGCCGTGGCTAGTTACCACCCTACCGACAAAGACGTACCGCCAAGCGAATTAGCGTTCCGGTACGATGTCGTGTAGAAACCGACAGGGGTGTGGATTTCAACCTACTCCTAACAAATTAGCCCGCTTCCATCTTAGATTGCATCATCAGTTAACATCAGGTGTGATAGCAATCAAGGTCTAACTTGTAGTCGATAAAAAAAAAAGACCGCCGGCAATACGGTATAGTACATATTTCAATACATAACCGTAACTTACATATTTATTCTGACTTACAATCGCATTCTCTAGAGAAGGAACATCTAAAGCATTTCTTTACTCTGGAACAACTGTGGGTTTCCCAGCACTGTTTGAAAATCTTTTAATCTTACAAAATAACCGTAGAAACTGTAAAGATAGATAAAAATCAACATTTTCGGATATAGGTATTGTTTTTTAAAGGAATGTTAGTAATGTCTGTTTAAGCACAAAGGCAACAGTGGCAGGCTTTTTATAGAGGCAATTAAGCTATTTGTTCTAAATGACCAATAGATACACATTTTCCTCTCTAATTAATTGTAAGGCCTGTGCTGAGAGTGAGTACCTCCATCAACCAATTGAGTCTAACCTAAGACCTCTTGGAATTATGTCCCATTATCGTGGAGCTATTAAACCTCTTTTTATTTTGTAATAACTGTATATCTGTAATCAAACAATGGAAAGCAGTTAAAATAAAAAAAAGCACCTCTAATCTAATATTGTGAAGTACGTATAGGCGGCAGTCTAGGCGGTTGTACAAGTATTTTTAATTCATGAAATTCTATAATTGAAATAAACAGCTCTACTATAGTAAATAATCCTACAGATCGAGGTTAATCTGAAATCTTTGAAAATTCTTTTTTTCATTTTCCACCTTTTACCGTTACTATATCGTGTACACATGCGGCCAGACATTAAATAAATAGACTTAAACAAAGTACCAATTTGTGAAAGCGGACGAGTGTTATCTCTGTCTTTATTTCTCAAAATGTCTCTTTTTAAATAATTTATTTGTTTTCTTTCGTCTCGGTGGCTCAATACGTCTAGTGAACTATGCAACTACAATTTGTTTGCTACTTTGGGTGTACAATATATTTCCCAAAATACATAAAAGGTTAAGTTATTGTGCTCTCTTATGTATCCGTTTATATTAATTAAACATTAACCATAGTATGAATGGCCGCTATAATTCCATAACGCAATGCAGTGGCGTGCTTACTTCGGAGGAAATAACATGAAGAAAACTGGAAATGGTCCAGACTTTACCAAAAATCCAGCTTCTTTAAGTCCCACGTGGTACAAATATGCCCATTTCTTTTGTTTATGGAAATTCACAGTTTAAAAATGCACTACAGCCGAAAGCTCGTTTTCTGAAGTTTGTGTTTGTTTACCTTCAATTTGTATCGCAGTTCAGTCCTTCAAAAACGATCCACTAGGGGCGTTTTAATTTTCCTTATTGATGTTAGAACCATATTCAGGCAAATGAGTTTTATTTATTAACTGAAATGTACAGTCCAATTTTAAAACAAAATTTATTTAAAATTAAAAAAGTAAACTTGTTTGAACTACAATTTTGGGTACACCGCAATAGGAACAAGAAAAAATTTAGTTAGTTAGTTTTGGTAGAAAATTATAAAATTCTGTACTGTTGCAAATTGTTTGTGTTTATGTTTGTAAAATTTCCTGTAAACTTGTCGGTTTAGTCATAAATGTGTTGAAATTTTTAATATTGCTCATAATTTTTGAGTTTCACGTGATGTATTGATACAATTTGTATGTAACAACTTTAGTTGCAATATTGTAATATGTATTGTTTATTAACTATCAAATAAGAAACAAGTTAAATACTCTCCAAAAATATTTCGAAATTGGTCCCCGGTATCAAACATTTATAAGGAACAAACAACAGTCCCTTAAGAGTTCAAGTAATGTCTTAAAGAACTTCCTCTCAAGTAACTAAAGGAGCCCTTGAGTAAATATAAGAAAAATAAACAAAGTTACATAGAATTAAAGATTCCTTTTAATTTAAAAGACCTATCTCTTTTATAATGCCTAAGAGCTGGATGGGGATAAAGGGATTTGTCAGTCTCCAGTGAAAGAGACGCTTTATCAAAAATTTAAAATGGCGAATTAATCTTATAAGTAATCGTGAAACGGGTGGAAAGTTTAAGCTTAGCTACATCTATATAAAGTACGACAGTACATTGTAACATTAATTTTGACATACTCATATTTTTTCTAAGAAGTTCTTAGCAAAAATTTATAGCCCGGAGTTGTGATGGTGTTACAGTGCTTCAAAGAGCACGTTAAGCCTTCCATCCCGGTCAATATTTATTGTTTACGTCTGAAGATGATAGTTAGAATGTTAATGTTACAGTGCTTCGAAGAGCACGTCAAGCCATCGATTCCGGTCGATATTTATCATTTGAGGATCACGTCTGAAGATGATACTCGTAGTTAGAAAGTCAAGACATTCTAAGTCATCCTGAGTCCACCAACCCGCATTACATGCAGCAATGGCGGCATGGTAGAAATTGGGCTTGACCCGCTTTTAGTGGTGGGTCTGAGCTTTCTGTCCCCTTTCCTATTAGGAGAAAAGCCTGTGTAGCTGACAGAGCAAGGCAGAGGTCCTGAGGCGTGGTTAGGTAATGTTAAGGGATGGAAACACTTGTATTTTTTTGAAACTCCGACGGCTGCTTAGGTGCGCACAGCTCGACGTTACAGCAAGAAGAGAAAAAAGCAAGAGGGCGCTGCCGTCGTACCTTTGACGTTTCGTTTATTAAAAACGTTTGGTTCGATACATAGCAAAGGTAAGTCGATATTTAAATTATTATAATTTAAATAAACTACATATATTTACAATTAACTATGTACCTAAATAATTTACAATTCTAAATATTATACTAACAAATATTTTTGTTGTGTTTCAGGTGGTATGTCGGCAACAGCCTGTCTCTGTAGTAGGCCGTTAAAATTCAAAATTTAATTGTAACTGTAATAAAGGTTTTGGACAACAATAGATTCGATTTTATTGTTGAAAAAGTGCGCTAAGACCAAACATGTTATAAGTGGAAAATTTAAGAGTTCCACAAGAATATAGGTCAAATTAACCGGATCGCAATTCACGCTGCAATCAACAGAAATGCAGATTAATGTTTAAATTGAGACAGAAACGATAATGACCTGATTTTGCTAATTGGGCCTCTTTATGTAAATAGTGTTAATGTGAGAAACGCTGCCAAATGGCTAGACAGTAACTTATCGACTTCTGCAATGGGATTTGTTTGTACTTCACTTATTTATTTATTTTATTTCGCTAACACTAACCAATTTCATGAAATCGAGATGGATACATTCAAATAAAATCTCGGGCTTAGTCGATTGGAACCGTAGCTGACTTATACAGTATAAAAAGCTAAAAAGAGTTGGTTTTTAGATGTAGGTTAATACACTATATATGTTCCACTGTAGGTTCACGATTGGAACCTTAACAATTTGGAGCAATTGAGGGTTTCATCATTTTGTCTCGTGTTTTTGTTGTGTAGGTTTTTTAAATCCAAAATTAAAATAATTTATGTTTGTTTAAAATGGAATAGTATTGCTTAAATCCATTCTAAACAGCTTAATTTTATTCGCTAAAACTATTTAATCTAAAAAAAACTGTTTATAGTGGTAATTGTCAGTCGCCCAAGGCTAAATTTCAAGCACAGTTATCGTTGGTACTAACCAAGCACGATAGTAAGTGTTATTCTAATTTACCTTACGAAATATACCTTGGACATCAAAGCCTAATTGCCAACAAGCTTACGCCAGGCGGTGGATATAGCTTAATGTGGAGTTAAAAGGCTTAAAGCACAATGGGCTTTCCTGAAACTTGTAAACATAGCGCAATACTTGAGTTTGTCATGGCTATAAGATTAATGTTTATAATTGGAATAGGTAAATATTTAAAATGTGATTAGTTAATATTTTAGTAGGCAATGCTTATTGGAATTTTTAAAATGGATTTAAGTACCTCACATATCAGAATTTAATGTGCTTTTCAGCTTCTGATTGTAAAGTAGCTACATTTCAAAGCACTCCTTTCTTTTCTTTCATTATTTCTTTCTTTCATATCTTTATAAGTTATTAGAGGACACCCGCGGCTTCACTCTCGTAGTTCTCTTTCCCGTGGGAATTTCGGAATAAAATATAGCCTATGTGTTATCCTGATATGATAAGCTGTATTATTTTGAAGTTTCATCAAAATCCATTTAGTGGTTTTTGTGTGTAAGAGAACATCCGAAAGAGACAAATGTCCATACAAAAGGACAAGCATTGTAATTAAATACGACAGTCCATAATAATAAGTATTGAAACAGAAGGGTCGAAGAATTGCTCGGCTTTACGGAGAGTAACTTTTTTGCTTCTGTGAGAACTTATATAGACCCTTATTCGGTAAACTTGATTCAGTTACTTAATTTAAAAAGTTTTTAATTTTTATAGCTCGCTAGTTCTTGTTATGAAAAGAATAGGATTTAGCATCTATGCAGTCATTAGTTCAAATTATTAACATCATCACACATGAGCTAAGCTCAGTCAAGAACATATTAAGCTGACAGTCATTTTATTACAGAATTACCTCCGAACTTGCGGAGTCACGTATCTTTTAGCCAACAACATTGGAGTGGCGATCTCTTGCAATCTCGAAGAAATTAGTTTCTAGATGGATTGTCTGTCGTGTTTCCTGTGAAGTGATGAAGTAGTTGTACGTTTTAGTTATAAATATTGTTTTTCTAGCATGTACCTACGGGTTTTAATAAGTAATGAAGTGGTATTTGCAAATTAAAAATTCTTGTATATTCTTCAAAGCTTGGTTGTCTTCATAAGCATTGTTGTAGCTTCTTTTAAGCAAAAAGGATAATTATCCTTACAGCACCAGTCCACTTAGAATTGCTATTCTGATACCTACTGGCTTACCATTGTACGGCACGTAACATAGAGTCCAAGTTGAGAGATGGTTGCCTTAAAGTGCGTACCCGTTTATTATTTTGTTAATACTGTGGTTGTGTTGGTGGCCTCGGATCTTGAGCTTCTTAGTTCGAGTCCAAGGATATGAAAGATTGAGCTTTTCTGTTTTCCAAGAAATTCTTAGTATAAATTCTTATTCCGAAGTTCGAAGAGGACGCTAAGCCTAGGGTGGCAAGTGAAGAGCGCACAGTATTAGAAAGGATATTTATACCTTAGCCAAGCGCATTAGATACAAATTTAGAAAATATTATTTTATGTTTTGAGAACCCCGAGCTTAGAATCGAATAAAGAAAGATTTAAATTTTAAAGGTGCTGGTTGGTAGCCGACCGTAGATGACAGCAGCAGCCATATCGTAGCGACACGTCGATTTCATAGAAATTAATTCTGTTCAGAGTGCCTAGTGTGAGCTTTCACCAAAACAAATCGAAAACTTCACATTCGCGTAAAGTCAAATTTTATATGGAATTGAAACAGCGCCCCTGGCAGTATCGAGAGAAAACTCAAATAGGTGAGTGTCAGTGTCATATAAAATTTGCGTTTACCGTTCTTGATATCGACGCGGTAAAATCTTACACTAGCCACACAGTAGGTACTGTCGTTGCAACTCTTTCGCAATTGTCGTCTGCCGTCGCCTACGTAGCTACGAAATGAAACTTTAAAGGGTAACCAGTTTGTAAAGAAAAAGGGTTAGGACCTTGCAATGTTAGTGCAGTGGTACACTGTTTGCAGTAGTAATTATCAAGTAATTAGTAATGCATTGTGATGAGGACACAGGCTTTAATCATTTATTATTAAAGCGGATGTAATTTCGAGCACACGTTGCGTGTGCTGTTTTGGTTAAGGGTAATTATGTTTAATGAGATCCTTGACCGCTGCATTGTAATTAGAATTCGTGGAGTCAAATAATAATATTTGAATAAAAAGATCCATTAATTGGATTCAAATGTAACTAACTATTTAAGATTTAGATTCCGTGGAGTTGGGAAGTTGGTGTTGTTACACTCACGTGCCTCTGAGCTGTCGATTTCGGTCACTGTCGTAAATTATAGTGATCGTGCATTAGAGCAGCATGGTGGGTCTAAGGTTTACATCGTTTCTTCTATAATGCGGGAAGCCTGGCCATGAAGTTGACTATAATTAGCTATATAATTAAAATAACTAGAGATTTAACCGCATTGTTCCGGTGGTTAGCTTACGTGGTGTCTGATCATGAGCTTACTCTAGGATATCATGGGATTTGGCTACAAAATATTGATTTAATCTTTTGAAATTATCAAAAGCAGAACTATTTTAGTGGAAACGGTATTAATGTAGTGCAATTATGATTATCATAATAAATGATATGTTATATTGTTGTCTTATTTTTACAGTGGATCTTGCGGTAGTGTGTTTGAGTTCTGTTTTATGAAATATTGAGCTTTTCTTTCTTCCAAGATATTTTTTAGTAAAATTCTCAGCCCGGAGATGGGACTTGGTGCTGTTACTCTTGTACCTCTTTAAGCTCGTAGAGCTGGGTTAAAGCCGTCGGTGTCGGTTATCGCCATTGACATCTAATGGAGTTGGTTACAATATAATTCTTAGAAGAACCCATATTGGAACAACATGGTACCTACATCAATACTCCAATTCTTGTCTCCAACATGGATAAAAGTATATTTTTCATTGGGCCATTAAAATAGACTGAAGTTGATAAAGTCATATAAATGTGGCCTGTTATTTCGCGTCCTAAAAGTAATTAAGTACCGAGAAAATGATATCAACTTCGTATCACATCACCAAACCGAGTGCTAAACATGAAATATGAAATTTTCCAGTAAATTAAGCGGAACATCATAATTAACGAGGGCCCGGGACGTGCATAATGGACGACTCGAGCGGACTTTGCGTAAACCGCAGAGTTCGTGCGGTGAAAGCCATATTATACACATCGGTGTTATTTTGGGGACTTAAGCCTGTCCAAGTTTTGTTCCTGAGTAGTCGATCTATCTCTCTATAATAGGGCTTGACAGGGAAAACACTATTTTCAGAAGTGTAAGAGTTTCTGCGTCGAGTGCAGTGGTTTTGTGCAATGAAATCGATGTTACTTACATTGGTGTATTTTGAGGACTTAAGCCTGCCTAAGTTTTGTTCTTAATGGTGTTTATCGACTTAAGTAGTAGATCTATCTCTAGTAGAGCTAGTCGGGCTTTCTAGAGTCAGAGATCGTGTATCGAGTATGGTTTCGTGCGATGAAAACTATAATTATTATACTACACATAGGTGTTATTTTAGGGACTTAAGCCTGTTTAATTTTTGTTATTAATATACACCATATTGAATTAAGTAGTTAAGGTCATTTCTCTGCGATAGAGCTCATCCCTGAAAATAATATCAATTTATATACAGATAACTTTATTCTTCAGAAACTGAAGTATTATGGTATTTATTTTTAATATCTGGTTCAGAGATATAAGTTCAGAGATAAGTGTGTTCGCGATTCACCTTTAGCATTTGACTTAACTTTAAATAAATAAAATTCCTTATACTCAAATAATAATTTGAAAGTAACTTTGTATTTGATACGGGTGTACATACCGAGATATCCGCCTATTTTGGCAAATATCCCCACACATAATACGTGGTCTCAGTAATCGAATACCGGATTTCCTGTGTCCATGTCGGCCATTAGACCGCACATAGACAAGCTTTGTGGAATAGAGCTCGTGAAATTTTATGAACTTATAAAAATATCTCTCTAGAGGAAACAGCCTCGATTAGGTAACATTATATCGGTAATATTAGGTAATAATTTGCTGAAGTTACATTGACCCAAGGTCTTAACTAAATGGCCTACCTAATGGTAGGTGAAAAACTTTGCCCATAAACAGAACAAAATTCTGCAGGGCATGGAAGGTGTTCCTATCTACACTAATATTATAAAGAGGAAAGATTTGTATTTTTGTATGTAACGAATAAACTCAAAAAGTACTGGACCGATTTTAATAATTCTTTTTTCATTAGAAAGCTACATTATCACTGAGTAACATAGGCTATATTTTATATTTGTATTGTTAACTTACCCGAGTTATCACAGTTTTTTGCGCGAGTCGGACCGTGAAATTTATTAAATCGGCGTAAATCGCGTGCGCTGTCTTACCTATTGGATATAATTGAAAACATTGTATGAAAACTTTATGTATCTTAAAAAGTTCTACAAAAAAGTCCGCGATAGCATTTATCTATCTTTTATATTTTTGCAGATATATAACTTTTTGTGTTTTAAAAAATCTTTTAATTCATATGCTTACGTTTACGTCATTATTTATACAACTAAACTTAAATCTTTATTAAAATAAATTATTTAATAATCACAAGGGTATTATAGAGATAAGATTTGCCTTTTACAGTATGTTAATTAGTTATATAGTTTCGGAGATATTACAAAATTTCTAAAAAGTGCGACTTTGTAATAAAACATTTTATTATGAAGCTAGACTCAAAAGTGATCATTAATAAATTTTTATCCAAATAAATAATTTAATATTCAAGACTATCTCAATACCTGATGATTACTTTTTGAATTATTGTAATCGAACATTCTATTCAAAAGATATCATGAAATTGTAGTACTGTTTCGTATTTCCCGGCCATCCATGAAAAGTTTAAAGATCCAATATTTTTCCTAAAAAAAAAAATCATGGAACGTTGATTCATGGTCGTTTTAATTAGCATGCCTATAACTTAAATATCTGTACCTATTTATGTCTACCCGTGCGAAGCCGGGACGGGCCGCTAGTGTCCTATAAAGTGCTGCCCTTTGTCTATCAACTTATGGCGCAAATATTATGCCATGCATGTAATTACCACCGACAACCATACCTTTTAGATTGGAACACATAAATGCTGATTGACCTCAAAAAGAAATATTTACTACCCAAATATTTCTTTTCTTACCTAGGCGAGCGTTGTCCTAAAAATTTCTATACTCAAAAAAGCTTGAAGCCTCAACGACTATTTTAAATTCCTTTAAAAATATTTAGTGAAATGCATTAACAAAGTTTCCCATTTGTTGATGAGTTAAACCCTAATAAATAAATGAGCAGTGCATATTAAACCACTCTCACTAATTTGATGTTATAATCTTTGTTTAACAACCGGAGCTCGGTACTGTTTGGATTAAACATAATGTTGCCAAATACAGGAGAGGGCAAACAGAAGTTGTCAGTCACGTCATAATAAACAAAGGCTTGGGACAAGTTCATACATAATAAAGGACCTCAATCCTCAGGTGGATCTGGATACTTCGAAAGTCTACAAAATATTTACTTAGGATTTATTGATACAACCTGAGCCTATATTAAAGTCTATTTGATTTTTAAAGCATTTTCAAAACCTCCTTTTCACCTATATGCGTGCATTAATGTTTTTTTTGAATCGTATTCCATAATATCTTGGTTAGACTAGAATACCTCAATCTTATCTTCTTGATCTATCTTTTATTCATGTCAAAGAAGTCTCAGTTGACATTTTAAGTAGGTATTTCAGGTAAGCTGAAAACACGAAGATAGGTATACAAATAAAATCTGTGACATTTCGTTTTGCTTTGTAATATCGTATTTCGTATTTCTTAAGATCTTGTGCTATATTGTATAACTTAGGCTTTGTAAACCTTAAATATTACTTACCATTATAAAGTGCCTAGATTCACAGTCATCCACGCTAGAGTCGTAATAAAAATAAAAAAGTTATTTTAACGGTGATGAAAGATTTGTAAATGAAACCTTTTAGCCATAAAACCAGAAATTTCACAAGCTAAGCTGTAAAATGTAGTTTAAATCCTTCGGTTGATGCTTTCCCGGCGCCTATAATACGACTTTATTCCTTCTGCGGCAGCATTGAATCCGTTCGAATGAGCTTTCGAAAATTTGCGAACTGCTTATGATGATTTTTAATATACTTTCATTTGGGGTTTAATGTGTACACGCATAAGGGTAAAAGTTTTGAAAAGAAAAAGTGTATTTAGTGATTTTTAATTAAATGTTTAAGATAGAGGATTATTTAGGGCACTGCAAACTCCACTTCAACACTTTCACGTCCTGCATTTTCTTGTATTTTATTTGTTTTAGTGGTGTTTTTTTTTCTTTCTTATTTAATACTATTTTAGCTTTCCCTATGTTAAGGGAAGCTAAAACGGTATATTTTTTTATAAATTTTTTATTTTATAAATTAGCAGATTTATGTTACGATATTTAAGTTTAAGCTACTATAGGGCTGATATGTTTGAGAAAAAAAAAGCCCTTAAAAATTAAAGAATAAAAAAAGGGTAAATGTAATAAAACAGGACATGCAACACTATTTCTTCGACGTTTTGAGACTTACCCCACGCGATTACAGTGACTTACTTATTTATTAGTTAATGCTTTATACAGATACGACCATATTTAAGTGACACGGGTTATATTATCGCAATCTTCCACTCCGAGAGTAAACTATTTTGGGACCCGACCATTTTTAGGGGTTTATCGATGATAAAACTTACAATCACGCGCATTTGCCTGTATCTATTATTATTCTTCTATTACACATTACATTATATTATGAAGAGTATGTATCATTTATCTGCCCATAGATATATGTTGACCATAACTAAAAAAGTATAATTTAAAAAAATATAATAGACTTTGTCTTTTTTCATAATAGTGACAATGTTACGCTGTTGAATAGTCTTATACATATCATGCAAAACTTGTACCTAATTCCATTATTCGAAATGAATATTAATCATCATCATCATCATCATTATCAGCCGGTGGATGTCCTCTGCTGGATATAGACCTTTTTTAGCGACTTCCAAACACAACGATCCTGAGCAGCGTGTGCCCAGCGGCTCCCTGCGACACGTTTAATGTCGGCAGTCCACCGAGTGGGGGGTCGACAAACGCTGTGCTTTTCAGTGCTGGGTCGCCATTCTAGCACCTTGGGCCCCCAACGTCCATCAGCTGTTCAAACCACGTGAACCGCCCACTGCCACTTCAGTTCTGCGACTCGCTGAGCTATGTCGGTTACTTGGGTTTTTCTCCGGATCTCCCCATTTTGGACTCGATCACGCAGAGATACTCCGAGCATTGCTCTTTCCATCGCCCGCTGATTATCTGAGCCTTCTTATGAAACCTGCAGTTGGCGACTAAGTGTCAGATCCGTATGTCATCACTGGCAACACTTATTAATTTAAAATATTGATAAGTGGACAATATTGTTCCCGGGACATGTCACCTAAGTTGTTTTAGAATACGTTGCTCGACATTTGTCACTCAGTGTACCCCAGGCTTTAAACCAGTGGTGCATAATGATGGCCTTAATTTGAGCTGGTTCAAAAAATAAAAATAATTCTAGAAAAGAAAAAAAGCCGCGTAAAAAAGATGAATACTGTAAATTTTGAGCTTTTGACGAGACGTGACGGAACTAACAGTCGGCCTACTTCACCTTTACATTTTATATTTTTAATGCAGATTCATATCTATGCTACGGACATTTTCAGGAAACAGGACACCAAATAAAATGTTTCTACCATTTCATGAAGATATTACGTTTACTCGAATTTTTAACCGACGAAAAATAATGGAGGAGGTTTTCAATTCGACACGTATGATTTTTTTTATGTAGGACCACGCATAACTTTTGACGTGACTACGTCTTATAATTCGATAGAGCCGGCTGCACGCACGAAAAGATATGACGTCATGCGTCGTTACCTCGCTTTGAGGCGTTCCATGTAAGGCTTGAAGTGCAAGCGAGAGCGCGAAACGAGTGACAAAGAAGCACAATCGGCCTTTGCGTTCGGCAGCGTTCGACATGCGTCTATTAAATATAATTATTAAATATATTAATTTTAAATTAAAAATTAATATATTTATAAATGAATATATTTATTATAAATTTATAAAATCAAAATCAATTATTTTATTAATTTAAATTAATATTTATAAAAATATACTTCAATTAAAAATTTTAATAAGCAATTAAATGCTACCATTCCATCAGTATTTTCTTCAGACGTTGTCACGTTCAACTATCGTCAGTAAACCGACTTTACAGACAACCAATTTTTTTTTAGAAAGGGCACACTTCCAAAATGGTCCCATAGTTATCATATTAGGATCTGATGCTGATATCCTGGGAAAAACGAAGGAACTTTTAAAATTTTATAGGCACACTTGCAGCGATTTCGGTTTTTGTTTAAGTGTCGGAAGCTTTTTGGCTACAAGTGCCGTATAGTGTACTATGAGAGTATAGAGTAATAATATTATAGAGTCACTAAAAAGTAAGAAATAAAACTTTTTAGCAAAGAAATTAAACCGACTCAAAACGCACTAAAAAGTAAAAAATAACTGTGTCATTTAGTTGCTTTAATTTACTTAAACATATTTATGAAGTTGGTGACAGCCAAGGTTTCTACTTTTAGGACCAACAAACGGCTTTACTACGTTAAATAAGTGTACCTTAAACTTGGCTGGCACCGATTTCTTAGATATATTTAAGTTATTACTAAATTAAAGCAACTAAATGACGCAGTTATTTTTTACTTTTTAGTACGTTTTGGGTCGGTTCAATTTTTTTGCTAAAAAAATTGGTTGTCTGTAAAGTCGGTTTACTGACGATAGTTGAACGTGACAATGTCTTAAGAAAATACTGATGGAATGGTAGCATTTAATTGGTTATTAAAATTTTTAGTTTAAGTATATATTTATAAATATTAATTTAAATTAATAAAATAATTGATTTTGATTTTATAAATTTATAATAAATGTATTAATTTTTAATTTAAAATTAATATATTTAATAATTATATTTAATAGACGGATTTCGAACGCTGCCGAACGCAAAGGCCGATTGTGCTTCTTTGTCGCTCGTTCCGCGCTCTCGCTTGCACTTCAAGCCTTACATGGAACGCCTCAAAGCGAGGTAACGCCGCATGAGTCATGTTTTTTTCGTGCGTGCAGCCGGCTCTATCGAATTATAAGACGTTGTCACGTCAAAAGTTTTATTATGTGAATACTAAAGATGCTTAAACATTATGTTGCGATGACATTGTGTAGGTGTCTATTATTATATTGTATATCTAATACCTAGATAGAGTTATTAGCTGTACATAGAGTCTGTTCGATGGCAATATTGTGATTAAAAGTTGTCTACTTCTAAACTATAATCTATATCTATGTTAATTTATTATCTACGCCAATTAAGTAACTTATAGGTAAGTAGATAGCTAATATAAATAATATATGTATATAAGTTTTTATTTTTAGGTAGCTATTTCAAATTCAAATTTGCTTGTTCAAGTAGGCTTATTATAAGTACTTTTGAAACGTCAAATTGGACTATTTGTAGTGACTCTACCACCGGCTTGGAAGGCAGTAGTAGTATTTTGTAGTAGTATAGTATCTAATTTATAGTAAAGTGTAGAATAGATTATGTATTATAATTGGATTAAGAGGAATGTCCATATAAACTTTATATAACTTTTAGGACGCAATGAAACTAATAATGTAATATATAAGTTTTAATAAATAATAAGTTGTATCTGGATCCGCATAGCTGGCTTAGAGTTATAAAATGGTTATTCTAGTCCGACTTTATTTTATATGAATTCTACCGAAAAAATGTACGTCGAATTCGGATCTTTTTTAAAAATCGGCCAAAACTTAAATACAGTGCAGTTTTAACATTCACAACGAGCGTTACAAAAAATATATACAACCAAAACGTTACGCGTTTCGACCTTTCATAAACGTAAACTTTATGAAAAAAAGAAAGAAAATGCGAAATAAATGATCCAATACCGTACACTACAGACGGATTTATATCCAAGTGGGATATACTCGTAAAACGATTTTATGTCGCTTCTAGTCGGTCGAGATCTCTGCGTGAGACAAGAACGAGATTTGTTACCCTTTTGCGGTTGAGGGAGTGACTTCACAGCTTCGCTCACCTTTGAGATCAACTTAAAGGTAGGCTTCACTAACTTATCTTTATTAAAATGAAGTTAAATGTTCGAACAGGTTCGAGCCACGATAAAACGACTTTATTTGTACATGTTCAATTGTATATTAATTATTTTTTATTTTTTAGTGCGTTTTGAGTCGGTTCTATTTTTATTTAAAAAAATTTATTTCATACTTTTTAGTGATTTATCGCCACGTAACGTACTCGTACTATACTGTCATAGTATATTATACGGCACTAGTAGCCAAAAAGCTACCGATAACGAGACAAAAATCGAAATCGCTATAAGCGTGCCTCCAAAATTTAAAGAGTTCCTTCAATTTCCCCAGGATATCATCATCAGATCCTATCATGATGACAATGGGATCACCTTGGAAGTATGCCCTTTCTAATAAAAATAAATATGTGCGTGTATTAGCGTACACTCGTAAGAAGTGAAACTTTTTTTTATGACGTTATTTTTCAAAAAAAATTTACTATATAATTATATATATATATTTATAACATATTTATAAATATATATTTATTTATTAATTTATAACATTTTTTTATATATAATTTATTTAATTTATTAATTAATTAATATTTATTCATATTTTTAAAATTAGGTTAATTTTAAATAACGTGGAAAAATAAATACCATAATTACACATAAAGTAATAACAATAAGTATTAGAAAAAGAGATGTAATTACTTACTTTTTTAGAAATTCACTGGAATTAGAATTAAAATAAACCCTTTGATTTTGCTGATCACTTCAATATAACATATATATATATATATATTTATCACGTCACTTCCATAAGTCAAAGATGGCGCGTAACGGAAAAATGTGACGCGTAACGAAAAAATGTTACACTAAATTTTTTTCCAACCCCGATAAAGAAGTTTCACTTCAAAAGAATTATCAAAATCGGACAACTCTGTAAAAAGTTATGGTCATACATAAAAAAATATATATACGTGTCGAATTGAGAACCTCCTCCGTTTTTTTTCGTCGGTTAAAAATTACTGGTTATGATTCCAAATTGGTTTATTTCAAGTAGGCCTAGTAAACAAGCATGACTTTAATAAGGCAGATTCTACTGAGAAGAGGTGTCAAGAAATTTTATTCTTTCGTTATGTCACACCGCGATCAATTGCGTCAATTGGTGACAGGTCTAGTTCGTTCTTTGCGCAAAGGGTAAGCGTGGCTATCAAACGTGGAAATGCAGCCAGTATTCTTCCCATTAGGATAAGTTAGTTTAAGTTTCTTATTGTATTCTCAGAGATACAACAGTGATACTTCTCATGTGAAGATGAAATATTAGAATAGAGAGCTTGGCTTACGGCAAACTTACTATCCTAATGTGGTAAACTTACTAACTATATAATATGTTATCGGGTCGGGTTATTATCGTCCTTAAAATCCTTTGATTTTTGACTTTATAATGACAGTCAACCATCACTATTCATCCAGTTAGCTATTATTTTATTCGCGGTCTACATTTAAATAAAATATTCACGTATTCAAATTAGACGCTATTGTAAATTTACGATGAAGAAATACGCAATTTTCAATTATAATATTGGCCGAGATCCAAACACATAGGGCCTTAACCGCAGTGAGGGTATCAAAATAATATTATCTCGAAAGAGCTTATTAAAATCCCGACCATAGTCTATTACGATTGCGTGGAACATCTACGTCCTCTCGTTTTATTTATATTATGCGAGCACGTGTTTAATAAGAATTGAGTTAAAAACCTGCGTTATATTGATGATAAAAATATGGTTTTAAGCTATTGCATAGCTTCTATCGCGGGCCTTGTGCGTGGAGACCGAATCCAGAAATTCCGTAACGAAAAAACTCAACACCAACCAAATGCATACCTACCAAAAACATAATATCAAAAGCACAATTTCGGCTTCGACGTCATCGGGACCGTGGCCTCGCGGTAAGTGCCCGGATTGCCAGAGAGACGCGGGTTCGAATCCCGTTGGTTCCGCAATTAAAAAAAAAATTTTTTTTTCAAGCGTGAGAAACTAAAAAGTACCGTTTAGTTTTTCCATCTATCAATAAATACCAGAACCTTTAATGACTTTTTGAAATATCACGCTTGTAAAAAAATGACTTTTTGAAATATCACTTAGAGCGCCTTACCGCAAGGCCACGGACCCGATGACGTCAGTAGGTAAACATAAGTTGATAAAAAATGCTATGCTTTACCGCGGCAGTCTCCGAGTGCCACACGTCTTTTTTTATTCTTTAAATATACTTAAACCTTAAGTATGATCCTCAAAAGAAAGATCAGAGTCACTCAGCAGGCGAAGAAGTGAGTGATGCTTGGAGTATCGTTAACAGGACAAAGGAGAGAGGATTCTGAAGGTTGGGCCTGAAATATGCTGGTCAAACTTCCACTAGCTGAAGTGATCATATCAAACGTTAAGGCAACTGCAGGCGTCTCAAAATAGTGATTTTTCGAAGTCCTTATAACAGCTCTATGTACAACAATTTACGATTATTAAATATTACAGCAAATATAATTTATCTCAAGTTACACAAGTTAGAAGCCACAGGTAAACCTGGGAACTCACAATCTAAGCTACGGGACACAAAGAAGTTCCAAAGTTACAAAGCTTAACGTACCATTATATAATCTCAGTGGAGCTTTAAAATAAACCACAAGTAACAGCTTGTTCATTATTAATTAACCGTACCCAAAATAACAAAGCAGTACAAAACTTTTTACAACCTTACTCCTTTCACCGATATTCAATATTATTGAAGCAAAAGCATTCAAAATATATTTAAATTTGGAAACTTTACTAATTACTCACGATGTTCGCAAGTTCCGAACATCGATTGGGATGATTTATTGATGCCCCTAATACCTAAAGTACCGTTATATTTTATAGTATTTCTGTGGCGGAAATGGTCTATTCATTCCGTACGGAATAGAAATTTCAAATTGGAATGTCGATTGCAATCCTTTTCAGGATGAAATGTATCATTAACATTTTATAATGATCCTTCCCGTATTTTAAATCTACGAAATTTATTGCTAACAAAGTTTTATATATTTGCACTAGCTGTGACCCGCGTTATCTATCGGGTATGACTATTACGCTGGGTTATAGCCTACGCCATTCCCAAAAAATCCGTTCCAGAGATTCAAAAATATAAACGGTAATAGCATGCTAAAACAAATAAGTACCTTTGCTGGTTAAATATAAAATAGCTGGATATAAATACCGTTGGCTGAACTTTACTTGGTATTTCTTTGAAAAATTTTCATCATTTTCTAAAAATAAAACCTAGCTAGATAAATTAAGCCCCCTGCATATAAAATTCCATGAAAATCGATGAAGCCGTTTCCGAAATTCAAATTAAAAATTCAAAATTCAAATATATATATATATGTATAAGTATAGAAGAATTGCTCGTTTAAAGGTATAAGACTCATAATAGTAGATTAGAGAATATTAATATATTATAAATATTTCAATTTAACTTTGCGCGCAATTAGTCAATTTATACTTGTCGGTACGAGTAAACACTGACTCAACCGACTAATATAATCAAAAGAGCGTTTTAACAAAGAGATTGTTATTTTCAAGGCCGCTAAAATTTAAAATTTCCCCAGTAAAAGCACCCTAAATTAACCCATTATTAAACCGGGTCAATGTTACTTAGCGAAAGCAAATATTTGATTCACCATCTTAACTAGGGCGCGCCGCCCTTAAACTCTCACATGTATTCAGTAATAAACAATGAAGTTCAGTAGAATACTAAAGGCTCTATGTGAAACTGCGTTTGAACTGCTGCATACGGGCAGTCTATTAACATACAATATACATATGTAGTTACCTAGTTACTTCCTATATTATCATTTCTTTTTGTTACCAATTTTTAATCCAAGATTTAAAAACTATTATAATGCGGACTTTTGTTTGAAATCTGACGTCATCAGGATTTTAGCTATCTATACCTCTACGATGAAATACAGATAATCCTATCCATATATATCAGCGTATTTTTATGAAAGAAAGGTTTTCTGACATAAAAGTCGTTGTTTTAGCTAAATTTAAAACTGTCTATTTAAAGATTTTCAATTTTAAATTACTGTTTTATTTTTTTTTAATAAATTATATAATATAAATAAAAAAGAGTCTACATATTATACAAGTTTCAAGCATGCTGTTTTTGTTACTAAAGAAACTGTACGACATATCGAAGTAAATGAAATTGTGATAAAAATCAATTACTTTGGCCGACATAAGAATCTATTTGCAAAGTCTTCGGTAAAAGCTAAATATACCTTCCTACTGCAGTTAAATATTAATAAATTATTTGACGTAAACCGTAAATAGAAAAGGATTTGAAAAGTATTGGTTCTATAAGTTTTAGCGTTTTAGTCTTATCAGAGTCGCTGTTTATACCGAGTCCCTGCGCAAAAGCATAACGTCAGTTTCTTTAGATTTAAAGTTACGCCATCGAGTTAAAAAGACACAAAATGCTTTATTTCCCATATTGACGTCACGATATTACGCCATGTCGAAGTCATACGCGGTATTGCATGACGTTTCGTAAGTATGCTTCCGCCTTAAGCAAAGCGCCCCATTTCAAGGTAAAGCGTCAGTTGACTGAACAATGAAGGGGAAACGAAACTCAGGAACCATCTCTGATAACAGACTCTTTCATCTCTACACTTGAATGATATAAACTTTTTAGGTATGTAGATGGCGCTTGTGTATAATACAAGTTCTCATTTACTTTAGATACTATTGTCTTGTCCAAATGTAGTTAGGCTTTGTCGTTGGTGTAGTTAGGTTAGGCTTATGTGTTCGATCACGAAGTCCTCGGTTCGAATTCTGGGTCGGGTTGTGAAGTTTTTCTTTCTTATAAGAAACGTTCAGTAAAATTATAAACCAGGAGTCGGAGAGTTGGTGGTGTTGCACCCTCATGCCTCGGAGAGCACATTAATTAGTCGTTCCTGATCATTGACTTCAATATCCGATAGTAATTATTGTTAAATAAAGTAAAACATTATCACGCTGAGCCCGCCATCCCGCATTAAAGCAGTGTGGTGGGTACTTTCTCCTTTTTTTGCTATACTACAAAGGGAAAGGGAGGCATCGACCTTTGTTCTCAGCTTTGTTTCAGTGAATATAGTATATATTTATTACCAGCAGCCAAAGCTTCGCTCAGGTAGACGAATTATTTGATTTATGTAGATTGTAGGTAGACATTGAATGGATACAAGGATTTTGAAAGTCAGTTTTGCAACCATTAATCTTCATAGATTCATAAAAATGTTACAGAAATGAGCTTTGTTATTCAGACAGAAAATTGTTTTTAACAATATAGAACAGAAATTATTTTAAAGAAATATAGTAAATTCGAGAAGATAATTAGAATTAAATTGTCTCATGACTTAACTCACTTAATTCAGGAGAAGTTTCAACTATTTTACAGAAAAATTAATTGAAGCCATGAATCGTTGTAATAAACTGCTACTTTGGCTTTAATTATATAAGTTAACGTAAAACTTTGTTCTGTAAAACTAACATAGTAGACATTCATGTCTTTATAATACCTTAATTAAAGTAAGCAACACCAAACGTGCTTTTTTAATTTTTCGAAGTACTAAAAGTCATTTATTTTTCCTATCTAAAAAAAGATAATTCAAAGATCAAAAATGTTTTTTTACAATTGTTAAGAGCGCGATAAATAATCACGCAGGATCACTATTTGAAAATATGTAATAGGTAAATTTATATTTTTGATATTTGATAAGCTTTGTTGTTAAAATTTAAAAAAAAATTTTGAAAGAAAAAATAACACATAGAAGTTAAATAATTATTTACAAAACTCTTTTAAGATATGCTTATTTCTATTATCTTGTATTATCATCAGAGCTTAACAAACTAAATTTCGAGGAAGTTTCCAAGATTTGTCCCAAATATACAACAAATGGGGCCAGTTAAATAAAATCGAGTAAACATTACAAAATATAAATTTTATACATAAGTATACAAAACACTTTAAAATGTGCACATATTGAATGTTAAAAAATAACGACGCAATTACACTGTATGAATAATAATAAATAGTGTAACGAAAGCACAAACTTACCTATATACCTGCTCGCACTCTTCGCCATAGTTTCCGTAAGTTGACAGCAAAAGGAAAGGGAAACAAAACTCAGGAACAATCCTTGATAAGTTTCTCTGATCATCGCTCCACTTTCTAAACTTCGCGAGAAGCAACAGACATCGTAACTGCGTAGTACTAATTTAAAATTATTTTTTTAAAAAGTTGATTTTTCTCTAAAAGCTGAAGCTCGCGTGAAGGTACATATTAAGGTTTAAAGTTTTTTATTTAAATTAGGTTTATTTAAATTCGGAATGCGAAGTCACTTTGGTGGAATGTCGAATGTTTAGTAAGGTCGAGTGCTCGCGGCACCCTAGCACCGACTGAAATATTTCTCGGTACGAGTGGATTCGTACCGGCGCAGTGCAGCCTTGGGTCCGTCCGTACTGTTGGTCTGTACTGTATTTTTAACAAGCTTTTATGTGTATTTGCAGCTAGTTAGTCGTTTGCATGGATGACTTTCAGCCTAATGCCGCTGTTGATATTAATGAGCCGACTTGAATTTTAATTAAATACATTTGACATGCGAGATTTTTAGCTGTTTGGGAATACAAAATGAAGTTTTATAACTAGGTAATATTTCAAGGTAAGTTTTATAACTATTTAATGTTTGAAAAGTTTGGATGGTTGTGTGGGTGAATGTTTGTATATCAATCACTGTGATAATAATCTTTGTCTAAAAAATATTGCCCATAGCTCTTTCTTCTTTTCTAAATTTTTCACTATTGAAGCAGTCCAGTTATGGAATTTTCTTCCTCTTCATATTATTTTTTCTAAGAAGAAATGTACTTTCTTATCATTGTATATTGTAATTATGGTGTATAAATACAATAGATATTATAGAATAATAATGAACATGAAGCTAATGCACAATTCGTGGCCTTTTCGCTAAAAAGCGATTTCTATCAGACAACTAATATAGAAGACAGAAATAAATACACAAAACAGACTCGGGCGTTCGTACACAAGAATGAAACAAAGTAATGCAAAAAGGACACATAAAAAATACTAACATTCGTAAATTATACATATATATATTACATATTTGAACTATCACAAAAGAGAATTTTTCGCGGATGAAGTCACGGCGTTCGCTAGTATTTTATAAAACAAAAATATAGGATAATTTACTTTAATTAGGATTCAATCAAAGGAAATAAATAATAATTGATATTATTTTGTTGTAAATTGGTAACTTGTTATAGTTATGAATTAACGTAATAAAAATAATTACGCGTTATTATATAAGTGCATATAAATACAAGAGTTATTATAAAAGTAAAAGGTTGGAATTTTTTGCTCATGTTACGAAAATGCGGAAATTTGATTTAAGGTTCCCCTCCGCCAGTCCTCATAACAGTCGAGTTGTTTGCCTGGTGAATTTACGTGTGGCTGAAACTTGCGGTTTACGAGCTATGTAAACCGCCCATACCTGTGCACTTGACTTGTTAATAATGGAGAGCACGTTTACATTTACTTGCTATCAAATTTGTAACCAGGAAGGTTTAAACAACGTCATTTTCGTGTCTACTGATGATCCTATTGGAAATATCTACTGTATCTAGCTCTCCTATAACTTTTAAGCGAAAAAAAGCAATTGTTTTTAGGCCGTATAATATACTATGACAGTATAGTACGAGTACGTTACGTAGCGATAAATCACTAAAAAGTAAGAAATAAAAATTTTTAACAAAAAATAGAACCTACGCAAAACGCACTTTATGTATCATAAAAAATAATTGTATCATTTAGTTGCTTTAATTTACTTAAGCATATCTAGGAGTCGGTGCCAGCCAAGGTTTCTACTTTAAGGACGTTACCTATAACCCACAAACTTCTTTACTACGTAAAATAAATTCTTAACAATAATTCCTTAAACTTGGCTGGCACCGACTTCATAGATATGCTTAAGTAAATGAACCAGCTAAATGACACAGTTATTTTTTACTTTTTAGTGCGTTTTGAGTCGGTTCTATTTTTTGTTATTGATTTAGTGGTTAGCGTAATCGGGCTCGGGTGACGAGATCGAAAGTAACTTAAAATTTGACTGTTGTATATATCCACTGCCAGGTCTGGCTTGTTGCTTAGAAGAGTACTGGGAAACATCGATCTTGTCTGGAGACATGTTTAAAGTTCTTTTTATTTTATAAAACCTTTAAGGATAGAACTTTCAACTATTTCAAATAGAGCACAGCTTAAAATATCATGGTCATTTAGAAATAAGAAGCTAGTCCGCAATAGCATATATCTTTTATACTTTGGCAGATATATAACTTTTTGTGTTTTAAAAAATCATTTAATTCATATTCTTACGTTTATAACATTTTTTGTACAACTACCCTTAAATCCTTATCAAAATAAATTATTTAATAAACCCAAGAATATAATAGAGATAAGATTTGCCTTTTACAGTATGTTAATTAGTAACATAGTTTAGGAGATAATACAAAATTTCTAAAAAGCGCGACACTGCCGCTAGTAGGTCTAAATCAAGTTGAACTCTACGTACGTACGAGTACGTATTGAATAGGCGTCAGCATTTTGCTAAGTATGGTGTTTCATGTTAGAAACGATAATATGGTAATGGGGTTGAGAATTTGATCTATCTTTGTTCAATTTATTTGGCATAGAAGACCATATGTATACTATTAATAAAAAACGGAAGAGTTTGTTCGTTTGCTTAAACGGCCTAATCTCTAGATCTGCGTGTAGGATTGTAAAATTATTTTTGTATATTTTGAAAGCTAGACTGAGTGTAACAGACTATTTAATATCAAGCTATACATATCAACTTGCCATAAATATATATTGTCAATGTTAATGTACTGTAATGTCGTACAATGTTTAACAAAAATGTAGATCGCGTTGCTTCGCGGGAAACTATAAAAAATTAAATTGAGAGGGGGAGCGGGGAATAAGCACAACTTATATAAAAGTCTGTCTTTTAAATTAGAAGGGTACCTAAAAGATTTTCGCGCGGAGGAAGTTGCGGGCAACTGTTAGTACATTTATATAGTACGGAAACTGCTACAAAAATTGTTAAAGACAAGATATCCTTACAAAATTATAATCGCGAAAGTTTGTAAGTGTGGGTGGATGGATGTATGTTTGTTCCTCTTTCACGCAAAAATTACAAAATTTATTTTGATGATACTTTACAATAATACAGCTAATACATCAGAATAACACATCGGTTACTTTTTATCACGAAATTATAACGGAAACGGGAACTACGCAGGTGAAATCGCGAGCTACCTCTAGTATAATATGATATATTATAATGATATATTATGATATAATATAATGATATATTAGAAGATCTCATGATGACAAAACATTTTGGTGTTTTCCTTACTCTAAAACAAATACTTATTACGATGGGTTTACTAGAGGGTAAAGTACAAATCTGCAATTCACTTCGCTTTTTCGAGTATCAATCCGAGTTCTTTAATATTTAGCGATAGAAAATGCCAACTTTCTCAAAATGACTTTGCGAAACTTCTCAATCTACCCGCAGTGGCATTCGAAATTTGATTTTAAATCCACTCTAACGCTACTTGTTACCGTCGAGTTGCTCGCCCGGTAAATTTATGTATGGCCCGAACTTTGAATATACGATGCTAGAAAAAATATCCACTCCTCTACACTGAACTTGGCCTGATAAATAACGAATGCTCGTGGAATTTTTTAGACTACAGTTTGTCTGCAAAAGGAAAGGTGTAGTTTCTAAATAATTTGCCTAGAAGTTGTTGTTATAGATAAATTGTACACGTCTTAGGTGAACTGAAAATAGCTTGACGAATAAATAAACGTCAATATTGTAATTTATACTACCGTTGAGCTGAGACAATGGATATGATCATGGATATAGAGCAACAATTTGCAGGAAATATGTTTTACAATATATTACCCTACATGGGTGTTAGTTTCACGTGTAAATAAATATCTTAGTATAAAGTAATACTGCAGTTGTAAGCTTTTAGCATGAAGAGAATCAGTATAAGACTTAATGATTTGATTTCATTTTAACGACAAAATCTCATTCTGAATTCTTATCCTGAAGTGGTATTACAGTTAAATCAAGTCAGTCCCAGTTATAATTATTTATATCTAATAGTGATCTTCTTACCATGCATGGGAGAGAAATGGTGAATTTAAGCTCAATATATGTCTGTCTTTGTAATGTCTTTTCAAGCCTGGCTCTATAGTTATAATATTGATGATATTGTTTTTTAAAAACAAAAATGAACGTTAAGCACTTGTAAAGTTAAACACGTAGTTAATAAGCAACAGTGTACGCGAAACGTAATACCTTGAAGAGTTTTAGCGTGGAAAACTCTTGACCTATTTGTTTATAGGTGCTTTGTTGCTAGTTAAAGTTTCGTGAAAATTACAATATTTTCAAGATGAAACCCTATATATATATATAGATACATAGAAATCCTTTTATAACACCCGTCACAAAAAGAGGTGTGTTATATGTTTGAAGTCGATGTCTGTCTGTTAGTGTGTATGGGTGAGTGGGTGTGTGTCTGTCTGTGGAATTGTAGAGCGCATGCGGATGGACCAGTATCTATGTGATCTTTTGATCTGAAAGCCAATTTCCTTACGGTGGTGCTGAGATATGTTTGATGTAAAGTAGCCGCCGCTACAAAATGGCAGATTACATATTTTTTCATAACTCTCTCAATATGGGTATCAGATTACTATGAAATGTTTAAAATCGAAGATGGACGCCACGAGAAAACGCCGGGTGAAAATTACATTCTGTCCAAAATGGTCGCCGCTACAAAATGGCAGATTACATATTTTTTCATAACTCTCTTAATATGGGTATCAGATTACTATGAAATGTTTAAAATCGAAGAGGGACGCCACGAGAAAACGCCGGGAGAAAATTACATTCGGTCCAAAATGGTCGCCGCTACAAAATGGCAGATTACATATTTTTTCATAACTCTCTTAATATGGGTATCAGATTACTATGAAATGTTTAAAATCGAAGAGGGACGCCACGAGAAAACGCCGGGAGAAAATTACATTCGGTCCAAAATGGTCGCCGCTACAAAATGGCAGATTACATATTTTTTCATAACTCTCTTAATATGGGTATCAGATTACTATGAAATGTTTAAAATCGAAGAGGGACGCCACGAGAAAACGCCGGGAGAAAATTACATTCGGTCCAAAATGGTCGCCGCTACAAAATGGCAGATTACATATTTTTTCACAACTCTCTCAATATGGGTATCAGATTAAAGGCTCTAAAACTAGTAGAATACTATATACTATGAAAAGTTTAAAATCCAAGATGGATGCCACGAGACAATGGCAAATTACATTAGGTTTACTTTTTTTAAAATTATACTAATACTTGGTACTAGTCGAGTATTACTAAGTAGGTAATACTTATAAATGTAGGATGTTAGGGTCCAAATTTATTTTTAGTATAATTTTAGTATATGTAGAAATATGTGTGTTTTTATTTTTATTGTAATAATATTTTAGGTCATAATTAATTTTTTTAGTTATTAGCTTATTATAGATTTATTTTTGTTTTTTCTATTAATTTATTAAATTTAAGAGGGGCAAGGCTGTTTAGGCTATTGTGCGTGGCGGCACCTTGACTAGGGCCCAGCTGAAAATCTGGGCCCTATTTTGAGAGAACTATACTGCTGTGTGGATTTTTAGTAGAGACACGAAAGTTTTAATACCAAGTTATGTACGTTTTCATAGTTTCTCTAATAATTACATGATATTATAGCAATAAAACTTTTTCGGAAAAGAAAGTAATTGGGTCCTAATTAGATATCTAATTCGCGCTATACGAAAATACTGAATTTTAAAGTTGTAAGCGCGTGCTCTTGTCATAGAGGATACTAACTGTGCCTAGTGGTTTTACTCGCGTGGATCCCGTTCCCAGGGCCGCGCCAACCCCCCACAGCGCCTGTGTGCGAAACCTATGAAGCGCCTCACCTTGCACACACTTTCAATTTACTGATTGTTCAATTGTTTAATGTTTTGGCACTCTTTTGTCTTAAAGTCGGGGAATCCCCGTGACCCTACCCCGCTTGCGTCGGTATACATTCATAATTCATTCAATCAAACTCACGGCGGTTCTTTTGATTTTAGCTGAGCTCGTAACGAATGTACAAGAAAACCCAAATTGTAAAATGAAACCACACCCTTGAGTATTATCTTAGAAGGCTTGTATAATAAGCGCATTATAATTATTTTGTTATTTACAAGGCATATGTTGCGCCTATTGTACCTACTTAATCATCGATAGTCTACCACAATATTATTTTGTTGTGTAAGTGTAACAAAAATAATTTCGATGGCGGCGTCTCTATTGACTTGGCGCCTGTGTGCGCCGCACACTTCGCACATAGGGGCGGCTCTGCCCTGCCCGTTCCCATGAGAGTATTGAGAAATCCCTCATGGCGAGCATTATCATTCATTATCATTATCAGCTTATTAACGGGCCACTACAGGACCAGGCCTCCCTCCTTATAGGAGAGGGATATGGAGCGTACACCCACCACGCTGCTTCGATGCGGGTCGGCTGGCTTAGGCTTACTCATTTCTCGATGAATATGGAGAGCACATTCATCGCGAAATGAGTAACTATGCTTTTCAAGTATTTCTGTTTAGACATCTCTTGATGGCTCAATTGGTTTTTAGGGAGTGGTTGCTCGCTTCATATGTAAAGATTATAAAGCTCTCTATCGTAACTTTTTGAATGAAATAAGCCCTTAACTTGAAAATAACCAAGAACCAAGAAGTTGCTATTACTGTACCTGCTACCAAATATTTACTTTATGAAACAGTTTTTGAAAAGTGTAAACAATCTTAGTCAATTAAAAAAAATGATACACTTAATGTAAGTCATCTAATATTTAATACCATAGACAATACCATTAATATAATTAAGTTGTTGGCAAGAGAAAACGAAAACAATGGGACCGCGATAATTGCGTTTAGATTGCAGAAAAATTATGATGCGCTAAGCGGTTGGGATTTTAAAGCAATTAGTTCAAAACGCGAAAACGCTGGCATTCCAGGAATTATTACAAAGTGGAGACAAAGGTAAAGAGACGAACACTACAAGCGTTTTAATATTAAAGGAATATTCAACGACTAGACAAATGAAACGTACTTAACGAAACTGTAATGTCTCAGATAAATAACTAAATATCTCTATTGAACAGATAGGTATACGTTTTCTTAATTTTAAAAACATTGCGAAAAGGTAGTAGGTAAGTTAAAATATGGCATGGCACCGACTTTATATATCGCACCCCTAGATCTAAAGGGAACTAACTCAAAATTCTTGATTTTTGAGTTATGAACACCTTTGAATTTGTCATTTCAATACCTATCGACCAATAAATCAGATTCAAAACTATTACCAATATTCGCCACTAGATGTCTTTGTATACCTATATTGTTGAACGAGCGACCCAACCAAAACAGCGACAACGCCAGTTGGGACCAAATTTACAAGTGGAATGCACGTACCGGGCTTAAACAAATTGGAGTTATTTTGGGTTAAACCCATATTGTTGAAATTTGATGGAGCATTATTTCGAGTTGTCGCCATTTTGATAGTTAGTGCTGAGTTAATTAATGAAACACTTTGAGTTGAACCAGTATTACTGGCAAAGTGAATACAAAAGAGGGCCAACTTAAAACGAAAATCACCAAAATGGGTTCAACTCAAAATAATACAAAAATATATACACAAATTGATAAGCTATAAGGAAGCATCTATCAAATTGCATTATTAAGACCCAGCCCTTTATTAAAACCCAAGATTCTTAATATCCACATTCAGCTGTAAAATAAAGTTCATACATCTATGCAGAAAACTTCTGCAATGCACAGGGACTCGGCAATCAGTTTTTGCCTCTCCTGTAAAATGAGCTTTTTTGAGTTAATACCTGTTTAGATATAGAGGTGCGATATGTAGTAGCTGTACCCGGCAAACGTTGTTTTGCCATGTATATTATTTCTAGGAAACTTTTTTTTAGTATTTTTTAATGCCACATTATAAAAAAATTAAAATACAATGTTGACAACCCTTATTAGGGGTATGAAAAATAGATAGTAGCCGATTCTCAGACTTACTGAAAGTGCATATAAAATTTGATAAAAATCGGTTAAGCCGTTTAGAATTTTATATGTTAAGAAGATATGGTTAAGTAAATTACAGTAACTTAATGACGTTTATGAATGTTTTGAAGGGTTAAAGGTTTTCAAGGGAAATATTATTATCAATCACTTAACGATCAAACCTTTTGGATAAAATAACTTATTGACCTTATAAACTTTACATAAAAATTTAAATTGTACTTTCGATTCTAAATACTTTGAGAAAAAATCTAAATTCAAGTCCCATACAAACACTATGTGTAACTAATATATTATGCATTTTCTGTTTCTTTTTTCATTAAAATTCTGGTATTTGTAGACGGAAAATTTAGCTCACGAATCATACAGAGAAGAGAGATACATATTTGAACCGGTCCGACCAAATTTATTACCGATCAATTTACTCGATAGCAAAGTTTCCGATTGGAAGCTTCGTTTGAAAGTTATACTGAAACTGAACTGAAAAAGGCTTCAAGTGGTTTTAAGCTATTACGTAAGCCAACATCGAGATGCCACACTGGCCAGCTTCGGCAATACTTCATTTTGACGTGAAACACAGCGACGAAAATAGCCTCCCGTTTTTCAGCATTTAACATTTCACAGCATTATTTCATTTGTTTCATATTACGGCAGTTTAACTGAAATAATTGTTACAGCAAAAACATGATACTTATTTACGAGTTAAAAAACTAGTTGCGCCAGTAATTAGCGCAAACCTAAGAACCGTTAGCTATACATATAAAAAAAAAATATCTGTTACAAGTTATTCTTTCCACACTATTGCGACCGATGCTGGATTCTTTCAAATTCCATAACCATTCAAATTCCAAGCACTTCACTGATAATTTGGCTTGTTTATAGTGACTATACCTACTAGGTATCGGTTCGAAATACTGAATCTGACAACAGCCAGCGATATAAATTCAGCGGAAAATTTATGAAAATCTTACTTAAATACCGTATCCATTAGATATGTCGAATATTTTTGAGTTAAATTATTCATTTTTGTGTTGGTAGTTATAATCGACGTATGCAATACAATTTTGTCTTAAAATGCTACTATTGTGGTAGTTATAATCGACGTATGCAATACAATTTTGTATATGTGGTCATTTACCAAGCTTTTTCTCACAATGGTCATTAGTCCGCGGCGAACCACTATTAATAATTGCGCACCTGAAATAATCGTTAGGCAATTCAATTATAGGTATCATCGGCGGGGTTATTGGAAACGCGCCGGCTCGTGCCTATCCGCCGGATCCAATCAGCCTGCGTTATTACAAAAATGCTATTAAATATTTGGTTGTTTGACCATTATGCGTTGTCTGTATAATAAACAGGTTAGGTTTGTATAGGGATTAGCTTTAAACTTTAATGTTTTAAATGGAAAAAAATAGTAAAGAAAGCTTAGTAATAGTAGTTATGTGTTTTAAGTTTAATTGATAGGCGCTTAATTTTTAAATACTGAATATAAAGTACATTTATTTATTCAATATCTTTTACTGCATACTTAAAATAGTTAAATGGTATCTAATCTTACATAGCTTGAAATTAATTCTACAATTCAGTGTGAAATAATGATATTACACGCCTATTCTTAACAAGTACATTGTTGTCTATGAATATATTGAAAATAAATTTGTCAGGTATAAAATCTAATTTCTGAGATGAATATTTGGCTAAGTTTCAAAGTGAATCAATTTCTATGCTTACTAATTGAAAACTTATTTTTGTAATTCTTAGTTGGTAAAAAACTATCTTTAAAACCTTGCTTACTTTACTTTTGATTGCTTAATATACATAGTGATATTCAGGGCAATTCCACCATGTTTTTAGTATAATCAACGCATTTTAAACTGAGTCGTCGGACAATAAATGTCACTGACAGTATATACTCGTAGTTAATTAAAGGCTCTATGTAGGTTTGGATATTCTATTTAACGAAATTAAAATACCCGTTAGTGATTTTTGGATCCAGTTCCACTTTGTACCCACGTAAGTAAGGCAAACAAACATTACGTTTGTCACGTAAAGCCACACATCAACCAAACCGTATTACGCACATTGCACCCCAGCACCGGAACAAGCTGCGGAGTCCGGAAATGTTGACTTCGCATCGCAGAACTGCAAACACATTACTACAGTACTGGAATCGAACGTCACTTACACGTGTGACCATTGTGAGCTTTACTACAATTATTGATATTATATAGCATTATTTTTCCAAAATAAATTGTTATTCAGTTCTTTCAAATAGGCTTAGTTTATAAGTATAATGACGTAGAAACCCTCAACCATGACTTTTTTTATTAAACTATACTTATAAACCTTCTACTTGGGTCAATGTAATATAATATAATCATGTGTGCAGTTAGCAACTTATTAAATTTTCTTTTAAAATCATCGTCATCATCGTAATCGTTAGTTCTAATTTTGTATGTTAATGAAAGGCGATCAAACTGCCGTCAAGCATTTTATTATTAAAAAATTCGTTAATTTATTAAGTTAATAAACATAATTTAAAATTTATAATTTTTCTTTGTAATCATAAAATCTAAAATTTTTTCATTAAATTTGAAGTTGCATAATTAAATATTTCAAAATATGATAATTGGCTATTAGACACTAATCAAAATATTGGAATTAAAACTTGATTCTATAAAAAATATAGTAAAACTAATTAAATTGATCAAATAAATAAAAAGTTATAAGCATTTGAATATGTCTGATTAGACAGAGACAGACATACTGTGGTGTGACGTCACACTAAAGTATCGCCATATTGGCTTAGTACAAATATTCTTTTTGCGAGAAAAGGACAGAAGACCCCTACTCCAAACATTTAAGTGGCTGTGACTTTGCAGATCTTTATCGGATTTTTATTATTTTTTCAGCGTACGTCATTATTTTCATCTTAGTTTATAATAAAGTAATAAAATAAATTGAGTCAAATACCGAATTTAGTTGTTAATTTTTTTAAATATAATTACTATTAATTTTATATCTTTTGTCTTTGTCGCTAATTCTCACCGTTATTTTAGTTGGTGAATACTTAAGCAATTGGGAGATCCAAAAAATATAAGTATATTTAGATAAGCATTTTGAATACTTTTCAACCCTGAAAATATAGCAACTTTTTACCGTAAATTTATTAGCATTTCACCAAATAGGTATCGATTAAAATATTCAAATCAGCATCTAGAAGAGTTAACTGGAGCGCTCGTTAACCTCGTTTCAATTTTTTCGACCTGACATTGTGACGATATTTACCCAGTATCTGCATAATTTACATCGTTCAAAATTCATAATAATCCTACATTGCTTGTGGAATATATTTTTGGTTCTAGAGTCAACCAAACTAAAAAGAAAGAACAAGTTTTTTTATATTTCTGTTATATTAGGTATAATTAAAAAAATCTCAAGTGAACTGAGGGTTCCGTAAAATATGTGATGTAAGTAAGAATTTAAGGCTTTCGCAGTTTTTCCTTTATCTGTGATAGAATACATTGCGTTGTACCAAATTTCAAGAGTTCACGGGCCCTGTAGGTTTTGATTATTTGCTTGATTTTTATCCGTTATGAGAAAACATTAGATCAGAATATTATTAAAATAATCTCTTAAATTTTACAAAGTGTTTTAAACTTAAACAAAGTATTATAAGTAGGCACCAAAGATTATACTGAACCTTCGTAACTATCACGGCTTAGTTAGTAGGTATGATATAAAACTTTAACTTGTAGGTATGCCATAAAATTATAGCGAGTAGCAGGTGCACTATTTTAATTGAAATATGTGAAATTCAAAGTTATAACTTAAACATTTTATCTTAGAACGGACCATTTTTAATGAAAAATATTATAACACTCATAATGGGCATTAATCTATTTTCATATCACGAATTTTTCATAGTGCTGAAGGATTATAACAAACTCAATCAAGTTTTTATTATATCAGGGGTTAAAGTATGAAATTGCCGATTTATACTAAAAATAAAAATTCGTTTTTTTTAAATTTAACATATTTATTTAATCAAAATACTTACCATTATTATCTATACATTGCTGCCATCTAATAGGAAGCTCATTTATGCCTTTGCGATAGAACTCTGGTGATCTAGATTCGATAAACTGTGTGAAAGCATGTTGCACTGTCTCTTGAGAAGAAAACTTTTTATCACGTAGAAAATTGTCCAAATCACGAAAAAAATGGTAGTCCGTTGGAGCAAGGTCTGGCGAATATGGAGGGTGACGAGTGGTTTCTAATTGTAGTTCCTGTAGAGGTAAAACGGTTTCTCGTGCTGTATGAGGTCTCGTGCTATCATGGAGCAATAATGGTGAAGATCGATTTATAAGTCGGGGCTGTTTCACTGCTAGTTATGCTATCATTGTTCAGAGTTCGGCGCAGTAGACATCTGCCGTTATTGCTTGACCAGATCGGAGAAAGCTATAGTGATTAACACCACGCTGAGACCACCAAACAGTTACCATTACCTTTTTATTGGTAAGCTTTGCTTTAGGACACTGTTGCGGCGTTTGACCTGGGGTCAGCCATTGCATTTTCCGCTTAAGATTATCGTAAAGAATCCATTTTTCATCACATGTCACAATTCGATCCAATATACCTTCATTTCTGTATCGATTCAACAATGCAACGCAAGTTTCAACACGCGTTTCTTTCTGCAGATCAGTCAAATCATGAGGCACCCATTTTTCATATTTTTTTATTTTATTGATTTGACGCAAATGAGTCAATATTGTTGGTAAAGTAACGTTAAACCATGCCGCTAATTCCTGGGTAGTTTGCCTCGGATCGGCTTCCACCATCTCTTTCAAATCATTGTTATTCAGCTGTGTGGGCGGTCTTCCATGTGATTCGTTCTTCAAATCGAAGTTTCCAGCACGAAATCGTTTAAACCAAAATCGCACAGTGCGTTTATTAGCAGTCCCCTCTCCAAACGCAACATTAATATTGCGAGCTGTTTCTGCCGCGTTAGTTCCGCGTCGGAACTCGTATTTAAAAATCACACGAATTTTCGAAGTATCCATCTTTATTGTCTAAGCTGAATAAAAAAAACAACTGAACGTTGATAATCGAATGTTGCACATTTTTTAAAAGAAGGACTACACAGGTACCGCATGAAAAAAATTCACTTTAAAATCTTAATCCATGAAGGTTCTATGTCAATTCGAAGTACCTATTCCAATAAAACGGCAATTTGATTCTTTAACCTCTATTACCAATACAGCAATCATTATCATCAGCTTATTAACGGCCCACTACAGGTCCAGGACCTCTTCTAGAGTCTAGACCTACCACCCTGCTGCAATGCGTGTTGGCAGGCTAAGGGTGATAATGTTTAATTTGTTAACGATCACTATCAGATGTTGATGATAGTAACCGGTATGGACAACTTCACGTGCTATTCGAGGCACTTATGTGTAATTTCCTGAGACCGGGCTTAAAATTTAATTCAAAATTTCTTAGAAGAGAGATAACTTAGATTATCCACAACCCGACCCAGAATTTGATTCAGTAGACCAACAAAGTAGTCTTTATATCATATTAAATATCAATGAAAAAATAAATAAACATCAAATCTCTGATAAAACTAATTGAACATCTGAACACTGAAGTAATGTCTACATCGAAACTAAACTGTTGGCAAGCTTGAAAGCCATGTATGTTCCTAATTATCGCGCTGCCGATTATTTATTTAGACTAATCTCGCTGATGCTTATCTCATCGTACCGACAAAGCCATAGCAAACAATTTTGTCAGATGAAACCATCATGAAAACGTTCAAACATTTCAAACCGAGCTTTAACCAAAGGATTTGTTATAATCGCAAAACGTAATCGTATTTTAAACCAGGTTTAAACCAAAGAGTTTGTTGAATAACGATAATTAGGGACGATATTTCGACAAAATCATTAATGGCTTATTGTAGGTATAGGGTGCAAGTTCGAAGCTGAGCGTAGACGACAGCAGCAAATGACATAGTCGTAGCGTACTATTGTAGTGTCGCTGCGACAAGTCGTTTGAAGTCAGCTACGAACACGCACCTTTTGGTGTATGATGTGTTTATTTCCGTAGTACTCGTACACTATAGGTACATGATATAATTATCAGCTAATTTTAGAAGCACACAATATCGTCAGTCCTTATTACTTATGGGAGCGGCGAAATGAAGCTTAAACCCACCACGCTGCTCCAATGCGGGTTTGTGCTACAGTCTAATTCATGTTAGAACTATTGACCCCAAATAATAAACGCATACATAAATCCTCCGAGTACACTAAATTTAATAACATCTATGACATATCTCTAGATCTATGAAGCATTAATTATAGTTTATGGTCAATAATGATGATTTGTACATTTCACAGATTAATGTTATAGTATCCACGAAACATTTGCCAATTATAGCTTGACCAGAAACATAAAAAACCTCGTCATGTTGCGGAAAAATATAAAACTAAATTGTACAAATTACCTACTATGCACAGATTGCTATAAAGTAGATACTTGTGGCGCCCCCAATCAAGGCTTTTTTAATTTCCTTTAGGCTATACAATTCGCTTGTTTGTTTGTTTTCCATTATTCTGACTTAGTCATGTAGAAATATAAATGCATTTTCGCAGAATGTCTGAAAAATCCTTAGAAATGGATTGAAAGTAGGACCTATCTGATTGAAGTCCGTGAACCGTTGAGTTATAAAGGCTTCATTTGCATACTAAATTAACTTTAACAATATTCAAATACAGTTAATTACAAAGCGGCAGAACACACAGATTAATCTAAATAACAGATGATCATTGCGAAGCTGCATCTAATTAATAACACCCGTTTAGAATAGTTCGCTCTTGTGATAAACAAATGCACGAGTAGGGTTGCCATGGGGCTGTGATGCGACTGAAGACTCATCTTACTTTGAAGATAACAACAAACGTGTCCCATTGATTGGTTATGTGGTCGTAGCGTCGTTTAATAATGCGCAATCAAAAATGTCGCGCTTCTTTCACCCCAACGCAGCAAAACAGCGAGCAATATTTTTGATTGCGCGCTATTTTACGACGTCTTGTCCAAATAAATAATCGATGAGACACGTTTGTCGTTATCTATTAGACGACATAATATGTCTTTGGTCGCATCTTAGTACTACGATCATGAAATTTAATAGCCGGAAAGACCAACCAGTTTGGCCAGATATTTGAGTAAAAAGGCTGGGCACCCCACATTATTGAGGATTTTGTGTTCCAGTATTCGAAAGTACATACATGAGACATAAAAATA
This sequence comes from Mycalesis mineus, assembly GCA_034621355.1. Taxonomy (NCBI): domain Eukaryota; kingdom Metazoa; phylum Arthropoda; class Insecta; order Lepidoptera; family Nymphalidae; genus Mycalesis; species Mycalesis mineus. The sequence continues at coordinate 13,185,281 of CM067890.1, read as the reverse complement.
GGTAGATAAAATAAAGCTTTTTTAAGTAAAGGTATCTTGTTAAATTCCAAATAAATAGTAGACTACGGACTGTTGGTCGCCCGGCCACGTTCGGCGTTCGGTCGTTTGGGAAATTTAAAAAGCCCAACAGATGCCGGACAAGCTGTTAATTTTTGCCACACACGAAATCAAAAAGCCTAATTATGTCCGGCTATATCTGTTCGCATGGCAATTCTATGCATGAGCATGTGTTGTATTAACTCGAGTTATTGGTGTGTAGGTACAGTAAGTAATCGTACAATCGTTTTTTTTTTATCGACTACAAGTTGGCCCTTGACTGCTATCACACCTGGTATTAAGTGATAATGCAGTCTAAGATGGACGCGGGCTAACTTGTTAGGAGTGGGGCAAAAATCCACACCCCTATCGGTTTCTACACGACATCGTACCGGAACGATTGGCGATACGACTTTGTCGGTAGGGTAGTAACTAGCCACGGAATCGAACTCAGGACCTCCGTCTAATAAATCCACTGTGCATAGCACTGCGCCACGGAGGTCGTCAAAATCATTACCAGCCTATTTTAATGGTTCACTATAGGACCAGGCCTTCCTTTTCTACAAGGGTAGAAGAGGGGAAATATCTAAAGACTTGATGTAATTGTAGAGTATGTATCTATGTTGTGTATACATATGTTGTGTTTGTCTTTGTCAAACGGTAGCGATTTATACGGTACGTGTACGAGTTAATCATTTACAAATATCTTATTACGTTCAAGCAAGTCACCACAAACACCTCCGTGGCGCAGTGGTATGCGCAAACAAAGACGATTGAAGCAAAAACAAGAATGTCGTGTAGAAACTGAAAGGGGTGTGAAAAGCCCGCTACATAGATTGCATCATCACTTAACATCAGGTGTGATAGCAGTCAGGGGCCCACTTGTAATCGATAAAAAAAATTGAAGCAAAAACAAGAAACTCGTAAAAGCAACAAACTGGTCCCTATTTGACCAAATACATCATGTTACATTATATTATACACACAACTCAAATATAGGGAACTGCCTTTTAACTATTTGCCTATGTCGGTAGTATATGCAGCGGACCAAGAGTTTAGCTTACTAGAAACTATCAGGTGATAGTAACAAGTCTTTGTTACGGTACCGGACCGAAGATTTAAGGTGGTCTCCGTGGCGCGGTTGTACCATCACCTATGTTTTCGACCTAAAATTTCTTACTGAGAATTTCTTAAAAGCTATATAACCACCAGACCAAATAGGTAATACCGTAATAAGAGTAACAATTCTTCGTAAAAGCAAGAAACTGGTGACCTGTCTAATCTGAACAAACACACGTAAATTATAAGCACACGGCTGAAATATAGGGAACTGCAGGTTTAACTATTTGCCTATGTCGACAGTATGCGCAGCGGAGTGAGAGTTTACTTTAACTCGCTAACAATGCCCCTGCGCTTGGACTGGGAAACAGATGCGACTCTCTGTAACAGAACTTTCAACGGCCAATTATAAGTTCCAAGGAGTCACTTTACATATAGATAATAGACTGCCTTGAGTAAGTTCACAGAGGCATGAAATTGATAAAAGACACGGCTGTTTCTGATCATTGATATATAACAATAACTTTTTCTACACATCTTTTGTTTGTCTGGAAAAATTTGTACATAGATAAAAATTAAAGTTGTTGTTTATGTATGTTAACATGTTTATTCACTTGTATTGTATAATTCATCCAGGAAGTCAGGAATATCAGATTTCAGATACGAGTATGTTTAAATAACTGGAGTAACCTGTGCTCTTTGATTCAAAACTAAACAATGTTTAATGGGCACACATGTTCGATTTCAAATAATTGCAAGAATATAACAAATAGATTTGCCATAATTTGGACATTGCCATAATTTGCGCCAGGCTGTCCAAACGTATGCTCATATTTAACTATTTTATTTAAATACACACCACTTGAAAATATATCAAATATATAAGAATTTCAATCGAGTTTTTGTGTTCTGAATCACGTGACCGTCGTCGTAGTACGAAAAATCAACTTTTATAAACCTTCATAACTTTTATCAGCGACTGCTTAGCTACAAGTAACTTTATTACTATTTAAATAGAAGATCTGTACTATTTAATGACATATATATCATCTCTGGGCATCTCTGGGACAGACTTCCATACATTTCTTACCTATGTCCCTTGTTTTAGTTCATAAGTTACAATTGATGTATTTTAATAACAAAACAATGAGCCAGTGTGAAGCTTGCAATAAATATTTATTTATTTATTTTCTAACATCACTCTGTATTTTATTATATATATATTTTAGTGTCTGATTTGTTAATTTGTACACGATAATGATAATTTGGGATTTAATAAGGGTACTCGTACAGTGCAAATTAAAATTCAAAAGGCGGCTTTACCTTTGTCAAATAACGTTGGAATTATGAAACCAAGAGGGTAACAAGAGGCATTGTAGTGAGGAGTAAACAATAATTATCCAAATCATTGACTTGGTCAATAGGCTTGAAGGTTTTGTTTGTGTTACATATACTCCTAGAAGTATCTAAGCTTTTTTTATTTTTTTATTCATTGCAAGTTAGCACTTGACTGCAAACACAATTAATGGTAAGTGGTAATGCAATCAAAGATAGAACTACGAGTTACTTGTTAGGAGTATCATAAAAACCACACCCCTTCGGTTTTTGGGCGACATCGCACCGTAAAGCTGAATCGCTTGGCGGTACGTCTTTGTCGGTATTGTTAGTGTGGGATAATTTTAAATTGGGATACTGTATAATAAAAACAACGAATAAGATACCAGCATCCACTAATACGAAATTTGTAATTAGTAGGTATGCTTTTTAATACAACGTAAATAACTTTAAGTAAAGTATCCATTAAAACTTGTAAAATTTGACACTAACTGTGAAAAAGAATACCTAAAAACCAGCGCCTCATTATTCAGAATGAATCAAATATTCACTTTTCTGACAATTTAAGATTGCAAAGATTTAATAAACGCTGGATAATTTTGCACATTTATCTCGGATAGTCTTCGAAATAAAAACTTATGGTAATAGCTCATACTATTATGTATTCATTGGTAATAGTAAATTAATTTATTTAATATAATTGTGTCTATATGCAAAATTTTATGATCATCGACTGAGTAGTTAGGACTTGAAAATTAAATTATATTCGCCACAATTTATAGTTGAGCATCATTATTTCTTATAGCTAGAGGGAAAAATATCGTAGGAAATATAGTCAATCGTGTGTGGCGTGAATTAGCATAGTATTGCCTATGACAGCAGTCTATGCAGTCACATTTATTGCTTTTATCTTGCTTTAAGCATTAATTACTTACTTACCAGTATAAAATATTTTACTCTTTTGATGTATCCGTTTTACCAAAATTCATATTGATTATCTTTTACACTCATTTATTTATTTACAATTATTTTAAAAAATTTTAACAATGCTTCTAAAATTATAAAAAAAAACACTAGTAAAAATTTATGAAAAAATTCATTCCGCCTGCTGCGGGGCCCGGGGGTCCAAGCAATGTGGTTGTGGTGGTCAGGGCTCCAGAGTGATGAACCTCCTCACAATGCGCGCCGTTTCAAGAATTACTGCCTTCTGTATCCGACCCTTGATCAAACAATTAAGCGAAAGCTTTTTAAGATGTTCGTCAAAGCTTTAAAATGAAAAAATAATATGAAAAAAAAAATGAGTAGTGCTTACATTTAACTTTACTCAATAATTTATACATGTATTTTTAGATTCGACAAAACCAGATATCTACACGTTCTATATATTATGTATTATCTAACAAACTTCCTCTCAGAAGCTCATAGTTCAAAATCGTTTATTTCAATTAAGCTTAGTTTATTTGTAATAACTCTCTCTACCACTGGTTTCGAAGGCAGGTTCTGCTGAGAAGAAGAAAAAAGAAGAACTCTGATATAATAATAATAATAATATATAATATAGAGAATATCTGTATCTAATATAGAGATGAGTGCTCTATTATAACAAAGCGGCGCTATGTTATCGGTTCATTAAAATTACATTAAATTTGATATATATCTAATTGCTCTTCTAAATTCATCAAGTTATAAACTCTAGAAAATCTTTGGGATAAATTTTAAATAGTATCTAATGATACAAATAGTCGTAAATTCGTTTATAAGGGCATTGGCACGATCCCGTCGATGCAATTACCGGATCGTCAACTGTAGAAACCTAACGAGCGACGTGATTGCTAATACTGAGTTTACTTTGCAAACTAAACTGTTCTACATGTCTCCTTTGATTTAGATCTCGAATAAGGAAAATGGTGTATAACTCCTGCAATCGTTTGTTGATTTTTTATCAAATACTAGCAGATCTAGTAGACGGTGTCCTGTGATTGACTTTGAATTGATGCTATCCACAGAGAAGTTTCAAGGTATTATCATAAAAGTATTTTGTTACAAAGTGTAGGTATGTGAACATTTTATCTAACCTGAGATAAGTTTAAGTTTAATTTCGTACATATTTTGTCGTACAATACTGCTTACACCACGTATTATGTAATCCATCATTATAACTTGAAACAAATGAAATTGAAACACTCGGAATTGTGAGTGTATTCATTTCATTATGAGTGTTAAAACATAAAACTAAGACAAATCTTTCTACGTATAGTGCTGCTAATACATTACCAGCCTTTTGAGAGATTTTCTATGTACCCCTTAAATAACCCCATAGGTATTCATTCTGTGTTTCGATAACCGCCCGCTGGGGAATTGACGTAACCTCTCATCAAGGCTTTTCGCTTAATTGAAAGAAAATATTGGCCATGTTTAAAAGATATGGTTTATATTTTTTCTTTATCTCTAATAACAGTTTTAGATAGAGATATTATATTGCGTGTTTTTTCAAGGATTTACTGTAACAAACTGTTACAGTACGTTAAGCCGTCGGTCAACATCTGACAGTGATCGTTAATTGGCATTGGATTAGCGTGGTGGCGCTACGCTTTATATCGCCTTTAAAAGTAGGGAGGCCTGGTCCTGCAGTAGGCGGTTAATAGGCTGATAATGATGGTGATGATGATATTTTTTTTACCGACTACAAGTTGGCCCTTGACTGTTATCACACCTGATGTAAAGTAATGATGCAATCTAAGATGGAAGCGGACTAACTTGTTGGGAGTAGGATGAAATCTACACCCGTTTCGGTTTTTACACGACATCGTACCGGAACGCTAAATCGATTGGCGGTACGACTTTGTTGGTAGGTAGGTAACTAGCCACGGCGATAGCCTCCCACCAGCCAAACCAAGACAAATTAAGAAAAATCTCAATCTGCTCACAACAATTGGTTATTATAATTTGCTCGCGCAAACTGAAATTGGTACAGTTGTGCTGACTAAGAAAGGTATCATCGAAGTACCTAAACTTGAATATTTTTGCACACTTGAATATTTGATGACGTCACGTATCGTATTTGGATGGCGACTGGTCAGCGAAACAAAGTTTACTTAGCAAATTAAATTGCGCCTGCGTTCTCGTTTTAGCGAGGGTCGGTTTTAATTTAAAGTGAAATAAGCATTTAAATGTATTGGTTCACGTAATTTTCTTCTATCTTGCGTATTCGTTTGTTAAATTCTTCTTCCAAAGATAGTGTGTAACAGAAATCTTTGTCTTTTATTTTTGGAGTATTTTGTACAGCTAGCTAAATATTTTTGTATCAGAATTTCATCTTTTTCTTTTAGTTTGCAATAAGGAATAAATACATTTCAGAACGAACATTTTATGAAAAATTCATCTACAATAATTCTTGTTCAATACTGCCTCAGATAGATCAAGGAATATATATATAATACTCTTTACTAGAAATATAGATATAATAGATAAATGATTTTGAGCAAAGGATTTTGAGATCAGAATTGCGAGCCTCAAGTCATGCTGTGTGAGATTTTCGTTATAAAAAAATTGACACTAGCGATAATTTTGAAACTGAAAATCGATGGTGATGGTTCATTTACATGCTTGAAAATTCACGACAAAGTGTTGAATTTATTACACGAAAATATTTAATAAGTTTTTTTGTAGTAAATTAAAGTCATTGAAGCCATACATTTATCAATGTTTTATTTTGATACTTGTAGTTAGGTATCTAAGTTGTTAGTGGTTTTCAAAGGTTAAGGCACATGTAAAATATTATGTAAAAAAAATAGTTATAGAAACAATAACAGAATAGGAACAGTTTGCGCTGGTCGTGGCGATTAAAAACCGCTATACAGCAAAATATGCGGCCATAAAATTTACGCTCAATAAAACATTATTGGGTCCAGCCATGGGAAATCACATTGTATTGCAAATTATATTATAATAAATTACGTACACAACCGACAAGATTTTCATCATTATTATTGAACATTATATTGTTTGCAATAATCTGTATTTTTAATAAAATGTAAAAAAGTAAAGGGTTCGTAGACCGCATAATATAACTGCAGACGATGCGACGTATCGTATTTCTTATGAAAGATTTGAAGCATATCGTTCCGTCCTATCAAACGGTACCTTTAAGTTCGTTACCCACAGCATATAAAATGAAAGTTCTCAAAACTACAACCAAATATTCTTTTTAACTAAAGCTAAAATTAATGAACTCCCAGTAAATAATGTTATGATATTCAACTCCATTTAATCCCCGCTACACGGAAAGGTGCATGTGCAAATAATGAATACTTCCAGTTTGTTCAACAAACTAAAAATGGATGCAACACAGCACGTAGCGTACACTCGATCTGAAAACTGTGCTGCTGTAACCAAACTTTCAGCGGCCAATTAAAACTTGGAAGTTACATCGCATGTGTTTTATTCAGGGACTGCATATCCAATACGATGCTATATACGATAGCTTTGCAATGAGAATACTGGCCCATTTGGTCGTATTTAAATTAAAAATTAAATCATCAATATCAGATACATGAGCAATTAATGACTTTTTCAAGTTTTTTCTACAAATTAAAAATCTAATCATCAATATTAGCTTTATATATAATGGCTCTGAATAGGACCTTCTTAAATAGCACATGATTTGGAGCTTAGAGCTTATGTTTTTTCAACGCAAATTAAGTGGTTAGGGTTGTAATGTTTGTAATATTTAAATACTGTTAGGTAACGATAAATGAATATTAAAGGTGAAGATGACGACCTAGAAGGTATTCGAGGCACTTAACATAATGAAATTTAGTTGTATCAATATTTTCCAATTTTCAAAAATTACGGGTTGATGCTATCTCGCGATGTTAATAAGTGACACTCAAAAGTAGTGGAAATGAAAATTACGTAAGTCCATGGGTGTTATATTTTGTGTCTTTATCTCATCATCTCAATATTTTATGTCCAGTATCCATAAACTAACAAATTATTTGGCCATCTCTCGAGCGTGCAGCTTGATATCGCGAATAAAATTCAAATGAAACTCTGTTGCGATGGGTACATGCATTGGCTGCAACAAAGCGACCTATGCTGTAGTTGTTACGAGTTAGTCATTTATCGAAAATTTGGGTCAACTTTTATCTAGACTTAAAGTTTTATTATCATAAGTAAAATGTGACGACCATTATATATTTTTATACTATTTTATTTCAAAAAAGTTAATAATTTATTATTACCGTGATAAATCGATCATCTGTGTGAGTTTTTCGATTTATCATCTTCATCATCATTAATAGGTTGATGAAGATGATAAATCGACAAAGGCACACAGATGATGATCTTACACAAAGTCCAATATGCACTCCCAAATCGGTTCGTCTTGAGATATTCTCTACAATTGCAAAGTCTTTTCTATTCAATATGGATTTGTTCTCATTGTATTATTGCCGTTTATTGCGTAACCCCATCGCTCAATACACTGTCTAATAATTTATTCAACGTTAACCCAGCTCAATAGACTAATTTAAGCATTCGTTACTCTCAACGTTGCTTACTTAGTAAATACACTGGCGTAACATTTGTTAATCAAATATGTGTAATTAACAATCAACGTGTAATCAATAAGGTACATATTGGATTATGTACTGTAACAGTCCGTCTTTAGGGAAATATTGAATATCCGTAACATAAACAAGGCCACCGGCCGCTCTGCAGGCGATTTTGCTTCTGCAGGCAACGTTGAATGCAAATTGATTATTGCTGTTATTGCAAACCTGTTACTAACGGCCCACTGAACAAGTGTAGGTATATTACTAAAGCTAACACAGAAATATCAATATAATAATGTATTTATTTATATTTTGTTCACTGTAAAGAAGAAAGGTTAAAGACAGCAAGTTAGGTACTCGTACATTAGGTTTTATGTTTACTTTACACACTTTACAGTTGACAATTTAGATTATCTGCGTCCACTACAGATCACGAGGTCAAGCTCTGAATGTGAAACAGAGCTTTTCTTGCTTATAAGAACATCGTAGCTAAAATTCTTAGCCTAGAGTGGAAAAGTTGGTATATCCCAGGAAATCGGCGTGCACGTTATACCATTGTTTTCGAATATTTGTTAGAGATTATTACAATATTCAAGAAAATTCAAACTATTGTGCTAAGCGTGATAATTCACATTGAAACCCCACGCCCAGGAACTAACAATATAAATATAATGAAAAAGCGAAGGTCCAATAGGATTTCTACTCATCTCCTCTTATGATCATCAGGTCCTTCGTCAAAACGAAGTTTGGTAGTCAACTGGAAAAAAACTCTTCCAGTCCTACTCCTCCCTTCCTCTACTCTAAGATTTTAATCCTCTTAGTCCAGGCCTATCCCAAATTATTAAAATGAAAATTCTAACTTCAGTAATAACAGAAGTCATTAATATTTAAATACTACAGTTCTGCAAGGTTCAATGTGCTAAGGAGGTCGACAAAATTTATTACAAAACGTATACATAAACAACGTTGAGACAATACTATTGTAATTATTGAAAAGCTTTCCATAGTGCTATAAAAATAAGAGTATTTCATAAATTTTTCTCTTTGTTCTGACAGAAAGCGAGAGTGCAAAAGAAATCAATGGATCTTTTTGCCGGGATAAAATATTTTAAAGTAAATAGTAGAGGTAGATACTAGTACATTGAACATGTACAATATTTGTAGATATCATATAAAAATTTTTAACAAAAAATAGAACCGACTCAAAACGCACTAAAAAGTTAAAAATAACTGTCATTTAGTTGCTTTGATTTACTTACTTTTTAGGGCGTGTTGAGTCGGTTCTATTTTTGTTAAAAAATTTTATTTCTTACTTTTTAGTAATTTATTGCCACGTAACGTACTATACTGTCATAGTAGCCAAAAAGATATCGTAGGTACCGAGACAAAGACCGAAATCACTTGTAGCGTGCCTCCAAAATTTGAAGAGTTCCTTCAATTTCCCCAGGATATTATAATCAGATCCTAACATGATGACAATGGGACCACCTTGGAAGTATGCCCTTTCTAATAAAAAAAGAATTATCAAAATCGGACAACTCTGTAAAAAGTTATGCATGGTCATACATAAAAAAAATATATATACGAGTCGAATTGAGAACATCCACCGTTTTTTTTTCGTCGTTTAAAAATATATTTTTACAGTATACGTAAAATATTATAACAACAATCTCTATTAAATAAAGATTACACAGATATTAGAAACCAAATTATAAAAAAAATATGTATCAAACACCTACCAGACGAAATCGGGCAATAAACTGTTACTACGTGTCTTTATATCATCATAGAATATCGACTGCCTCGTTGGTCTAGTGATTAGCATATCTGGCTTCCACCAGGTTCTGGGTTCGAATTCTGGGTCAGGTTACGGAATAATTCTGAGTTTTTCATTCTCCTATGAAATTATCAATACATTCTAAGCCCGGAGTCGGGAAGTTGGTGGTGTTACACCCCCGTGCCTCGGAGAGCACGTTAAGCCATCGGTCCCGGTCACTGTCATCAACATCTGATGGTGATCGTTAATAAATAAAACATTATCACCCTAAGCCCGCCAACCCGCATTGGAGCAGCGTGGCGGGTGTACGCTCCATATCTCCTCTCCTATAAGGATGGAGGCTTGGCCCTGTAGTGGGCCGTTAATAGGCTGATAATGATGATGATAATATAATCATCATCATCAATGATCATTAAGGAGTCAAGATCGCCAATGCCCCAATGGAAGCAGCGTAAATAGACTAATTACTATTATACTAACCAACCAGCTATCAGAAACGTATACCTAAAAGCTTAGTAACTACTTTAAAATTTACTAGTTGCACCCATCGAAATTACTTCTATAGATGTACAAGAGGTAGCAACACTACCCCGTACCGACACAACACAATACGGAGCAAACACCCCCGACCTCTATTCGGTGGACAAACAGCGGCTGCGGCGTAATCATTCGTGAAATTGCAAAGTCGCAGAGGTTTTACCAGCCGAGCTTTGTTCTCACTTACGAACGGCTCGCTGGGTAAACTGGAGATACACAGATAAACAATAAAAGGTATACAAAATCTATTCGAATGTAACAACAAATATTTACATTTGGCGTATTTGGTTCAAAAATACTATCATTATTAATGACGTTTCAAATGTGTTAAGCAGTATACTTGGAATAAATGATTTTGAATTTTGCATATGAATTTAATGGCGCACTACTGTGTGAGGTCTCCTTAGAGTGGATATAGTTTAACTGCTCCAATATGGTTTAGTGAGCTTAGGGTGGTAATGTTTATTTATTGATAGATCTGCATCTGATGTTAATGATTTTAACTAGGATCGAAGGCTTAACGTGTTCTCCGAGGCACGGGTGTGAAATATCTCGAACTTCCTGACTTAGAGTCTTCTCTTTAAATCAATATTTTATTGGATTTTCCAGGAGTCCAGAGCGCGAATTTAGGATCTTGAAGAAGAACGTAAGAGAACAACTGGATCAACGGCGCAGTTGACATAATAATACATACACCTATTGGTCTGCTTCTGCCGTAGATAGTTATTGTAAAATGTTGTGTAATTCATACTTCGTCCAAGTTATCAATATAACATCATAGACTACGTTACTTATCAACAGAAGACATTGTTGTTTTTGACCGACGAAAAAAAACGAAGGAGGTTCTCAATTCGACACTTATTTTTTATTATTTTTTATGTATGACCACGCATAACTTTTTACAGAGTTGTCCGATTTTGATAATTTTTTTTTTATTAAAAAGGGCATACTTCCAAGGTGGTCCCATTGTCATCATGTAAGGATCTGATGATGATATCCTGGGGAAATTGAAGGAACTCTTCAAATTTTGGAGGCACGCTTACAGCGATATCGGTGTTTGTCTCGGTATCGGTAGCTTTTTGGCTACTAGTGCCGTATAATATACTATGACAGTATAGTACGAGTACGTTACGTTACGATAAATAAATTTAATTTACTTAAGCATATCTAGGAGTCGGTGCCAGCCAAGGTTTCTACTTTAAAGACGTTATCTAGAACCCACAAACTGCTTTACTACGTAAACATTGACATATTAATACTATGGACTTCGGGTCAGCGATAAAAAGTGTCCGAACCAAAAGTAAGCCAAAACGCGAAATGACTTCCAATCGCAATTCAGTCTCATATTAGCTGACTGACAGAATACACGTCAATAATGCCGTAATGTGTTATAAAAAACTTGTAAGAACTACCCGAGTAAAGTGCGAAAAGAAGACGGTGTACCATATTTTCAGTAAGTAAATATTTACTGATGATTTTAAAGTATTATTTTGCTTAGAAACAGGCTATTTTATTAAAATTTTAATAAACTGTAGAAACGAATTGCATAACCAACCAAAATGAATAAAAGTATCTATCTGTCCTTTTCCCATACGCTACCCGCGTATAGGATAGAAGGAGTGCAATATGTTTATCTAATTAACCACATTTAGTTCGGATCTGCCGTGAGCAATAGAATGTTTTAGAACAACGACTGCATAGAGTTATTTTGTTGTTTAACATTTGAATTATTTAATTACTTAATTTTTGAATGAAAATAATTTGATTATTTTCAATTCAAAAATTTTTATTTTTTATGTCATGAATATTAATCAAAACCAAAATTAACCATAATGGTATATTAATTTGATAACTATAAGAATTATCTACATGAAATTAGAAACAGTTATTTAAAAAAGTGATCTAACGTCATTGAAGTAAAAATATATTTTCAGTTTAATTAAAAAGAGGAAAATATCGAGAACTTAAAATTTCAAAGTAAAGAACTATGTCGAGTGGCACATCATTTTGTACATTAGTGGATTTGGTTTGTAATTAATTATTATTATAACTAATTATTATTTTATACAAGATAATTACAACAATTATTATTTGGTACAAGATTTATCCCAGCATATAGAGGTCAGGGATATGTAAATATAAATTAAAATTTGCTGTAAATATAATATATAAATATAAGATGCCAAAAAAATTTGAAAGCTACCGACTCCACACCATTTATGTTGTCCTATTTTCACGAGAAGCATGTCAAAAAAAGGCTGCCATGGTAACCGTCAATTGAAGCTGATTACTTATTGCATGCAATTAGACCGTTGCAAATTAGACTGTATAACAATACGATAAGACATACATTACAATGTTATTTTGTTATAAAAACATAAATACATCCTAGTGTATATAAAATATATTGGGACACTTTTGACGTAAATTTTGCATTAGACCCGAAGTCCATAGTATTAATATGTCAATGTACGTAAAATAAATGTTCCTTAAACTTGGCTGGCACCGACTTCATAGATATGCTTAAGTAAATTAAAGCAACTAATTGACACAGTTATTTTTTACTTTTTAGTGCGTTTTGAGTCGGTTCTATTTTTATTTATAATTTTTTTAATAGTTGACATTGTGAGATTCAGATTTGTCTCTATCTCTCTTTAACAATAGCATGGGGTTAGACGGAGAGAAATATAGACGAATTCGATAATCACACAGTCTAGTAATAAAAACTTCGTTATGGAATAGCGCTACAGGTGAATTTGGAATTAAGCCTATTGAATGACAATTGCATAGTTAGGCCCCTTCCTTTATGGGAGAGCGAATCTGTAGCTGATAGGCCTTAGCTTAATTTTTTGCAACCGGACGCAGACTAAGGATTAAAATATGTGTAAACATTGATTTTATAAAACCCCTCCTACGCTACACAGTACACAATACAATAACACGAAACAGTTAACATAAAACTGCTGTGATTGCGGTCTTACCGACCGGCGTTCGTTCGTAACGGCCCACTGAGCAAATGAGATAAACTAATAACAATATCTACCACTAGAGAGTTACCCTAGAGGATATTTATACACACTACAGAGCGCAAAATATTCACTCTATCTATATTCTCTTCACTTGTAATACATTTTGACGTGACAACGTCTTATAATTCGATAGAGCCGGCTGCACGCACGAAAAAACATGACTCATGCGGCGTTACCTCGTTTTGAGGCGTTTCATGTAAGGCTTGAAGTGCAAGCGAGAGCGCGGAACGAGCGACAAAGAAGCACAATCGGCCTTTGCGTTCGGCAGCGTTCGACATCCGTCTATTAAATATATTTATAATATATATTTATTTTAAATTAAAAATTAATAAATTTATTATAAATTTAAAATATAAATTTATAAAATCAAAATCAATTATTTTATTAATTTAAATTAATATTTATAAAAATATACTTAAATTAAAAATTTTAATAACCAATTAAATGCTACCATTTCATCAGTATTTTCTTAAGACGTTATCACGTTCAACTATCGTCAGTAAACCGACTTTACAGACAACCAATTTTTTTTTACAAGTTAATCCTTGACTGCTATCTCACCTTATGGTAAGTGATGACGCAATCTAAGATGAGAGCAGGCTGATTTGTTAGGAGTCGGATTAAATCTACACCCCTTCGATTTCTACACAACATCGTACCGGCACGCTAAGTCGCTTGGCTGTATGTTTTTGTCGGTAGGGTGGTAACTAGCCACGTTCGATCCCATCAGCCAAACCTTAATTGGCCCGGGAATCAAACCCAGGAGTTCCAACTAAAAACTAAAACTAATCTTTACAACCTATTTATTTAATCAAATTTTATGAGACTAATCACACCACCTTAAAAAAAAATTAAAATCTATACTAATACTATAAGTGCGAAAGTAAGTCTGTTTGTTAGTTACTTGATCACGCCTAAACTACTGAACCGATTTAAGTAAAATTTGGTACGGAGATAGTTTAGAGCTTGAGAAAGGCTATTTTATTTGAAATACGTATCACAAAACAGAATTTCTCACGGAAAGTGTCGCGTCCGCTAGCAAACGTTAAAAAAGTTTAAGTTTTGAAGTCAAAAATATACATTAAGTAGAGTTATAAAATAAAACGATTCACTTGTCGTATTTGTACAAGAACAATTAAACTAAGAATCACTCAGACGGAATAAGGAACAGAAAGAAGTATTTGTCTTTGTATAATAGCTTAGTTTCTTAAGAAAAGCGTACTTAGTGTTAAAGTATCTATCTAATTTATTAAAATGAAGACACAAATTTTATAACTCGATTTCACTTCTTTGTTTGTAGTTTTATCTGCTCTTTAGATTAAAATCATTTTATTCGTTATTATTTGACGACCTCCGTGGCGCAGTGGTATGCGCGATGGATTTATAAGATGGAGGTCCTGGGTTCGATTCCCGGCGGGGCAGATTTAGATTTTTCTTAATTTGTCTTGGTCTGGCTGGTGGGAGGCTTTCGCCGTGGCTAGTTACCACCCTACCGACCAAGACGTACCGCCAAGCGATTTAGCGTTCCGGTACGGTTTCGTGTAGAAAGCAAAGGGGTGTGGATTTCATCCTACTCCTCACAAGTTAGCCCGCTTCCATCTTAGATTACATCACTTAACATCAGGTGTGATAGCAGTCAAGGGCCAACTTGTAGTCGCATAACTTCAAAAAAATTCATTTATGTTAAATACCAAATTTTTGTTCATAAACTGTATTTAGTGATGAAATAATTTATTTGAATAAGATTAAAATATCGTACACACACATTTTAAAGAAGAAGAGTTTTAGTCAGCGGTTGCTCAAGATCATGAGGTCCTAGGTTCACTCGTTTAGCCATTCGTCTCGGTCACTATCTTGAATCGTTAGCCCGCCAAACCAGATTCAAATAGCGTGGCGAGCCTAGGAGGACATGGAGGTCGCCTGCCTGTATGGGGGCTCGGGTAGCTCATCCATCACCTAGAGCGACCTGGGAGGAATACAAGAGGCACAAGCTGAGATGACCCGTAATGGTAGAGTGTAAGGGAGACATCAATATTTCTCACGAGAACCCGGGGTCTCTGAATATGCACTGAGGATGGCCACCGAGGGGGTTTTAGTGGGTAAAAATCCCACATAACCCGACCTCTCTCCACAAGAGGTTGGGTATCTCTAGGAGATTTTCCCCCAGTCAAAAAAAAAAGAAAGAAATCTCCCGCTTTTTTCAAAGGGAGGAGCCCTGAGTTCTGCAAAGCAATACGATGTCGTAACGGGTTGCTCGTGAGAAATAAATATCAATATTCAGAACATGGCCTACAATAGTGAATTGGGCCAGATCAAAAGCAGCTCAGGCGGCGGGTACCGGCGTGTTTGCCAAGTTATGAAGGTCAGCTGCTATCTATCGGCTATAGTTTACGAAAGTTTTGTGATACCCGATTATAGTTGGTTATGTTTAACTTCGCTCTAATGACAGTTTCAGAATGAGAAAGCGTGGCTGGATGAAGTTTTCATCAACACTTAAGGCAAAAGGTGTTAAATATCTATATTATCAAAAATGTTAAAAAACTTACATTGGCATTAATTTTTGTTGAGTGAAAGTTAAATTGAGATATTTATAGTACTTACTGGAAATGGTATGAGTGGTATGACTTATTTCTACAGCGTTCCTATACGATGCGTACTGGACAATAATCACTTTACAATAGAGTATCTACTAGTAGGATAAAAACTAGCCAAAGTCAGTCAGTTTCTTGAAATCAATCCGAAGTTTAAGGTACCTATACAATGTTCGCCTTTCAAGAAAGCACAATATTATTTTAGATAGCTTTTCACATCATGTGAGATTGCGGGCAAGCGTTTATCTTTGAATGGATATTACAAAATTTTTTTATTAGCCAAGTGTAGTAAATGTTGGCGTAATATTAAATAATGTAATCGGAATTAAAACCACTAAAATTATACTTGTGTTTTCGGTGACAAAGTTGCTAGTTTAATGATGGAGTCAGAAATTGACCATAGAAGCTCTTAAACTAAATCTGAATGAACAAATATTTTCTGTTCAAAAGTATATTTTATACTATAAGTATATCATCTAAACAACTTCGTGCTCCGATACTTTGTTCGAACAGGTAAAAATCTTTCGTAACCTATTTCTTGAGCTTTCCCCGCCATGTTTAATGCAGCGTTGCAGCTAGTTGTCTGATTATTTATTTATTTAGCAGCGACTCAGATGTTTTATTCCGGCACTATTTTCCGGAATGCATTTCTAGAGTGCTATACTGTATCTGACTGTATAGAGAGGAATTTTCTTATGCTGTGGAAATTTTATCAAGCAGATAGGTACATGTGAAAGCAAGAGCATTTTCTATATAAACTTCTTTTAGGAGACCTTGAAATTAGAAGAAGGAGAAGAAATTGTTACTTCTTTGGTGTGTAACGTGAGCATTTTGTATGATAGTCAAGATGTAATAATAAAAATTGTAATTTAAATTGGATGATCGATATATCATCCAATTTAAAATTGTGGTTCAAGTACCTAATACAAGCAATTAACATGCACTAAGGAAATATAACAACTGGCAAGAAAACTAGCAGTTGCTCTTTTGATAGAAAAAATGTCATCAAAGCAAATGGCTCTATAATTTGAAAATTGGGTAAGATCGATAAATGATTTTATCTTGACGTCTCTACTCAACACGTACATGTGTAGAGAAACACGTACACACGTATACGAATAGACGTGACGTCACACAAAAACGAGATATAAATTGAGATCTTTGTTTATTTACTGTAAGATATGCATGTGTGTGTTAAGGTCCTAGATAAGAATAATAATAGAGAAGATATACAAAATAATAAGGCAGTGGCGTGAGTGAATTATACCTGGAGACGTCAACTGGTTGCCTCTCGAGTTCGAAATCGGTATCATTATTATCAGCCTATTTTCACGGTCAACTACAGTGCCAGGTAACGGTCAACTACAGTGCCAGGTAACGGTCAACTACAATACATACATACATACATACATACATACACATACCAGGCAACGATCGAAAAACTACAGTGCCAGGTAATCCCTTCTCCGGGAAGGCCTACAGTGCCGGTAACAGTCTCATAATGTTGATACAAAATAAAAGGCGATGGCATATGTTAAGATCCACCACAATAATAAGATCGATAGCTTGACGAGCTCCAAGACACGGTGGTGCAATACCACTATCTTCCCAACACTGGGTTGTCAATTTTTACTGAAAATTTCGTAATACAAAGAAAAAATTCAGTATTCCATGGCTCGAATTTAGGATATTTTTTAAAACTTTTTTTTTATCGACTACAAGTTGGCCCTTGACTGCTATCACACCTGATGTTAAGTGATGATGCAGTCTATGATGGAAGCGGGTTAACTTGTTAGGAGTGGGACGAAAGTTCACACCCCTTTCGGTTTCTACACGACATCGTACCGGAACGCTAAATCACTTGGCGATACGTCTTTGTCGGTAGGGTACGGCGAAAGCCAGATCCTACCAGCCAGACCAAGACAAATTAAGAAAAATCTCAATCTGCCCCGCCGGGAATCGAATCCAGGACTTCCGTCATATAAATCCACCGCGCATACCACTGCGCCACGGAGGTCGTCAAATAAGGACTTCTTTCTTCAAAACCATATGTGAACCAACGAGTAAGTTTTAGATTTAAAGCTCTATAAAACAGTTCGTACACAAAGCCTTCTTTGTAAAAATCCTTGAGAAATTTTAAAGTCGCTGAAATGCATGGAGTTAATATTTAATACTAAAAGCTGCTATAGTTTAGGCCCGAGATGAAACTCATTTGAAGCGGACACGGAAGTATGTCAAGGGTAAATTTAAGCTCGATTTAGATGTAGTTGAAAATTTATGCGCTTTTCTCTTAAAGAGTACTCACATGGACAATTTAATCGCTCCATTACAAGTAATTTTAAATAATTATGAAGTCACTACATGGAGCAATTTATTGCCATATATGTAAATACTAAAGTTGCTCCAAGCAGTGCTTCATCGTATTGAGGAATGAAGTTATATGGAGCAATCTAACTAGACATCACGTGGCGTTTCGTGTTGGTGATATTGAGCAATATTGTATCAATCAAAAATAAAATTGCTCCGCTAATTGCTCCATAAGTGTTGCTGAGCAATCTTTGCTTTACAAATTCTCCGTGTAGGTGCACCATTATGAACTCGTCTGACTTCGTTATTGAAATTAAGTTAAGCTTCAAGGCCAAAACCCATCAGGGAGTAAAGTCGACGTTTTTAGTGAAGGGAAAATGCTTTTGCATTAATAATAAATGATCAAACGAACTTCCTGAAGTGAAGTTCGATCATTATTATATGAGTCGCTTCATTCGAAGATATTTACCAAGTAGTCCCTTTATCTTACAGGCAACCTCGCACGAGTTCAGAGATGTATATATTTTTTTTTTTTTTTTTTTTTTTACTTCCTGCTTTACCTCACTTGCAACTGTTTCATTCTTTTAGAGATACGTTAAGAACAAAACTTTTAGGGTTAAAAGCACAGAACTTTATGAAATGTGGTTTTATAATGGGTGAGGAGGGTTCTTATATCTTCGAATGAAGCGACTCATATAATAATGATCGAACTTCACTTCAGGAAGTTCGTTTGATCATTTATTATATATTCGTCGCTTCATTCTTCAGATATTTACCAAGTAGATTTTTAGAGAAACAAGTTTTGTTCTGGTAATATACATATCTTTTTATTTATGAAAACGAAACGTGAACAAAATCACAATCAAACACTCGAATTATTATAAGAATCAACAATAACTGCTAACTATTATGTAAATCGTTAATCAACTACAGCAAACAACTGCATTTGCAAAATCGTCATCATTCGAAATTGGCCTGTCATAAAATCGGGCAAAGGCTAAATGTGGCTGCGTGTCGCGTGCTGTGTGCACTGAACGTGGACACGTCCACGCCGCTTTCTGCCAGCATCTGCTTAATCCATCGACTAATAGACTGAGCTGTGGCGGTTTTATGTGGTTTCTTATAAGTTATTAGGAGGTTTCCTATAATCGTGGTCCTAATATTTTTTGTTACAAAAATATAATCCTTGAGGACTGAAGCGGGACATATGTTTTCATTATCGCGAAAGAAGGGTAGAAATAAAACTAGCTGATCTCGTCCCGGAGCGGACGTCTTAACAATGTCTGTTATCGCTATCTTAGCCCCATTTGAAGTAATTGATATATTATTTAATTTAATAAGAGATAATGTTTGTACCCTATGGGCTGTGCAAAGTGCTAATAAAATTACTAATTTTTTGGTAATTCTATCGATACTTATAACTCCAAGTTCGGGTACCAATTTGACACGTAATTAAGCACTAATTGTGGATCCCAAGTATAAGTATACTTTGGCTTATTAGGCTTCAGTTTATAAGCTCCTTTCAGTAATCGTTTTATACAATCATCGGAACCTACGTTAAAATCCATAATCAAAGACAGAGCTAAACGATGGCTGTTGAGGGAACCAAATGAACAACCCTTATTGAATTGCTCGGTTAGAAAAGAAATAACCGATGTTTTTGAACCACCAAAAACGTCAATATTGTGTGAAGAACAAAACTGCCACCAAGGCTTCAATGTCACGTTATACTGTTTGATAGTGTTGTCTGCTAGCGAAGCCATCATGAGGTTTAACGAGTGGGGCGGCGTTCCCCGGCGTTTGAATGCCGTCCGCAAAGCCTTGCGCCACCCAGGGTAAGTTTCGTGTGCAGGGGATGGAATTTACTAGGATTCAGATAAAGTATATGGAAATCTAGTAAATCTTGTAGAAATGGGTACCGTGGTTGTGAAGGTCAATGGGGGAAAACTAAAATTCCCTTGGCCCCATCTTCGATAATCTTGCGTAAACATTTTAAAATTAAGGAAAAAGGCGGGAACGCGTAGATGTATTTAGACTTCCAATTTACCGTGAAAGAATCTACAGCTTAAGCATCTGGTTCTGGTTTCCAGGAAACAAACGAATCGCATTTGGCATTGTTGCGAGAAGCAAAGAGGTCAATATCAGGGCAGCCAAAGTGTCTTTTTGTAGTATTATAAGCGTGATCTGATAATTCCTACTCTTTATCAGGGTTGATCTTCCTAGATTCTGCGTCAGCATAATTGTCTTTTATGTTCACGTAAGAAGCGAACAACCAAATATTACGCTCCTCGCACCACTGGCAAATACATCTGGCCAGATTGTTTAGATGCGGGAACTGGATTCCCCCTAGGCGGTTTATGTAACTAATTGCTGTGGTGGTGTCTACTTTCAGCAATATTGTACAGTTGTCGTCATTACTGGCGAAACTTTTTAAACCTAAAAATACGGCTAAAAGTTCAAAGTAATTTATATAGTGCTTCATCTCTACGGCTTTCCATTTACCGTGGACTTTTGCACCGTAACAGACAGCACCCCAACCTGTTCTAGAGGCATCTGAATATATTTATTTTCTATAACTTTGATTTCTTATAGGACCCAGATGTAAAAACATGATTACGCCACCAGTTAAGGTCTTCTAGGACCATTTGAGAAATGATAATCTTATGTTCGAAATTACTATTATGTTGTTGTAATGCTAGGTATTTCTGCCGTTCTAACAATTTTGTATAAAGCCAGCCGTATCGAACTGCTGGACAAGCTGCTACCAAGATCCCTATTATTTGCACAAACTCGCGAATTGTACATTTTGTAAAACTTAAAAAACGTTCGACTAACTGGTGAATGTTGTTGCGTTTCTCAATAGGTAATGATAAAGACATATCATGTGTATTATATATAAATCCTAAGAATTTACATTCTTGAGATGGTTTTAATGAACTTTTCTCATAATTAACTACGAAACCTAAACATTCCAAAAGTTTTAGGGTTTTGCGTACATTGGTTATACATTCCTCGTAATCATTACCTACACATAATATGTCATCTAGATATATTACAGATTTGTGTCCCTGTTTCCGAAGACAGGCCATAACCTCTTTCATAATTTTTGTGAACACTCTTGGTGCCACGGATAAGCCGTACGGCATAGAATTGAACTGGTATGTACATAAACTGTTAGAATAAGGGGCTTGAAAATTAAACCGTAAGTATTTTCGATCGGATGCGAATATAGGAACTAGTAAATAGGCTTCTTTTAGATCAATTGTAGCTAAAAACTCGCCTTCGGGAACTAATTTTGCGGCCGTCCTATAATCCTCCATTTTAAAATGTGTTTTTGTAATAAATTTATTTAGTGATTTTAAATTTAAAATAAACCGCTTGCCCCCATTAGCTTTAGGTGCTAAAAATATTTTCGATATATACTGGTCATGAGTTGCGGTGCAACGTGATATAGCCCCTAGTTCTAATATTTTATTAATTGCCATATGCATATCTATAGCCTCATCGAGAGTGAAGTTAGACCGTGGTGCATTAGGCTGATTGACTCGAGAACAAATGGGAATTTCAAAACCGTGTTTTATCCATGATAACACGATTGTGTTCTTGGTTATCTGACGCCAACAATTAATGAAAAATCATATTCTGCCAGCATGTACCTGAGTTATTTTTGTTGTGGCGCACGAGTTTTCGATGCGTAGGAGATCTTCGCTGTCGCTTGAGACTGCGATGGAAATGACCGACGTGACGTCACTTGTGGTCTCTTTTGACCTCCCTGCCCCCCCCTGTTCGACGGGTAGCGAGGAGGTCCTGGCCAGTTTCCCTGGTTGACAGAGTGTGTGACCGGCGGCTTGTTGTTCTGATTTATTATAGTTTTTCTTATCTGAGATCCTTGTTTTTCAATGACCTTACTGGCTTTTATTTTTTCAGATAATGAGTTACCGTATAGGGTATCATCGCGTTCTGAGTCTTGAATGACATGTAGGAAGTTCTTTTCCAGTCTTGGGGTTATTAATTTAATTCTATCTTTGGTCAAAGAGTGATGCAAATCAGATAACAAGCGACAACCGTCGCTTAAATGTTTTAAAGCAAGAACTTTATTATTTTATTTGAGCAAATTGTCCATTGCTTTATTTATTGCTGCGGTACCGTTTCCTAATTGTTGTTGAAAATTAAACAATTTTTTGTCTCGTCCTCTAACTATATCTGATACGGCGACAGAAATTTCCACATTTAACTTCGGAGCTTGCAATAATTTGCAATTGGTGGGTATAAGATGTTCTTTCATAAGCTTATCTTTATCATCTTTAGCCAACCCCTCGATGTAGAAGATCCCAACGCAGATAGTAGCTCCGGGTCTAAAGTCACCGAGGTTGACTCCGCTGACGGGACCGCCGCATCCGATGTGATGTCTGATATTTCCTGCAGGGCAGGAGCTGCCACTGGCGGGCCTTCTTCGTAAGGAAGAGTAGATGGACCCTCTTGTGGTTCGACGTCGCTCGTATCTACAAAAACATATTACGATAACGTAACGGTCGAAAAAATGGGTATAGCACACGTTTGGCTTTTTTTTTTTTTTTTTTGTAATTTGTAGTTTCTGTGCATATCTATTTCAGATTACACATATTTTCTACTTAGTTGTCATGAGACATGACTCATAATTAGCTCGCAGCTAATTATGTTATCACAATTGACTCGCAGTCAATCGCGATTTTTAGTGCGTAATTTGGCTTTTTTTTTTTGTAATTTGTAGTTTCTGTGCATATCTATTTCAGATTACACATATTTTCTACTTAGTTGTCATGAGACATGACTCATAATTAGCTCGCAGCTAATTATGTTATCACAATTGACTCGCAGTCAATCGCGATTTTTAGTGCGTAATAATAAAGTAAACTAACCTGCAACGTGTTCATCTTCAGATGAATCTATACGTCGTCGTATCCGATGCCAATCTTTCTCCTTATTCGTTTCTAATCTTCTAATCTTACGTTTATATTTTTCCAACTTCTGTTGTGCACTACGTTTCGCCATTTTTAATAGGTGTGTGCGCTCGTTGCCACGCAACGACAAAGGAATGAAACAGTTGCAAGTGAGGTAAAGCAGGAAGTAAAAAAAAAAAAAAAAAAAAAATATATACATCTCTGAACTCGTGCGAGGTTGCCTGTAAGATAAAGGGACTACTTGGTAAATATCTGAAGAATGAAGCGACGAATATATAATTGGTTATCAAGGGATTTCAGATTATTACGTCACAAGTAGACGCCCTCGACTTCAAATTCAATGTCCAGGAGGAATTCTTTTTTTTAATATTTTTTTTTTTCCAATCTCATTGAAAATATGTTGCTTCGAAGTTCATTTATTTGTAAACGTTCCCTAACGAATTATTTTATATTTAGTTTGTTCAGTTTATCAAAAGAATAAAATGACCGGTTTGCAATGGCGGACAAATATTACTTGTCTCTTTCTATCGTCAGAATATGAAGTCTGAGATTTGCCAGAATTATTCACCATTTAGCCTTCATCTTTAATAAAAGATTGTGTCCATTCTGTAATATAAATTTTAATAATAGTTTTGGGAATAGACAACTGAACCATTCAAATATATCGCCACATCAGGGGTTTAATCAAAAATGCATGCGTCAATCTCCCTCCGCATGTAATTTATCATTCGATCCTACCTTCATTTTAATACGGTAAATCCATTTTATAAAGCTTTTAAAATAAAATAAAATCATACGGGATATCTGCGTTTTACACTGCAAAAAGCGCGGAATAATGGCATCCATGGAGAGTATCATTTTATTATCTTTATTTAAAAATGACCTTCATACATTTTATTTTCGTTAGCCCAGTGGTTGTAGTTCAGCGTATGTAGCTTCGGATCACGACGTCTTAGGTTCAATACCATCATAATACGAAAGTTGACGATGTTACACCGTCGGATTTGATATTACTTTAAGCCGTCAAACTCGGTCTTTACGACCCAAGATTCTAAGTAAGTACACCGGCTGTGTGCATGAAAAAAGTCAAAACGCTTTTTACCTTGACGTCATAGAGGCGAAAGCGAAGGCTTGTGTACTACTTTGTAAAGGGCCATTCAAATAATAATTATTTAATTTTTAAAATAGTAAAATTTCAAGGAAAAATGTTAATTGTGAAAAATTAATCGTAATGATATCATGTCGACTCCATTCATCTGGAACAGCTACAGTAATGATTATTTCGATTGCATTAAAATTACGGTTAATTGGAATGATTAAGCCATGTCAACAATGCACAAAGGAATAAAAGGCCAAATGTTAATAATTAATTCTTAATTTCATCGTTATAATTATTTTCCATACATGTATGGAAAATAATAATACTGAGAATGTACCAAAGAAACTACAATTCCAGAGTATTTTCACTATTGAAAAACAACTGTACTGAAAATATTGAGCTTGTTACATACAGCCAAATCATGAACGCTGCCGTATAAACGATATCTTAAAAAACATGAACACGGTACCAGCCGCATGAGGCTGATGATTTTTGTAGGTATTTTGTATTTATTTTTTTTGTATTCAGGATCAATCACTGATCTTGTACATTTCTAGCCATGAAGTTTAATTATAGTTTTTTTATGTAATAATTTCCTAATTACATAATTTTTAGGTATGTTTTGCAAACGTTCACCTGGCCTCAAAACGTTAGAAGTTCCTTTTATATACCTCACAGTGTTGAAGTAAAAAGTGAAGTTCTCTCGCTGCGTTATTGAATAATGTGGTGTCTTTCGGAGTACCTACCTAAAAAGTCAGTTCAGACAGTCAGTCAAATCATGAAGTCAGCAAAATGTACTTACTTACTAACAACAAAGAGTTGTAAATACATATTGCATTGCTACATCATAGTATGATACAAATATAAAAATAGTTATCTTCTATAAAAAATCATAAAATAGAGTTCAATATCTAATTTTGTGAAAGCGAACGAGCAAATAAATTGTCCTTTCAGGTTCCGTTTCCCTTGAATACCGTTACCCAAGAGGCTGCATTTTCCGAGCCGACGGTACGTGATTGCAGTCTATAAAAAGTATAGAATAGTAGTAGTGAGTAGATAGCTATTTCAAAACTGAATAAGGCCATAATATATAACATATTGGATTTACGACACGAAGACAGAACGCTGCGGATGAGATTATTCCGTCTTCAAGCATCCGTAGTAGCAATATTTA
The DNA here is from genome assembly GCA_034621355.1 of Mycalesis mineus. Lineage (NCBI taxonomy): Eukaryota > Metazoa > Arthropoda > Insecta > Lepidoptera > Nymphalidae > Mycalesis > Mycalesis mineus. Next base: position 13,159,842 of record CM067890.1, on the reverse strand, counting down.
TAGTAGGTATTTGTAGACAAGTTCTCTCACTAAGAGCTTAACTACACTGCAAAAGTTTAGAATAAGCTGTTTATTCCTCTACAGTTTGTAATCCTAATCTAAATTTCTAATCTGAAATTATAATTTACCACTTACTTGTTGCGCTAACTTCAGGCCCCAGGGATTCGAACGCCTTCCCGAAACTAAGTTTCAGGAGCCGGTCTGAATCTGTAAACAAAAGGAGAACTTGTAGAACAGCGCCATCTACATCACTTGCAATAAACCTTTTCTGAACTTTTCTTTCAACGCCATCTAGCAGGTTATTTGTATATTATGTAGTGAACAACACTCGTCACTAGCTTAAGCTAGCTCACTAATTTGAGCTGCAGATCACAGATGGCGCTGTTACCAAAACAACTAAGTCTTATTAAAGGTTTAAAAGAGCTTTTACTGTGGACGTAAAGAAGTAGCTTTGTTTAATATTTTTTATTGAGGCATTCCGGATTCAGATTGCTGAAGGGAAATAAAAAAAAATAAGGTTAAAGTGAAGGACTAAACTAAAGGCAACACAAGCACAATCGTGAGAATAACCGTATCTGAACGTAATTATTACTACATAAATTTTTAAATATTGACTTCAGCAATCAAATGGAAACAATTAATTAATTATGAAATACATAAATATTAAAATATACCTACCTAAGCACAGTAGGATAGTGTATTCAACATTGTATTGCTATACGATATCGTATTATAGATACTTATCCGTACATAGGACTAACGCTTCGTGTAATTAAATTATGATACCAGTCGATAGTCATGCGATGCGTAGGTATCGCTTGTAGGTTGGTCCATAGAGCTGTAGGCGAGAAAGCTGAACAAATTGACGCTTAACACTAGAAAGACGGGAGCAGTCATTTGACTGCAATTTTAATTTAAAAGTTGATTAACTGAAAAACCATTTGACTTAACGTATTGAAATTTTGTGACTTTTAATAATATTAGTAGTTAAGTGGAACTATGTATAAAAATAACTCACATCTCTTTTGTTTATTATTTAAAATCTTGATATACCGACAAAGACGGCGGCAGTCATTTGACGGCTGAGATCCGATAAATGTTTACAATTGTAATATGAGAGGGTAGAACATAAATTAGGTACGCTTATCAGTTGTTAGTGGTTTGTAAGTCAAAAAAGTTAGTAGGTATTGTTTCGACTGCCCGTGAATTTAGTCGAAATTATTGTAAGTCATTTGTGAAAAATGTCTCGAAGGCTTCAGGATAAAGAAATACTTTCAATCTTACAAAATATTCGTGAAGATGAATCGGATTGTGGCTCTGAGAGTGCAGAACGCGATAGTGACGATGATTGTGCGGTACCACAATTCAGTTCGAGTTCCTCTTCGGAAGAAAGTGACCTGGAAGATCAGGTACCTCTTGCAACTTTACAAAACGTTCACAGTTCGAGTTCTCGTGGCCATGGTCGTGGCGGTGCTCGTGGTCGAGGCCGTGGTCGAGGCCGGGGCAGGAGTCATAGTTCAGATGATTCTGAGCTTCAAGGTCTTATCACCGCTACCGACGGTACGTCTTGTTCACTTCAAGTGGAGTCAACTCAAAGTGGTCGCCGAGCACGGCACAATATAATAACTGAGCAAGCAGGGCCTACTTCATATGCAAGAAGAAATTTCACTGGAAGTATATTGGATTCGTGGAGGCTTGTGATTGATGAATCTATATTGAGACATATTCAGAAATGTACTCAAGAAGAAGCTAATAGGCAACTAGGCCACAACAATTGGATACTAACTTTGGAACAGCTGGAAAGTTTTATCGGTATTTGCTATGCTCGAGGTGCCTACGGTGCAAAAAATATTCCAGTAAATGAGCTATGGAGTAAAACTTGGGGAGTAAATTTTTTTTCAAGTGTTATGCCTCGTGACAGATGCAAAGAAATTATGAAGTTCTTGCGATTCGATCACAGATCTGAAAGAAGTTCACGACTTCAACAAGACCACTGTAAAAAGCCACTTTGTGGCATTTGTAATGTAAACAAAATGTTTAAATGTAAAATATGTCTATAAATATTATAAATAATCATACATGAAACCCTGTTTTATTACTACAGTTACCAGTTTTAACAGTTCAAATAAAATAAAAAATAAAAATAATGGAGGAGTCATTTGACCGGTTGCCGTCTTTGTAGGTAGATAGATTTTCCCGACTTTCTAGTGTTAAACCGTTCTAGGATGTTTGATATAATAAATACCTGCTCAAGATATGTAGCAAGTTTTGATATGAGTACATACGAGTAGTAAGTTATAAGCTATTAGAACTCTAAGCCGGCTGGAAGGTCGCCAGCGCCATACATACGCTGTTCAAATAGCAGTCGCAGTACAATATACAGAGCTACTTGTCACACATATTACGATCATTCTCTAACGATTCATTAGGTATTATTGTCATCAGCCTAAATTAATCGTCTTTTGGGCACTTTTTGTCTCTCAATGAAGATAAGGAGTAGTGATTTGGAATTCTGTTCGAGCGCTTTTCAGTAACAATGTTTTTATAATTTTGCGTGTCTAGCACTATGTGCAAACAAAAGCTCAATTTTCATATTGTGATTTGAAGTCTCATAGGTTAATTTCCAGACTGACTAGGCAGACGATTGTAACTATTATTATATTGTACGATATTAATACCTATAATTATAATTATAATACCTATATAATTCGAGTACCTAGTCAAGTTAAAAAAATCTAAATAAGCTCAGTCACATAGACTATGCGTTATATACATCGCAGACCTTGATGAGTTCTGCATACTGCTGAAATTAAAAAGGCAAGCAAGCTCATAACTAAGGGCCTCGTATCGGCTCGAAACTGGTTTTAATAATATAGAAAATTCTCGGGATAGTTTGAATTTAATAGAGTCTTGTCATATTATATTAGTACCTGCTGCCGTAGAATCAGGTGGTGGTTGAAAGTGGTATGTGGCGGCGAAGCCTTGCCCCGGGGAGGCGGAGTTGGCGGTGAACTGCAGCAGGAGAGACGGACCCGTCGACAGCACCTCGTACCCTGAGGACAAGCAACTTGACGTTAGTTACAGTACATAGGAGATTGCACATCTTTTGACGGCCTCCTTGGTGCAGCGGTATGGCGGTGGATCTTTAAGGCTGAGGTCTCGACTAGGTTCTATTCTCGGCTAGATCGATTGGTTATGTCTGACTGGTGCGAGGCATGGGCTCTATCGAGTCTATACTTAGGAACTTTTTAGGTGTGAAAAAAATCTCAGGATACTCTGTAAATACTTGGCTTAAGTAACAGCTCATTATTATTATTACTGTGAATTTTAGCCGTCACCGAGGAATTCAGACGAGTTCTGTCATAGTCAAGTTTGGCGACGTGAGGTTCTCAATTCGACACGTATATATATTTTTTTTATGTATGATTGACCACGCATAACTTTTTACAGAGTTGTCCGATTTTGATAATTCTTTTTTTATTAGAAAGGGCATACTTTCAAGGTGATCTTATCGTCATCATATTAGGATCTGATGATGATATCCTGGGGAATTTAAAGGAACTCTTTAAATTTTGGAGGCACGCTTACAGCGATTTCGGTCTTTGTCTCGGTATCGGTAGCTTTTTGGCTACTAGTGCCGTATAATATACTATGACAGTATAGTTCGAGTACGCTACGTGGCGATAAATCACTAAAAAGTAAGAAATAAAATTTTTTAACAAAAAATAGAACCGACTCAAAATGCACTAAAATGTAAAAAATAACTGTGTCATTTAGTTGCTTTAATTTACTTAAGCATATCTAGGAGTCGGTGCCAGCCAAGGTTTCTACTTTAAGGACGTTACCTATAACCCACAAACTGCTTTACTACGTAAAATAAATGTTCCATAAACTTGGCTGGCACCGACTTCATAGATATGCTTAAATAAAGCAACTAAATGACACAGTTATTTTTTACATTTTAGTGCGTTTTGAGTCGGTTCTATTTTTTATTAAAAATTTTATTAGAAAGAGCTGCATGCTCTGTTTAATAGGCGACAGTTTTCACTTACAAACGCTCTTCTTTAAAAAAAAATCTGTTTCCACGAGTACTTATAAATCGGTTCCAAATATTGGATCTAGTAAACGTCCAATATGCTATTATAGCAAATAAGACACGAGTACTAGACCGGAAATGAAAATGGCGCAATGGATATGTAATGTCACGTCATATGATCGAGTGTGCAACGGAGGTTTGCTACGATGTTAAATAGATCGATTTAAAGAAAAATAGACGAAAAATTTAATAGAAGCAGGTGTTATTTTGTGGAAGTTCCTTTTAAACGAATCATAAAGATCTGAATAAAACCAAAAAGCCCCAATATTTATTACATTAATTATTAAAAAATGTGGCATTATCACTATCACTACATATTATAAAATAATGCCCTCGCTGCGTCTGTCTATATGTCTGTCTGGTTGCTATAAAATCAAAGACTACTAAACGCTTTTTCTCGTGCTTTTTTCCAATAGATAGAGTGCTTCCAGACGTAGGGTTTATAATTTGTTAACATTTAGTTCAAATTGGCCCAATTAAACGATAATTGTAAGAAAATCACATCATTTGGAAGCTTTTATTGAAAACGCTGCCTATTCCATTTGAGATACAACAGAACAATATATGAAGGAATTGAACTTCTTTATTAGGACTATAAAAAAGTCCGCGACGTCGCGGACCTTTTTCTATATTTATTAGAATTGGGGCTATGGGCAGGCCTTAGAAAGTCGAAGAACAGATGAATGATGGGACTGGCGTGTTCTGCAGTGGAGACTACGTACCACTAAATGCAACGTAGGTATTTTTTTTATCGACTACAAGTTGGCCCTTGACTGCTATCACACCTGATGTTAAGTGATGATGCAATCTAAGATGGAAGCGGGCTAACTTGTTAGGAGTTGGATGAAATCCACACTCCTATCGATTTCTACACGACATCGTACCTGAACGCTAAGTCGCTTGGCGGTACGTCTTTGTCGGTAGGGTGGTAACTAGCCACGGCGAAAGCCTCCCACCAGCCGGACCAAGACAAATTAAGAAAAATCCCAATCTGCCCCACCGGGAATCGAACCCTTAACTAATACTTGGTCTTAACTAATACTTTAATCCCTAACTGTATATCAAATTCTATTTAGGCGCTTGGAAAATACGGAAATTTTTTTTCGAAATCAAAGATAACAAGGACGTAGAACAAAAATAGATGCACGCAATGGTTCTTTGTTCCAGGGAAAAATACCTAGATTGGAACCAATCCTGATTGTTTGCGGTCCACTTTAGTAGAGACGTGATTGCTGACCGTACTTCAATACCGAGCAACCTTACTTATTGTGGGGCTTGGGGTCAATGAACTGCGTCTAAGTTACGTCTAGCTGAGGGTGAGAAATACCTATTAGTCTAGGAGCCTATACCTACAAGTACGAGTATGTTTACTTCTTGCGGCTTTAACCGCATAGTTCCAGTAGAACTTTGTTTGTGTTTATTATCTATCATTTTCTCTATGTAACGGCACTCTTAAGGGAGTGGGTGTATAAACATGATGATCTTGTTTACTCATGTAACGATAGCTTTCAGATTTTAATCAAAATTACTAAGACTAGTGACGTATTCTCTACGGCAAGGGGTGTAACACCTCGAACTGCCGAAGTTAAGAACGTAATCCGAAACAAGATAATTAACCCTTTTTTACTCTTATTGTAGGAATACAAGAAACTGGAGTAAAAACTTTAAACCATCGGTCTATTATCATAGACGTCTGACTAATTATCATACCCTAATCTCGCAAACTAGCATTGGGGAAGAGTTGGTTTATTAAACTCTAAAACCGTTTACCTACAAGAAGGAAGGCCTGTCGCTGTGACCCATTTATTGATTAATAATAAAGACTAATAATTAAGAGTTTTTTAAATAAAAAAATATTTTTCTAAATTAAGAACGTAAACTGTACGTTTGAGAATAAATGAGCTTAAAATCGATTTGAACTGACTCGCGACTCGATCGAACCAACCTTAAGGCATTATTAATTTAGCATCGAACTACGACTAAGGACTACACGAATAGAACACTCTACTCCTCAATCATCGATCGAATGGTCACAATGAAACGGCGGGTTTGAAGTACACAGCCGCGGAATAATTCATTTCGTATGTATGAAAGGAAATAGTGACTCTATAAAATTGAATGGTGCTGAATAGCGAAAAATTATAATTATAACAAAGCTTATGGAGACAATGTCTTTTGTAGCTTTTTGTGCTTTCGTAGATTAATTTTCAATATAATCGCTTAAGTGTATTGAACTACAAGTATATATAGTGATTGTCGAGCTAAGGATTTGTACAATATTTTTTATTTCGTATATGATGTTTTGGCTGTTGTTTTGTACCACTAACAAAATAAGAAATACTAAATTTTTGACAGCCTCCGTTGCACAGTGGTACGCGCTGTGGATTTATAAGACGAAAGCCCTGGGTTCGATTCCCGGCCGCGCAGATTGATATTTTTCTTATTTCGTCCTGGGGGCCTGGCTAGTTACCACCTTACCGACAAAGACGAACCGCCAAGCGATTTAGCGTTTGGGTACGATGTCGTGTAGAAACCGAAAGGAGTGTGGATTTCGTTCTACTCCTAACGTGTTAGCTCGCTTCCATCTTAGATTGCATCATCACTTAACATTAGTTGTGATAGCAGTCAAGGGCCAACTTTTAGTCGATATAAGAAGAAAATTTAGGTAACTTCAAGGTGCGAGGGGTCCTCGCTGACCCCAGACGACGTTTCCCAGTGGCTTTACACTAGGATAATATCCACACTCCATCGGTTTTCACTACATCGTTCTGGAACGCTAAATCCTGTTCCCTCCTTCATTCAAATGAATGGTGTTTCTGTGAAATTAGAATTGTGGCGAGCGACACGTCGTTCCTTAAAAAATACATACGTCTGCAATTTTCATCTGCGGTCGACAACGAATTAGCACCTTTAGTTGACAAGCACCATTATTAAATCAAGTTTGTCTACTTGTAAGGACTCTACCACCGGTTTGGAAGGCAGATTCTAGGCATACATTAAGTGTTCTTGTAACAGAAGATTTTTTTGTCATATGTGCATAATGGAGAATCAAGGTTGAAAGTTAGTTTCTGTACAATCTCGAAACAGCATTTATGTTAGCTATACATATTTATCACTAAACTTTGTAGTCAAGAATCGAACCTGCCACTATTCACTACACGAGATCGACAAACATGATTTATAGTTAAAACTTGCTTAGTAAACACAAGAGTTTATATTAAACCGTGTAACCCGAGTGCCATAGAAAACGTTAGAGGGATCCGCGGCGGGCACTCAATAAATGTCACGGTGAAAAATTGTTCCACCGTTCTTGCAAAGAGTTCCTGCATAGAAACCTTAGCGTGTCTTCATGCTACATTTATTCTTACTTTGCAAGTTCACTGATAGAAGCTAACGATAATGGCACTTTTTCTAGGTAATTTTATAAAATGCCCGTACTTAGATAGTTACTACCCACGATTTTGAGATGGGCAATTTAACTTCTTTGCTGTTCATCATTATTAGGAAGCAGTAATAAACAAACGATTATATTTTCTTATTACATTTACAACTAAAGAAATGTACAATACTTTACGTTACAATACCATTGAAGAAGGCTCATATTACGAATGAAGCTCTTCAATTTCAATGGTATTGTAACATGTTCAGTTCATACTGTAGATGGCTTTACAGGCCATTTACCTGGATATCAAAAAAATATAATATCAAAGTACAATTTCGGTACCGACGTCATCGGGATCGTGGCCTAGCAGTAAGGCGCTCTAAGTGCCCGGATTGCCAGAGGGACGCGGGTTCGAATCCCGTCGGTTCCGCAATTTTTGATATTATGTTTATTCTTAAATATAAATAATCTCTTAAGTGTGGGTAACACTTTTCAATAAAAACTAAAAAAAATACATTTCCAACCTTTAAAAACTATCACTTTCCATTTAAGACGTGTAATCACTTAAGAAGTTACACGGCTCTTGTTGTACAATTTCTCGCTCAAGATTAAACGGCATAGTAATAAAGGCATTAAGTGAACTAGAACTAATCTGGTAACCAACTGACGTACGCGGTAAGATATAACGACTTGTAGTGACTATTGAGGCTCTCAAGGCTATTTCAGATATGCTCCTTTGTTCACTGAGATATTATATAATTTACATGTGAACGCCCGCAACGTCCTCCGAAACCAAGAAGAGTGTTAATGTTATAGTAACCACTGACCAGATTTTACACAACAAAAAATAGAACCGACTCAAAACGCACTAAAAAGTAAAAAATAGTAACCACTGACCAGATTTTACACGGACTTCATAGATATGCTTAAGTAAAATAAAGCAACTAAATGACACAGTTATTTTTTACTTTTTAGTGCGTTTTGAGTCGGTTCTATTTTTTGTTGAAAGTTTTTATTTCTTACTGTTTAGTGATTTATCGCCACGTACTATATTGTCATAGTATATTATACGGTACTAGTAGCCAAAAAGCCAGCGATACCGAGACAAAGACCGAAATCGCTGTAAGCGTGCCTCCAAAATTTGAAGAGTTCCTTCAAGTCCCCAGGATATCATCATCAGATCCTAACATGATGACAATGGAACCACCTTGGAAGTATGCCCTTTCTAATAAAAGAATTATCAAAATCGGACAACTCTGTAAAAAATTATGCGTTGTCATACATAAAAAAAAATATACTTGTCGAATTGAGAACCTCCCTCGTTTTTTTTCGTCGGTTAAAAAAAACATGAAAAAAATGAAAAGCTCCCTTGAATTTTCCTGACTCTTTTCTTCATACTACGGTCTACTAAAATCTTTCTCAGTAGTCGTTCTATGTGTTGTTGTAAATCGCATGAAAATATATACAGTACTTCAGAAGCTTATCACCAACAGACAACGTGAACGTAGAATTTGTTTTGTATGGAGCGTAAGTTAATTACATTTAACAAGTTGTCAAGCTTGACTCATCTGATGTTAATTGAAAAGTTCGTTACCTAGATCTCTTTCAGTTAAAGCCAGGCCGGGTGATTGACATTTAATGGTTTTTCATGTACTCGTCTTATATCGAACATGCTCCTTTAACTTAATTGGAACACCGAGTTGGACGAGGTTGAAGTTCCAAATCCTATATCGTTGGTAAAAGGACCGAGGATAGGTTCTATAGTATAAATAATTAAACCCACGTCCAAGCTCTTTTAGTGACTTGAACAAAACATAGAATTTTCTTCAAGGTGACAAATATACTTTATAATTAAACAAATAACAGTAACTTAATGTAAACAAATAATTAAATATACATTCAATTATTGTTTTATTTCAACAATATTCGGAGTTTCAAATCCATGTCCAAGTTCTTTTATTTCAATAACAGGTAGAGCATTTTTTTTCACTGAAATAGGGATGAAACATCACATAAACAAAGAAATGAACGTGCGCTATTGTTGTATTAAATGTCACCATCATTAACAGCCCGTGGACATAGGCCTTTTTAGAGACTTCCAAGCCACCTGTGGTCAGCGGCTCCTTGCGACCCGTGTGATGTCGTCAGTACACCTGGAGTCAATCAATACTGCGCTTTCCAGTGCGAGGTCGTCATTTAATTAGCTTGTTTTAATTTTCCCCGTGCCTTATCATACGATAAAATGATAGCTTTTGACGACCCGGTGGCGCAGTGGTATGGTTATAAGACGGAGGTCCTGGGTTCGATTCCCGGCAGGGTAGATTGAGATTTTTCTTAATTTGTCTTGGTCTGGCTGGTGGGAGGCTTTCGCCGTGGCTAGTTACCACCCTACCGACAAAGACGTACCGCTAGGCGGTTTAGCGTTCCGGTAGGATGTCGTGGAGAAATCGATAGTGGTGTGAATTTTAATCCCACCCCTAACAAGTTAGACCGGTTCCATCTCAGATTTCATCATCGCTTAAGATCAGGTGTAATAGCAGTCAAGGGTCGACTTGCAAGCAAGAACAAGTGAAATATTATTTCTAGTCCTTGTAACAAAGTGACGTAAAGTACCTACCTGTAAACTCGTTACACAGCATGGCGATGGCTGGCGCGTTGGCGTCTCTGCCGTCGAACACTTTAATGATGTCCGCGCGCCGCAGGCAGCTGCAAGTAGAACAGATTGACTTCATTACGCTGTAAGGCCAGTAGTACACGGACTGCTTCAAGCAGTTGAGACCGACTGCTTAAAGCCGCGACCGCGCGGTGAACTATAGTCGTTCATTCGCTGCCGTACACACGACTGCTCGACGTCGCGGCCGCAAAGCGTCAACTGCATGATGAAATTCCATCGTGCCGTCGACCGCTCGCGAGCGGTTGCGAGGCATACACCGACTGCTCGAGCCGTTGACTGCGCTAGAGCAGTCGACAGCTCTCCGACTTTATTATAAAATTCATCAAACGAAGACATTGACATTCTAAAATAGTTAAAAAATTTTTCTTCATCACTTCTAAGTTCCATAAACAAATGATGGAATTGTCCATGTTGTTCTCTTAATTGCAAAATTGGATGAACCCAAAATTTTCTCTTTTGACGTCGCCACCGTCGTCTCCGCCTGAGCAGAAGCAGCAAAAGCAGTGCTTCCTCGTCAGAATCCATGACTCGACTGTGGTAGAAAATCAACTGCTCGAGCAGTTGGGTCGCGTAGCTCGAGCAGTCAACAACCGACAGCTCAAGCAGTCGACGCCGACCGCTCAAGCGGTCCGTGTATTTCGCTCAGCCGCTAACTGCTCGAGCAGTCCGTGTACGTCCGCCCTAAGAGCTTATCTTAGAATAAGAAGGTCTTGGACTTATATTGTATCGGAAATATCCTTATAATTACTAATTTTTACTTTGAGTGTGTTCAGAATAATTACGGACGGACAGACGGCATTAATCTATATATTAAATATAGCTTGCTATACTCATTATTTTCTTAAAGGTATATTTTTTGCATTTTTGCTCTGGAGGCAAAGAGGATGCTTATCTTATTTCATCGTAGAACCTAGAACCTAGCTAGAACCAACTCAAGCTTTCAAACAAAAAATGCCTATTTGGGTAATAAAACAAATCTTTTATACTTCGACATAAATTACTAATTAATTTGTCTAAGTATGTACGGCGATGATAATAAAATTACTATAAATAAACTCTTTTAAACTCTTTCATGTCGTACTGCAGAAAATGAGCTAATGCAGAGTTTTCAGTTAGTGCAGTAATGTAATCAATTTCAGTTCCTTCTTTTTATCCCGTTCGATATACTTGCTAATGAATCAAAGCATTCTGCTCTCACTGTGTATACTTATTTTTCTAGAGTTGTTTTCTTTAAATAATTCATTAAATAAATTCGATTCATTTTAAATATATCATTGTTCAAGCAAAGATAACAAAATACTTAAAAATACTTTAAAATTGCGTACAAAATATGAGTGGTAGAGCTCTTCTTCAAATGTATATTCAAAGAAATTACTTCTATCATAATATTTATGTTGCTGCCGCTATTGTTTTGGTTCGGAAGTGGATGGGAGGAGGTTATCAAATTATTCAAAGACGACTGTACCGATTTGGAAAGTTCTCTTTTCGAAAGGGTATGCTTCCATGTTCCATAGACATGATGTCACGATCTGACGGTGGGATCATAGGAAACTTGAGGGAATTCTTCAAATTTTACAGGCACACTTGCAACAATTTTTAAAGTGACTCGTGCATTTGGACTGGAAAATCATAACTGTTATTGATAAGGCAATAAAAAGTGAGAAATATTATTTTTTACTAAAAATGACATTTTATCAAAAAAAATTAAAGGATAGGATTATTGAAGCATTATAGCATGTGTGCTGTCCTTATATAGACCATGGTTTCCTACTCACGATTGTTTATTATCATTTTAAATTTTGAAAAGCTTTTGTGTAGTACTACTGCGTTGCTTATTCTTGCCGCCCAGCAGCATTGCTGTGTCCCGGTTTACCTTCAGACTCTTATGTTGGTTGTTTATTATTGTTGGAGGTATGGTTGCCGGTGTTGTAAAAGCACTTGAGGCTCAACTCGTAGATACAGAATGGCACGTAGGACTTGTATTTTACATGCCCTGCGAAACGTTGCTTTGTTTACAGGCTTGGTTTACCACTTACCATCAGGTGGGCTTGCTTGGCCTGTCAATTATTACTATAAAAACATTGCTTGTTCTTTTTGTTTTAAAATAACAACATCAAAATCAAAACAAAAAAAAAAACAAATCATTGTTTTAACTCGATAATTATCTCGTGATTAACTTTTGTTCATTTGTTCACTATGGATGGACTCCAGTTAAACGTAATAGGGGTTTTGTAGAATTTGCGGCATAATGAATGCAATGCGATTCATTCTCGCCGTTACTCAGAATCGATCATTAAAAGTTAAACACTATTTTTTTAGAAGAATATTTTTTGCAGGTGCAATTTTTTTAATGGGACCAACCTTTTTTATTTCCAATCTCATTAACGTTTCAATCCAAACTTTCCATTATTCTTTCAGAAAATTCTTAACTACGTTCATAAAACAAAAATTGAGGGCCCAAGTAACCTTTACTTAAGGCATCTGAGTAAGGATACCTCTCATACTATGGAGGTGAAAGCTTGTTATGGTGCTGGTAGAATACTAAACGACTTGTAGCACTATTCTATAACGATTTTGAAGAACTCGAAGTTAGTTTCGAACTTACTTACCTTTATTTTTATCTAACACGGTGCTATAGAAAGAGTAAAGATAAATTGCAAACAAAATAGCGCTACCAAAATATAACAGAACAACCATAAGTAATCTCTCGCGACTCCGTCTGCTTGTATATATTTCCCTTGTACGAGCATCTTAAGGTAGATTTTGCCTGTCACATGAACTATTATATTTGATGTCAAAATTCTTCTCAAAATAATTATCTTAACGAAAAAATGTTGTAAGATTTTTTGGTAAATTTTTCCGAAATATTTACAACAGATGTCCAACAAAAGTCAATGATAATAAAAAAATTTAAATTAAAATAGAACCGACTCAAAACGCACTAAAAAGTAAAAAATAACTGTGTCATTTAGTTGCTTTAATTTACATAAGCATATCTATTAAGTCGGTGCCAGCAAGTTTAAGGAACCTTTATTTTACGCAGTTTGTGGGTACGCAGGTAACGTCCTTAAAGTAGAAACCTTGACTGGCACCGACTCCTAGATATGCTTAAGTATATTAAAGCAACGAAATTACACGGTTATTTTTTACTTTTTAGTGCGTTTTGAGTCAGTTCTATTTTTATTTAAAAATTTTTATTTCTTACTTTTTAGTGATTTATCGCCACGTAACGTACTCGTACTATACTGTCATAGTATATTATACGGCACTAGTAACCAAAAAGCTTCTGATACCGAGACAAAAACCGAATTAAGCGTGCCTCCAAAATTTGAAGAGTTCCTTCGATTTTCCCAGGATATCATCGTCAGAACCTAACATGATGACTATGGGAGCACCTTGGAAGTATGCCCTTTCTAATGAAAAAAGAATTATCAAAATCGGACAACTCTGTAAAAAGTTATGCGTGGGCATACATATAAAAAAAAATATATACGTGTCGAATTGAGAACCTCCTCCGTTTTTTTTCGTCGGTTAAAACCTTGTTCACTCCATTCTTGAGCTGTTAGTGGTGGGACAAACTCGACTTAGTTTAATATGTTTAGAAATTTAGATACAGATAATTAATTTTAGTCCATAGACAAGTCGTGCGGTTTATACAGCTTCTGTGTGCTTCGGTGGTGTGGTCACGTATTTGTGGTTATTCACACACACAGGTATAACATCTGAAACACATACCATTAGGCTACTGGATTACATAAATAATATCCATGATTATCCGTTATGTGTTCTGCAATTAAATTAAACAATGCAGTTATTTTCTTAAAGACGGCGATAGATGTGGCCAAAAAAATTTGAAATTTTTGCTCTCCGTTGTATTACACGGTGTAGTAGGTATCATGTAAATACAAATATATTTCAAATGAGGCTGGTCAATAATGGCAGGTATTTAATAATAATGATTGCATAAAAATATACTTCTGGTATCATAGTCAGTTATTTAGCTTCTGTGAACAAGGCGTCATTGTATAGGAGATGCGATTTGAAGCTTAGACTCACTGTGCTTTAATGCGGGTTTGGGGTGATTATTTTTTCACTCTAAAACTATAATAGTTACGAAATATTCTGTAACTATGTTCTTATTAGTTGATATCGTGAATTTCGGATTTGTCTCTATCTCTTTTTACCCGACTGCGTCAGAAGGAGGGTAATGTTTTTCGAGCGTTTGTATGTATGTATGTCCATTTCTTCGGCACGCGCTACAGCCTAAGCGGCTGAACGGATTTTGACATGTGAGGTTCGTTGAATTCGGCTAAATTGTGGAAGTGATATAAGCTATATGAATTTTCAAAATGGCGGCTGTAAATGGGGGAAAAAAGGGGGGACGTGTGCATTTTTTTCTTTTATCCTAGCAATATGTGTATCAAATGAAAGGTCGTGAAAAGACCATTTCAAAAATATATATATCTGTTGTAACAAGCAATGTCAAAAAGTGTGAAGTCTCATTTCTATACCACAAATTAAAACTAAAAAGTCTCAAATAAAACACCTGCAGCACCATAAAGTATTTAGAATTTTATATAGATATAGTGATCCTTGTTTTTTTCTTTTCAGTTCATTACTTTTAAGCAGTCGGGTTTTTTGTTTTTATAATAATAATTTTATTATCTATAGTATCGGAGAGAAATGGAGATGAATGCGTTAATCACTCAGTCATGTTATAAAACATCCTACCAGAATAGTTAATGAAGCATCATTATCACTTCTGATCGAAGTATGGCGGTCATTATGCGAAAAGCTTAGCCTATTTTCACAACTCTCTTTATTTGATTCCGGTCCACTCTCTTATGTCATCCAACCATTTCTGCCTTTGACGATCAGGTGCTCCCTTCCCATCCAAGGTTAACCTTGGAAAGCAAAACTGAGCTCTCCTTTTTAGGTGTCTAAAGAAACCCTCTTAAGTATTCTACTGTATTGTATAAGTTAATGAAGATCGGCGAATAAAATTTTTTTTCGCAATTTTCATTCATCTGATAACTAAATAAGCGAGAATATTTTGGCGGATCTGCAAATGTCTGTTATTTATACTATTGAATTTGTCGTCGAAAACAGCTAATTAAAGTTGGTTAATAACATAACTTGTACATTAGTACTTAACACACTATTACCATCTTGCGCACCGGATTAACATCGCTCCACATAACACAACGTCACAATACGATTCAAATGAGAATACATTGGGATGTAAATTCAATTATAGAGTGATGCGCGGGTTATGCATTGAATTATACAAGTATATGTGCAATAGTTGAGCTCATTAATGCAAGTGAGCGTTCCGAATTATATTGTGCAACTGCAAAGTGTTCAAAGCTTTGTTTCGCGCAAATAATAATATAACTATCTACCTTTGTATATTTAAATACGAAATTCAAGTTAATAAAAAGTATTTTAAATAAATCATATAATTTCATATGTTTGTGAATTTGTGAATAAAGATTTAATATTATCAACTTTTTGTACTGCAATCACACCTGGTATGGTAAGTAATGATACAATCTAAGATGGAAGCGGGCTCACTTGTTGGGAGTAGGATGAAACCCACACCCCTTTCGGGTTCTATACGACATCGTACCGGAACGCTAAATCGCTTGAAAGCTCTAGCCAGACTTGGACCGATTTGTTAAACGAAATATCATAACTTATCAGGCAGTTTATTGCCGCGGACGAATAATAAGAGATATTTAGAATATAGAAATTAGAATATAGAATACTCTATATTCTATGTGACGTTTTACGATGGATGTTTTTACTCTTTCACGCAAAAACTATTAAATGGTTTTTTATAAAACTTTACAATAATATGACATAATATGAAATTTTTACGGGAACGGACCACTTGTATGAAACCACGGGCGACTTCTAGTAATTCATATTTGAAAATGGAATTTAAGGATAAATATTCGAAAATAATTCGCATTATGATTGAGAGGAACAGTAAAAGCTTTTAATTTAAATTATTATCTTCGAGTTGAACTTTGTTTCAAAACTTTCAGTCGGAAGCCATGGCGTTGTTACCTATTTATGGATACGGCTTGGTGCAAAAACAATATTATTACGAAGTAAGTTAATGGAAACAGGGAAAACCCATTTAATCATATTGCTATAAATGAATGTTTATCTGTTTCTAACTCAACTTATCATATGCTATACCTATTAAATTAAATTCAAATTACACTAACAAATAAAACCTTATCTTTAAATAAAGATTGGTCACCGTACTGTTCCTAGATATTACCATTTATCTAAGTCTGTTTATACTCTTATTATTTTTTTTTTAATTTATATCTTGTTTTATATAAAATTGTTCTTAATAACAAATGTTTGTCAGTTTGTGATGTTGTGACGCTGTAAGGGGTAATCTTTGGATCTAGTGAACCGATTTTCAAAATTATTAAACCAATAGAAAGCTACGTTATTGTAAGTGTTATACGCTATAATAATTGTTTAAAGTTGTGTAAGAAATATATTAATTATTTTTGATTTCTAATATTACGTTTAATGGTATATATTTTGTATGAAACGTTTGACAATAATGATAAAATGATTTAATCAAAATAACCACAAATAGCGTTAACCGCAACCACTACCATTCAGAATTAACCACATTTCTGTAATAAATTATATTATAGACAAGAGCTTGCACGAAGAGTATTGTAACCAATTAGTGAAAATCTGAATCATTTGTTGAAATTATTGCTTCACTTGTATGAAACCGCTAATATTTCCATGTATCTACCGAAAAATAATTTTGCCGTTAGGTTGGTCTGCTCTGTCATACTTTTTATGTTATAATAAAAATATTTTTATTGCTGAAGACTCTTTAGCGGCGGCGCTCGCACGCCGTAGCAGCCGCGCGGAGCGCTATTTTTAACCGACGAAAAAAAACGGAGGAGGTTCTCAATTCGACACGTATATTTTTTTTTTTTTTTTTTTTTTTCTTTATGTATGACCACGCATAACTTTTTACAGTGTTGTCCGATTTTGATAATTCTTTTTTATTAGAAAGGACATACATCCAAGGTGGTCCCATTGTCCTCATGTTAGGATCTGCTGATGATATCCTGGGGAAATTGAAGGAACTCTTCAAATTTTGGAGGCACGCTTACAGCGATTTCGGTTTTTTACTCGGTATCGGTAGATTTTTGGCTACTAGTGCCATATAATATACTATGACAGTATAGTACGAGTACGGTACGTGGCGATAAATCACTAAAAAGTAAGAAATAAAATTTTTTAACAAAAAATAGAACCGACTCAAAACGCACTAAAAAGTAAAAAATAACTGTGTCATTTAGTTGCTTTAATTTACATAAGCATATCTAGGAGTCGGTGCCAGTCAAGGTTTCTACTTTCAAGGACGTTACCTAGAACCCACAAACTGCTTTACTACGTAAAATAAATGTTCCTTAAACATGGCTGGCACCGACTTCATAGATATGCTTAAGTAAATTAAAACAACTAAATGACACAGTTATTTTTTACTTTTTAGTGCGTTTTGAGTCGGTTTTATTTTTTGTTAAAAATTTTTTCAAAGTCTAATTAAAATTATAAATAATGGAGATAGAGTTCTGGGAGTCAGGACTTTTTTATTGGAAATTTCCTCCCCATTAAGGAGCTTTTTCAAAATTACTTAAATGTTAATATTTTGAAGTTATAAACAAAAAACGAAATACCATTTTCATCTTATTTTGTTAATTTGCAATTTTTAACCTGCAACAAAATTCTTCAAAAACATTTTTCTAGAGGTGATTTCGAATCGAATGAGCCATCGCTCATATTTTTAGGACCTTTTCTCTATTTTTCACGTTTTTGAACTGATTGACTAGAGTATCATACGAGAATCTAGTTTAGGGATTATGCTTACTAATCTAATTTATTGTCATGAATTCGTCATTAACAAGTTAATTTAAAAAATTAGGTGTAAAATAACTAGCGATTTTTACCTCCATTTTTAATTTACTAATTCTTCTGTTGGTAAAACGAGTACACTCGTAATACATAATAAATTAGGTGTAAAATAACTAGCGATTTTTACCTCCATTTTTAATTTACTAATTCTTCTGTTGGTAAAACGAGTACACTCGTAATACATAATAAAAACTTGTCAAGGAAAAATGTACTCAATATCAAATTCAATATTCATATTGTAGGATAAATGAAGCGATGCTGACAAATAGAATTTTTCTACGCACCTTATATCCCCTTTCTGTAAAGAGACTTCTTCAAAAACTACCTTCACGCGGTCCTTTGGCCTGGAAATGACAAGACACCTGTATTACATTTCACTTTTACGATATAAGGGCAAAGATATACCAGTACATTGGGTTATATCAAGCTTTCACATCATCTCCTTTGTGTGAACCTTTTGTATGGATGTTTGAACACAGTTCAATAGCTCGGAGAATGAATGGGTGTTTATTGTGAATATTGAGTCAATCGTTAAATAAAAACTCACTCATTTCATTCTGATTCATTATCAATTGTGGTTCTTTTTATTTACTAAAAGTTAACTCTTGACTACACTTGATGGTAAGTGAGTGATGGTAAGAATAATCTAAGATGGAAGCGGTCTAACTTATTACGAGTAGTAGAGAGTAGTAGAGTTTTTTGACGACCTCCGTGGCGCAGTGGTATGCGCGGTGGATTTATACGGCGGAGGTCCTGGGTTCGATTCCCGGCGGGGCAGATTGAGATTTTTCTTTATTTGTCTTGGTCTGGCTGGTGGGAGGCTTTCACCGTGGTTAGTTGCCACCCTACCAACAAAGACGTACCGCCAAGCGATTTAGCGTTCCGGTACTATGTCGTATAGAAAGCGAAAAGAGTGTGGATTTCATCCTACTCCTAACAAGTTAGCCCGCTTCCATCGTAGATTGCATCATCACTTAACATCAGGTGTGATAGCAGTCAAGGGCCAACTTGTGGATAAAAAAAAAGAGAGAGAGTAAAACATATGGATAAATGTTTTTGGTTTCTACACGATATAGTACCGGAACGCTAAATCGCAGGATGCTACCTAGCCGAGGCCGAAGCTTTTTACTAGCCCAATAAAGAAATCTCAATCACCCAGCCAATGGAAATCGATTCTAGGCTCTTCGTCTTATAAATTCACTGCGCATACTACTGCGCCATGGATGCCATAAAAATAATACAATTCTAAAATAAAATTCATCGACAAAAATCCAGACTACTTGTACTACATTTTATAAGTAAACATTATCACGTAGGAAATGATTAGTTAAACAGAATATAATGTAGATTCACTGCATTACGTCACCTCACATGAGATTCTCTCCACGCTGGTGGAGTGCTTGGACTGTTCTATCCTAAGGGCCAACGCTAAAAGTCGCGCGGGCGCACGCTCGCGTGTGTATAATGAAAAATAGTATGGACAGCGCAGGCGACGGGCAAACGCGAGGGGGTTTGTTTATACAAATCAGACGAGCGTCGCTAGATGCCACGGTCACACGCGTCGGAGGCTAGGTACAATCATGAACATTTTTTTTTTATCGACTACAAGTTGGCCCTTGTCTGCTATCACATCTGATGTTAAGTGATGATGCAGTCTAACATCGATACAAAGCGCGTAATAATTGGTTCGGCCAATATTATGGAATATGGCGAATGAATTATCGAATTCACCGCTGAGTAACCTACTTGTCAAGAACAGGTTACGCAGTCGACGTTGTTTTCGTTGAAGTCTTTTTGCCAAATAATAAATTAGTAAATAATCCATGGTAATCTACTCCACACAACTGTACACGTTCGACATCAAAATTATACTAGCAGCACTAACTGAGACGGGCGCACGCGACAGGTGCCCGCTCGCGGATTTGTGCGCCCGCGCCCGCACCCGCTCGTGTTTTAGCGTTAGCCCTAAAGCATTAACTCACAGTGCACCAGAAGCATAACAGAAAATGACGAGGTATCATCATATATTTTACCAACTAAGCTGCATAGATAACTAAGTGTTATTTTAGTTATAATTTTATATTATGTATTATTTTTATATTTTGGATTTTTTGTGTATATTTTGTAGGGGTTTATACGTTTAAATAAATATTATTATTATTACATACCTGGCGTGAAAATGATAGGAGCATCGCACGTTGTTAGGGTAAATGGACGGGTACTGCGGGCTGTAGAGCCGGCCGTGCGTGGGCCGATTACCGGATCGGCTGAACTGGTAGTCGCACTCCGTTCCCGGTATCCGGACGCCCTCGGTTTCAAACAGACCTGCAAATAAAAATTTAGCATAATCATCATCATCATTATTAGCCTATTAACGGCCCACTACAGGACGGCCCTGGCCTCCCTCCTTACAGGAGAGGGGATATGGAGCATAGACCCACCACGCTGCTCCAATGCGGGTTGGCGGGCTTAGGGTGATAATGATGTTTCATTTATTAACGATCACTATCAGATTTGATGACAGTGACCAGAACCGACTTAATTAACCGGCTTAATGTGCTCTCCGAGGCACGGGGATGTGACACCACCTACTTCCCGACTCCGAGCTTGGAATGTACTGAGAATTTTACAGAAGAATGAAAAACTCAGTGTTACGGACAGGAGCTACATGCCTTACGCGGCGTCAGTGGTGACTGACGCTGATTGGTCGCCCGCTGACGCCCCCCACTCCCCGCACGCCCCTCAGCCCCCGCGATCACCCTTTTCCCGGTCGGCACCCATGTCGACGGTGCCGGGCGGGGGAATCGCATAAATACCGGCTCCCGCGCTGTCGCAAATCACTTCCGCTACGACAGTCGAACCATCAAGAACACCGGAACCCCTGAAGTAGTGCGAAGTGACAAGAACCAAGCAAGAACCTTTGAGAACCCGAACCAGCAAGAACCACGAACCCCCAAGAATAGTGAACCCCCGAACCCTTGGAAATAGCGACCCAAATAAATACAGTCCACTTGATCGACGGAGGGTTATTATTAAATCCCTCCCCAACATCTTTGGTCCATCGATCCGGATCTCTGAACCCCGAACACTTAAGAACCGAACACTCAAGAACCGAACACTCAAGACCCGAACACTCAAGACCCGAACACTCAAGACCCGAACACTCAAGACCCGAACATTCAAGAACCGAACACACAAACACGAACACTTCAAGATCCCTAAACGTCAAGATGGTGCAGACTAAGACTCATGACACACAAATCAGAGACCTAAACGACGAGGCCTTTGCGTTGCATGAACTGAACCTCCGCGCGCTGAACCTGCCTCGTCCTGTGCAGCTCCGATTTATGGAATCATTGGGCTCGACAAGTTGCACATCATCTCGGCAAGAACCGGTTTTCAGAGCACGATACACTGAAGAGAACGTTCAAACACTTCGTGCACAAACACCTACGCACTCGCAATGCTCCGGTATGAGCAAAGCGGCGCGAATCGAGAGAATCAAATACGAGGCGGCAGTACGCATTGCCGCTATCAGGAAGCAGCAGATCCAGTTGGTAGTAGAGCTGCTGCAAAAGAAAATGGAACTGGAAGATGTGCGCTCCGCAGAGCTGCACAATACAAGTTTACGCGAAGCGGCTCGTTTACGTCACGCAGAACCTGCAGTTGAGAAACGATCCACCCAAATCTCTTCTGCGCGTGATGTTGAACCGACGTACGCTATTAGAACCACTCGATCCTCTGAACAAAGTGAACCTACGCGCGAACAAGCAAAGTTAATTCCATGGGATCAGAACTCTAATGAATCTCAACCTTGGTCAACAATTGACGATGAAAATCAAAAACAAGTTGAACCAACGCCTGTGGGAATTGAACCGCATAGGTCAATGAAGATAGCAGAAGTCCTTTGCAATCCTACTGAAGACCTCTCAGCACTAAACGCATCAACTGACCAAGTCCCAGAACAAATGGAATACGAGAACCAAGCTGCAACCAAGAAAAA
Source organism: Mycalesis mineus (assembly GCA_034621355.1). Lineage (NCBI taxonomy): Eukaryota > Metazoa > Arthropoda > Insecta > Lepidoptera > Nymphalidae > Mycalesis > Mycalesis mineus. Next base: position 13,137,722 of record CM067890.1, on the reverse strand, counting down.
ACATCTGGGTGTGGTTGTTACGTTTGACCCATTTAGACTAGAACCCGACATACGAACGTGGCAGCTTGGACTTTCTCAGCCACCTCGTCTTTACTTTACGAGGGGAGCTCAAACTGTGGACAGCATCAATGGTTGCCGTCTGTTAGTACATCTCAAGCCTCAGAACTCCATGAAAATTGATCAAGACGCTAGACAGATGTTTAGTGGGAGCCAGAACCAGGTCAAGGAACCAGAAAGCATACAGCGCTACATAAGGGGAGTGCGATCTGATCAGCTCATCCAAACACTTCGAACGGAACTACTCATGAGATCCATTGGGCATTGGTTTTCAGATAATAGACGCTACAAACGCAAGAACCTGTTTCGTGGCGCAGCACTAACGAATGCCTTCGCAAAGAAATTAGCAAACGTGAAGCGGACCAATATAGCTCCGAAGAACAACATGATCCGCAAATCAAATGAACAGAGAAAGAGCCTTCGAAACAGGCGATATCGCAATCGTGTTGTGCTGCGCACTCAACGAGCCTGGCGTCGCCGGAAACACGAATGCCTTCCGATACGCTCATTCCGCTGTCAACGAGCCACGATCCATTGGCACCGCAAGAACTTTATGAGCAACCGCAGCCGTATCATCAAACCAAGAAGCTCGCTGTCCTACCCAAGGAAAAGGAAGCTGCGCGGTAGCTTCGCTGAGGGGAGCGATGTTACAGACAGGAGCTACATGCCTTACGCGGCGTCAGTGGTGACTGACGCTGATTGGTCGCCCGCTGACGCCCCCCACTCCCCGCACGCCCCTCAGCCCCCGCGATCACCCTTTTCCCGGTCGGCACCCATGTCGACGGTGCCGGGCGGGGGAATCGCATAAATACCGGCTCCCGCGCTGTCGCAAATCACTTCCGCTACGACAGTCGAACCATCAAGAACACCGGAACCCCTGAAGTAGTGAGAAGTGACAAGAACCAAGCAAGAACCTTTGAGAACCCGAACCAGCAAGAACCACGAACCCCCAAGAATAGTGAACCCCCGAACCCTTGGAAATAGCGACCCAAATAAATACAGTCCACTTGATCGACGGAGGGTTATTATTAAATCCCTCCCCAACACTCAGAATTATTCCGTGACCCGACCCAGGATTCGAACCCAGGACCTTGTGATCGAAGCCAGATAGACTAACCACTAGACCAACGAGGCAGTATTATTGTAATTTAGCATAATAATAAAGTCTAATTATAATAATATATATTTCAGACCGCAGTTCATTTTTCCGGCCAGCAAGCCATCTTTCAAAGATTAATCTCGTCCTTAGGCTATATAATTAATATCTATGCAAGGCAATAATTATAGTTCTATTGTTTTACTCTCATAATTTGACGACGGTATCAAGTGCTTTCTGAGGCACGTAAGTGTACTAACACCGATGATTTCTCAAATTCAGGCTAGAATTGAATTGTTTCTTACAACGTGGTTGAATCTGCTAACTACAATGTTGTTAACCTTTAATGGGACGGTAGGTATTTAGTGGAGTCAATTATCTTCACCAAGATATTCTCGAACTAAGAACGCAGAAGTATACCGACTTTTTACCCGACTGCGTCAGAAGGAGGGTAATGTTTTTCGAGCGTATATATTATGTATGTATGTCCATTTCTTCGGCACGCGCTCCAGCCTAAACGGCTGAACGGATTTTGACATGTGAGGTATCGTTGACCTTGGCAAAATTGTGGACGTGACATAGGCTATATGAATTTTCAAAATGGCGGCTGTAAATGGGGGAAAAAGGGGGGATGTGTGTATTTTTTTCTTTTATTTTAACATTATGGGTATCAAATGAAAGGTCGTAAAAAGACCATTTCAAAAATATAAATATTATATCATGTTTATGTTACTGTTTTAACAAAAAATGTACCGTCTTATTTCTATACCACAAATTAAAACTAAAAAGTCTCAAATAAAATTATTATTATAAAAACAAAAACCCGGCTGCTTAGAAGTTAAGAACTGAAAAGAGAAAAACAAGGATCACTATATCTATATACAATTCTAAATAGTTTATGGTGTTGCAGGCGGGGACAAACGTAGTTTTGGTAGATATTTCTTTCCCAGGTAGTAAATTATTAGTTCAGTTCTTAACTTCTAAGCAGTCGGGTTTTTTGTTTTTATAATAATAATTTTTGTGTGTATTGTATTGACGCATAAAAGCATATCGTTTTCATACATTTAATATGGGTAGAAACACATTGCCGCCATCACACAATACACTATACTTGTTTACACCTATATTAGATACCCTCGTTGATCTAGTGGTTGGGCTATGTGGCTTTGGTCACGAGGTCCCTGGTTCGAATCCTGGGTCGAGCACGGAATAATTCTGGGTTTTTATTCTTTCATGAAATTTTTCATAGGTACATTCCAAGCCCGAAGTCGGGAAGTTGTTGACATTACACCCCCGTGCCGTCGGTCCAAGTCACTATCATCAACATTTGATAGTGATCGTTAATTATGAAACATTATAACCCTTAGCCTGCCAACCTGCATTGGAGCAGCGTGGTGGGTTTACGCTCTATATCCCCTCTCCTATAAGGAAGGCTTGGCCCATTAGTCATCCTGGGTCGAGTACGGAATAATTTTGGGTTTTTATTCTTTTATGAAATTTTCCATAGGTACATTCCAAGCCCGAAGTCGGGAAGTTGTTGACATTACACCCCCGTGCCGTCGGTCCAAGTCTCTATCATCAACATTTGATAGTGATCGTTAATAAATGAAACATTATAACCCTTAGCCTGCCAACCTGCATTGGAGCAGCGTGGTGGGTCTACGCTCCATATACTCTCCTATAAGGAAGGCTTGGCCCATTAGTGGGCTGTTAATTGGCTGATAATGAGTTTGTATTTCAGATAGTTTCTCTGTCTCCCTATCACAATATTATAAATAGAGAGAGCTAGGCAAATTCGTAACTTACACTGTTAACAGTGGAAAACATCGTTACAGAATAGGGCAACTGTAATTTTTTTTTATCGACTACAAGTTGGGCCTTGACTGCTATCACACCTGATGTTAAGTGATGATGCAGTCTAAGATGGAAGCGGGCTAACTTGTTAGGAGTGGGACGAAAATCCACACCCCTTTCGTTTTCTACACGACATCGTACCGGAACGCTAAATCGTTTGGCGATACGTCTTTGTCGGTAGGGTGGTAACTAGCCATGGCGAAAGCCTCCCACCAGCCAGACCAAGACAAATTAAGAAAAATCTCAATCTGCCCCGCTGGGCATCGAACCCAGGACCTTCGTCTTATAAATCCACCGCGCATACCACTGCGCCACGGAGGTCGTCAAAAAAATTAATAACTTTTATAACTATTAATTTTAATAGAATAAAGTAAAGACTTACGTCATGCAAGCAGTAATCAAATAATAATCCAATAACATTGTTTTCCTACTGTACATATATTATTAAGTTAATAAATATAAAATGTGATTACATTGTTTTCGTATTGCATTATTTGCATTAAATTCAGGTGAGAGACGGAAAGTGGGTCGCGAGTAGGTACACCAGCCAGCAATAATGCTGGAAACACACTCAACGCAGTTAAGATATGCGAAAGACAACTTTGTTTATTTTAAACAGCAGCTTTAAATATAGTTATTCGAATGATTGCCAGGTCTTGGTAATAAATCATATTTTTTTTGATTAAATTGAATAAATCATATTTCTTTTTCATCTTTTTGATCATATTAATATGAACCTAATATTAGGTCGCGGGTTCGATTCCCACAACTGGAAAATGTTTGTGTGATGAGCATGGATGTTTTCCAGTGTTTAATGTATATAAAAATATTCATCAGTTATCATAGTATCCATAACACAAGTTACCTAAGCTTACTTTGGGGCTATATAGCGATGTGTGTAATTGTCCTATAATATTTATTTATTATTTATTAGGCATATACAAACTGTATTATAGTGGCTTTCGTCGTGATTAATCACCAACCTGCCGGCAACGACGTACCGCCAAGCGATTTAACTTTAACATACGATTTCGTCTAGAAAAATATCATCACTTACCATCGGGTATGATTGCACTCAATGGCTAACTGTAGTGAATAATTAATAATTTTTTTTCATTTTTTTTACTCTGTTGGAACGACCTTATAAACATAAATATCAGAGTTCTTTATAATACATTGCTTTGTACAATCATAACAGATTTAATAAATCGATATATTTATGTATATACATTTTTTTAGACAAACTGAACGCAGAATGAACAAATTCAATTTGCTTTACTCCAACCAAATACGATTCAACATGCCAAAATTTTCTACCTCAAAAATATTTCACATTCGCCTCATCTCCCACAGATTTACTACACAGAGAGACGAATATCTTAGCGTTCCATAGCTTCATCGTGCGGGTGCCGGGTCCAACGTGTGGTTGAGAGAAGAGCCCTAGACTTGTGACACGGGTGTAGCTTTAAAAGGGGTTCCTGAGTGATGCGCATCAACACCTCTGTTCATCCACACAGATCACTACCACGAATCCATCACAAAACAAACCACTTAAAACTAAATTACATATTATATTTTTGACGGCCGAGTGGCGCAGTGGTTCTGCGTCATAGGCCGTGGGTTCGATTCCCACATCTGGAAAATATTTGTATGATGAGCAGGGTGTAAGGGGGATGATAGTTCCAGTCGGCCTCCCCAAATGTCAACCTCACCTGCTCGCGGTGCACCCTGCAGATGGACCGACGAGGCTCTGGCGACCGATGAATGGCGGTATAACCATTCCAAATAGGCTGGACTACAAAATGAGGCCAGTGTCAGGCAGCAGTGACACTGGTTCGAATAGTCCAGCTCTGCGGTGACCAACCCGCCTGCCCAGCGTGGCCACTATAGGGCATTTCTTTTTATGGGAGACGGACCAAGAAAACAGCCCCTAGTCCCCGGCAGCCCCGCTATTCCTGGCTCTGGCAGCGGTCATGGTAACGGCGGGGCAAGGGGTGTCAAGAATCTCCGGCAGAGATTCCGCTGCCAACCCCGACGACTGGACCTGGCAACATTCAACGCACGCACTTTGAGGACTGACAAAAAGGTGATCGAACTGGAAGAAGTATTAAGTAAGTTGCGCTGGAGCATTATAGGATTGTCTGAAGTCCGAAGAGAGGGCGAGGACTCGATAATCCTGAATTCCGGCAATTTACTATACTACCGGGAGGGCGAACATCTGTCCCAAGGTGGTGTTGGGTTTATCGTTCACAAGTCCCTCGTTAACAATGTTGTACGAGTCGAGAGTGTGTCGAGCAGGGTAGCGTTCCTTGTCCTCCGAATTACCAAACGGTATTCGTTGAAGGTTATACAGGTTTACGCACCGACCTCGGCACAACCCGACGAGGAGGTAGAGGTATTGTATGAGGATATTTCAAGAGCCCTGCATGCTTCGAACTCCTACTACAATGTTGTTATGGGGGATTTCAATGCAAAGCTGGGCGAGAGAAGTGGTTCAGAGTTGAGAGTGGGGCAATTTGGCTATGGGCAACGGAACCACAGGGGCCAAATGTTGGCTGACTTCATGGAGAAGGAGGGCCTCTTTATGATGAACTCCTTCTTCAAGAAGCCACCACATAGGAAATGGACCTGGTTGAGCCCCGATGGTTCCACGAGAAATGAGATTGACTTCATCTTGTCGACCAGACGGCATATATTCAACGATGTCTCTGTGATCAATAGGGTCAAAACCGGCAGTGATCACCGACTGGTAAGAGGCACGTTGAATATCAATGTACAGCTCGAACGGTACCGACTGGTGAAGTCAACGCTCCGACCTACTCGTGCCCACATCCAAAACCCCGAAAGCTTTCAACTGGAACTCCAGAACCGCTTCGATTGCCTAGCACATTGTGTTGATGTGGACGATCTGAACAACAGGCTAGTGGAAACTGTCCATTCGGTTGGGTCTAAGTTTTATAAGACCCACCGCCCAAAAACCAACAAGAAATTCTCTGACCAAACACTCAAGCTCATGGAGGAAAGACAAGGAATGCGATTACAGTCTTCAGGGGACGCTCTGAACTACCGACGTATCAATAGACAGATCTCTAAGTCGCAGAAATGTGACTTACGCCGCTACAACACCGAGCGTATCATAGATACAATAAAACACAACCGTGGCTCGAAAGTGTTCGCGAAAGATCTGTCTATTGGACGCAGTCAGTTGACGCGTCTGAAGACCGATGACGGTAATCTCATTTCTTCCAAGCCCGAGATCTTGGGTGAGGTCGAGAAGTTCTATGGACAGTTATACACGTCAACTCAAAAGCCTGTTGACAATTTGGCTGAAGACCCCAGAGCCAAATTGACCCGACACTATACCGAAGATATCCCGGACGTCAGCCTTGACGAGATTAGTATGGCTCTCGAACACCTAAAGAACAACAAGGCGCCAGGTGATGACGGAATCACAGCAGAACTCCTGAAAGCGGGTGGTAAACCGATACTTGAAGTCCTTCAGCGATTGTTCAATTCCGTAATTCACGAGGGCAAGACGCCTCAGGCGTGGCACAGGAGCGTGGTTGTTCTGTTCTTCAAAAAGGGTGACAATACCTTGCTGAAGAATTACAGACCAATCTCGCTGCTGAGTCATGTCTACAAGTTGTTCTCCAGAGTCATCACGAATCGTCTCGCTCGTAGGTTTGATGACTTCCAGCCTCCCGAACAAGCCGGTTTCCGACAAGGCTTTAGTACCATAGACCACATCCATACGCTGCGGCAGGTTATACAAAAGACCGAAGAGTATCACCGGCCACTTTGCTTGGCGTTTGTGGACTATGAGAAAGCCTTTGATTCGGTGGAAACCTGGGCTGTGTTAAGGTCATTGCAGAGGTGCCGAATCGACTACCGGTACATCCAAGCGTTGCAGTGCCTGTACGAAAACGCCACCATGTCAGTCCGTATACAGGATGAGACTACGAGGCCAATCCAATTGCAGCGAGGAGTGCGACAGGGAGATGTTATCTCCCCGAAGCTATTTACCGCCGCATTGGAAGACGTCTTTAAGCTCTTGGACTGGAACGGACTTGGCATTAACATCAATGGCGAGTACCTCACTCAACTGCGGTTTGCCGACGATGTAGTGATAATGGCAGAATCTCTAGATGACCTTAATAATATGCTCAATGACCTCAGCAGAGTTTCTCAACAGGTGGGCCTTAAAATGAACATGAGCAAGACAAAGATCATGTGTAATGCTCATGTTTCGCTCCACCCAGTTATTGTTGAAAATTCTGCACTCGAAATTGTAGACGAGTATATATACCTAGGGCATATGGTCCAGTTAGGTAGGTCCAATTTCGAGAAAGAGGTGAACCGCCGAATCCAACTCGGTTGGGCAGCGTTCGGGAAACTGCGTGACATCTTTTCGTCCAAAATTCCTCAGTGCCTGAAGACGAAGGTCTTCGAACAGTGCGTGTTGCCAGTGATGACATACGGATCCGAGACTTGGTCGCTAACTGCAGGCTTCATAAGAAGGCTCAGAGTCACTCAGCGGGCGATGGAAAGAGCAATGCTCGGAGTATCTCTGCGTGATCGAATCAGAAATGAGGAGATCCGCAGAAGAACCAAAATAACCGACATAGCTCAGCGAGTCGCAGAACTGAAGTGGCAATGGGCGGGGCACGTGGTTCGAACAGCTGATGGACGTTGGGGGCCGAAGGTGCTAGAATGGCGACCCCGCACCGGAAAGCGCAGTGTTGGTCGACCCCCCACCAGGTGGACTGATGACATCAAACGGGTCGCAGGGAGCCGCTGGGCTCATGCGGCTCAGGATCGTTGTGTTTGGAAGTCCCTAAAAAAGGCCTATGTCCAGCAGTGGACGTCTATTGGCTGATAATGATGATGATGATAATGATGAGCATGGATGTTTTCCAGTGTCTGGGTGTTTATCTATATATTATAAGTATTTATGTATAATATATATAAAAATATTCATCAGTTATCATAGCACCCATAACACAAGCTACCTACGAGTACGCTTACTTTGGGGCTATATAGCGATGTGTGTAATTGTCCTATAATATTTATTTATTTATATTGCGTTACAATATGACAGCATATTCCAGAGCTGCTGACTATAATCAATTCATTTGCGGTGCGTTTTATATGCGATGCCACACGGTTTTCTCAGATTATTACAAAATGTCAGTCATCTATTTTAACGGTTTACTACAGGTACAGGGCCAGACTTTACTTCTTATAGGACAAGAGATATGGGGCTTTGAGCAACGCTGCTCCAAAACCAGTTGTTGGGCTTAGGAGGATCAATCACCGTCCCCGATAATGATCGAAACCGACGGGTTAGTCAGCTCTCCGAGGCACGAGAGTTACTACAACTTTGAGATCTTTGAGAAATTCTTGTAAGAATTATTAAGACTTAAAACCAGGCTCTCTGGGTTTAATTGACCAACGAAATAATATTCGTAGGAAATTTGTATTTGTGTTTGTTAAACTTTCGTATAGTAATGCATAACGTGTGATTCTACTAAATACTATACGTAGGTATATACATTCAATAGAATCACGCGTATGTCTGAATTATAAAACCTTTTCTGTAAAGGTCGTTCGTACTTTTATCGGTTTAGATCGGATCCCTATCATGAATATTCAATTACTTGTGAAGGAAACCTTAGTGAAATTTTATGTCTCAACCCATCTCGACTTAAACTGAATACATGTTTCCTTTTGTTACATAATACGGTATCAAGAACAAAATCTTATTGTTACGCACCAAATGGCAATAGAAGCCAAATAATTTCCTACTTTACTCCAAAATAATTTCACCATTTAAATAATAGTAAATGCAATTTACCATTACCTACCACTACCATAGGGAGTAATCATTACTAGCATATTTTAACAGAGCGCTAAAGAGCATAGAGAAATCACGCGACTCCATCAAAAATCTATTCGGTAGATTTTGCGTTAAAGAGTAATAAACATCCATCATCCATCCATACATATGTCGAAAGAGGGTCAGACATAGTGAATAAAATAATAGGGTAATCCTTTGTATTTAGAGTAATTATAAGTAAACCATAAATAGATAACTGAAAGAATAATTAACAGCAACTTAATTACCAGTGAATTACTACTGACAAATTATTGTATTACAATGATGCGTAACTCGTGTTAGTCAATGCAACCCCAAGACACCGCGACTCAAGCTGAGAGTAATAATTAATTCGTTTGCACAAATTAATTATCCGAGTTGTCTAGGTTAAGCGATAAGCAAAGTACAACGTCTGCATCGCGCCACGCCAGAGCCTAGACTGCCCACCAGTTGTAGACCCGCTCCTTTTATACAAGTTAGAATAACTCAAGTAGTGGGGTGAGTGGGGGTATCGAACGATGCGTCGCCGCAAGAGGGCGTAGCTGGTGCACGTGCAGTTCACAGACTTCTTTCTAGTCGCGTACGATGACGCAGGCGCCGTCACATACAAACTATCGCCTCTATAATATAAGTAAGGATTAAGCAGAGACAAATCACAATTTCGTATTAAGTGGCAAATAAATATAACGTGAGGGAAACAACGGGGCTGACATATTATTGAGCATAGATATTTTCCAGTGGCTGGTGTTTATCTATATATTATAAGTATTTATGTATAATATATATAAAAATTTTCATAGTACCCATAACACAAGCTACCTAAACATACTTTGGGGCTATATAGCAATGTGTGTATTGGCTTATAATATTTATTTATTTATTTATTATAATTTGAAGGCATATTAAAAAATATTTATCTTAGCCTTTTATTATACTCTAACTAGTTATTGTGTGATCAATAACCTTTTAACGGTCTACTATAGACTTCGGGATTAGAATTTACTGATAATTTTAAAGAGAAAGATAATCTAAAAAATATTCGAAGACCCGTTCCAGGAATCGAACCCGGGACCTCGAGGTCGAAGCTGCACAGGTTAACCACTAGACCCACGAGGCTACGACCAACAAGGCAACAGTATAATAAGTAATGTGACCTAAATGAAAATGGCACCTTTTGGCTTAATGTAGTAGAAACATTTCGATAGTGTTTCAAGCGCAATGATTTTAAAACAGACTTGCGTTAAAGTTCACTTAGAATATGCTGCAGCTTCTGGGAAACCATAACGGTGCATGAATTTTTAATATTCACGCTCTACTTGGCTTAAACTGCTTCGTTACATGGTTTAACAAATACTTCATAATCAAGAGAACTCCTGAACTAATTTTGTGCTCCTTTTTTTGCAACTTTCAATTCAGCAATGTCCAGATGCCAACTTTCTTATGGTCCAGTGGTTATGTGTCTTCGTTTTGTGAGGTTCTAAGTTCGAGCCCTGAGTCGGGCTGTGAAATATTGAGCTTTCCTTTGTTCCAAGAGTTATCAGTAACACTCTCAATCTGGAGTTGGTAAATTAATAGTGTAGTACCCCCGTGCGTCGGAGAGCACATTAAGCCATGGGTTCCATTTTATTATCAATAACTTTTGATAATTATCGAAATTCACACATTTTGCCCTTCGCCCGTCAACCTATATTGTAACAGCCTAATGGGTCTACGCTCAGTAGTACCGATTTATAATATGAAGCCAATAAGGAGGGCGAGAGAAAACCAGCTTAGATATGCTGTACTGTAGCGGATATACAAATATTTTATAATTTTTAACAAGTAAGAACTACGACTACTACCTAGTAGTAAACTTTATGACGGCCGAGTGGCTCAGTGGGTAGTGACTCTGCCTTTGCGTCCTAGGCTGTGGGTTCGATTCCCACATCTGGAAAATGTTCGTGTGATGAGCATCTATGTTTTCCAGCGTCTGGGTGTTTATCTATATATTATAAGTATTTATGTATAATATATATAAAAATATTCATCCGTTATCATAGCACCCATAACACAAACTACTTACGAGTACGCTTACTTTGGGGCTATACAGCGATGTGTGTAATTGTCCTATAATATTTATTTATTTATTTATTATTATTTTATTTATTTATTTACTCGTACACCGCTTACTACAGGAAAGACTACTTTAAGGTGAAGTTTAAATTAGTAGGTATATTTTGCTTTCTACACAATTATCTGGTATCGATTCTATTTTTTTCTTTTCTGAAACATGCATAGTGTGCGCACATCTTTACTAACCCTTGTGTTCCTAGACAGGTATGCTTATTTTGCCTTAAGGATAATTATTCTTCTCTGGTAATAAAATCAGACGCCATTGAACTTGCGGTTTTGAGTATTCTTTCAGAAACGTGGAGTAAGTGTATGTTCTGAGAGGCTCGAGTAAGAATCGCATACGAAGAATCAACAACGCACCGAACAGCCATTGAAAGAAACGTCAACACCGCACTTAGGATAGATTAAAACTCGAGTGTTTGTTTCATGCGCTACGTATTCTGTATACGCCGTCACTTACGACGTGCACTTATATAACCAACAAGAGATTGGCACTGAGAATTTCTTGACTTTCGAAACTGAACAACTTTTGTGATGACTTTACCCTAAATATACAAATATAATAATGTACTTACAGTAATATACTTTTGGGTCGTGTTGTATTGTGACATGAGCGTATCGGTTTCAAACATTTAATACGGATCGTCATCAGTATCAGCCTACTATCTGCTTACAACAGGACCAGGCCTCCCTCACAATAAGATATCACCGCCTCTATAGGAGCCCTGGTTTTATAAACTCAAACTTAAAATATTTTTATTTAATGAAATCTTTATGATTATTTTGAATCGTCAATTTTTAGATTAAATAAATAAATAAATAAAGAGGACAATTACACACATCGCTATATAGTCCCAAAGTAAGCTTAGGTAGCTTGAGTTATGGGTGCTATGATAACTGATGAATATTTTTATATATATTATACATAAATACTTATAATATATAGATAGATTATGAAAAATAATGGTGGTAAATAAGGTGTTTAAGGTTATCATAAAAAATTCTGATAAGATTAGATTTACTGTGAGACATAATTATTAATAACATGGTTTCCATGCCGCTAAGGAAATATAGAACTTCAAATTCGGTCCGCTATGCACCTTCTGATATATACCTACGTTGTTTTGCATTAAAAATTAAAAAAAAAATTTAGATGAAAATTAGATAGTAGCCGATTCCCAGACCTGCTGAATACGCATACAAAATTTGGTAAAAATCGGTAAAGCCGTTTCGGAGGAGTACGGTGACTAACATTGTGACATGGAAATTTTATATATTAGACTAGCTGACCCGGCAAACGTTGTTTTGCATTAAAAATTAAAAAAAAATTAGATGAAAATTAGATAGTAGCCGATTCTCAGACCTGCTGAATACGCATACAAAATTTGTTAAAAATCGGTAAAGCCGTTTCAGAGGAGTAGGTACGGTGACTAACATTGTGACAGGGAAATTTTGTATATTACATGTAGCTGTTGCATTATTTCGTGCTGAACTTATTGGTGGTAAAACAATTTCACCGAACGCTTTTTTAATTCACCGAGTGCAGTTCAATACGTAAAGTTTGAAAGAAACTTGTACTTTTTCTGATACAATCCAGGGCACAATAACTCTGTTTTATTTTCCACAGCTGGCGGCCGTATTGAAAAAGTAATGAAAAACTCCACCACTCTCAAAACTCACGTTATTGAAAAACTATTTCATCGCGAGTGGTTAATTTTTTAATTCCTTTCAAATTTACACTTTTTTCGATCATATTTTCTATAGTCAATTAAAAGAATCCGCTAATACATTGATCTATTATTCAGATGCAATGTGCATTTGAATAATAGATCATCTGAAAAATTATATTACTTATTGTAGGGAAGTTGTTTCATTTCAAGTTTATTATATAATATTAATCAGATATTTCAGAGCAATTAAAAAATATTTAATTTCCGTCACCGCAACAATAACAATGAGAGCAACCTGTTCACTATTGACGTGACAACGTCTTATAATTCGATAGCCGGCTGCACGCACGAAAAAACATGACGTCATGCGTCGTTACTTCGCGTTGAGGCGTTCCATGTAAGGCTTGAAGTGCAAGCGAGAGCGCGGCACGAGCGACAAAGAAGCACAATCGGCCTTTGCGTTCGGCAGCGTTCGACATCCGTCTATTAAATAATAATAATATAATTATTAAATATATTAATTTTAAATTAAAAATTAATATATTTATTATAAATTAAAAATATAAATCTATAAAATCAAAATCAATTATTTTATTAATTTAAATTAATATTTATAAAAATATACTTAAATTAAAATTATTAATAACCAATTAAATGCCACCATTCTATTAGTATTTTCTTAAGACATTATCACGTTCAACTATCGTCAGTAAACAGACTTTACAGACAACCAATTTTTTTCAGCCATGATTTTATACACCGACAGTGTATAAAGAGAATTTGTACACTGTCGGTGTATAAAATGCCCTTTAGTGTATTAAATTACGAGGATCCCGTGGTTTCTAGGTTAATTGGCCTGCTCCGTTGATAAGGCAGATAAACAGACCCTGTTCAGGCACATCTGAGTTATGTTTGGTCAAAATTTGCAGTATCTGCTGATTTATTGCCCAGGTGTTGCGTATTTTAACACGTTGAAAGTTATTTATTAAAATCACCTACGCGGACCAGTCGGCTGATGTTATTGTGTGAATTAAAGTGTCACTCACTGGTGTTGCTAAAAATTTTACTTCGCGAAACGTTATTATGAATAATTGATTCATTTTATAATCTCTGTGATAAAACGCAATAAAAATATAAGCAACAAAGTTATGCAAATCAGATCGAAGATCTTGGAAGCTGCGAGCATCCTCGAGGACTAAAGACTTTGCAATTAAACATTGTATAATTAACATTATATCAAATCAGATGGTTCTTTGACGAGATTAGTAAAGTAAATCTATGTCTAGATATTATACATAAGCGAATTAACACTAATTAACCTATTCACTCATCATGCTCTCTCTAAAAATAGATTTAAGTACTTATATCACGATTTAGATTCTCACTAAGAACAGATTTTTCAATACTCCTACGAAAACAATATCTAGACTGGTGAAATCCACATTGAGCACTGCTGGTATCTTTTTTTTTTCAATTAAAAGTGCTTGTGTAACAGCCTACTTCAAATGTTTTTTGAATTTGAATAAATTAATATACCTATCTACTATTCGCTATGTATAAGTGAAAGTACCTAGTATGTACTATTATGTATTCTGTGTTAGGACTTGAATAATATTGTATAAACATGAATAACAGTTCAGTTATGAACAAATTCTCTTCAAAGACAACTCCTGGCTACTTAATGAAACGTAAACACACCAAACACACCTGCGTATTATAAACGTAGCAAGCTATTTACAACCATACAAGTAAGAACATAAGATATATTTTCGCGCAATTTGTTCAAAACCGCAATTCTCTCTACAGATTATGACCAAAATGCGATTCGACGCATTATTTTTATTTATTGCGTTCTTGCCTACCTGCTGTTGATTCTTTTTCTTACAACAATTTTCATTTAGTAAAGCGTTATTTACTATTAGTAAAAAGGTTATTGCATATTTATTTTTAGTACAAAAATAAAGCGAGATTCGTAATTTAGGATTTTTTATACTTTACAAGACCTTGACTGTAATCACACCCGATGATAAGTGATGATGTAATTGACGGATAAACAGACAACGGAAACCTACTTAGTTCTATTCTATCTATAAATATAAATAAAATTGGAGCTTCTGTTTGTAATATTGAAATAATTGTTTTTTATTACATACAAATGTAATATATACGGTACTTAACACCAAACTACCGTTTTTTACAATTTTTAACTGACGAAAAAAATGTCGACGAAGTAAATGTTGCTTAAACTTGGCTGGCACCGACTTCATAGATATGCTTAAGTAAATTAAAGCAACTAAATGACGCAGTTATTTTTTACTTTTTAGTGCGTTTTGAGACGGTTCTATTTTTTGTCTATTTTATTTGTCTGTCTGTTTGTTCCGGCTAATTTTGGAAACCACCAGTCAGATTCTAAAAAAAAACCTTTTGTAGGTATATCATATCATATATCATAGCCAGACTCATGACCAGTGACATAGGGTAACTTGAAACCAGATATTTCCATGGGACCAGGAACTATGCAGGTACTGCGACCAACCGCTAGCGTTAGATAAATATATTGTTTTTAGATTTACTTACAAAAGGCAGACCTTATAAAAATAATGTAGATTTATTTACAATTGACTCATAAAAACACAGGCTATAAATTAATTAACACGTAAAAGAATTTTCTAATAATTTTCTTACGAATTCTTTCAGCCGGCGAAGGCTTTGTGAATAAAAAGCAAAAGTTATTGTTTGAATGTCAAGTTAATTTGCAAAGTGTATTATGAATTGTTGGAATAATACCCCATTTATAAGTTTAGTGAGGGAAACTCATAAAACAATTTATTTTTCGAAATACCGCAATGGTTTAATGAAAGAAAAACTGTTATGTTGATTATTTTCACGACCTTTCTGGTTTAATTGTGTAAGCATTGTTCTTATATGTGAGAGATAGTTTATGAGTCGGTTCGATTCCCAGTTCTGTTAATATTAGGAGGATCTGACTTCTTTGTCAACATACTCTCATGCTTCTATCCCATAATTGAAATTAGGAGATTATCTTATATTCAAAATTAGGAATGACGTACCTACTCCTAAATATTGATTGTTTGTTTATCTTAAAACTTTAATATACAATACAATAAAATATGTAAAATATGTAAAAGCAAAAGTTAATGTAATATTAAGTAAAGTAAGTAAGTATAGTTTTCAAATAGAAAATTTTTCAATCAGATTAATCCATATATAAGTATGATTAAACAGTCATAGTTATATATGGATGCTAAGTGGTATCGTTAAATGGCTGGTCCGTCCGGTTATTGGGTATGGCGATTTGTCAACCGTACCCATTACCCATGGGAATATCAGGATACAATTTGCTCTGTCTGTGTCACTCCGTATTACACTGGCTATCATAAACAAAATTAAGTTTTACAATTCGATAAGTACTTACAGAGTTTAGTCGGAATAAATAGTCAGGAAGAAAGATAAAAATAGTAGTATTTGAATATTTTGTACGATTTAATATTTAGGTTTAAGATTTTGTGAAAATAAAGCATAACAAAAAGCAAGCAAGAAAGCAGCGTTTTCAAATTCGATAATATTTCTTTTCTTTAATCTATGTTTTTAATTTTATCTTCATCCATTTTATAAATTCTGTGTTCTTGCAAACCAAGACGCAAATGAGAAAAATTAAAAAAAAAAGAGAGCCGCTACACGAAATATTTTCCTCTCGATTACATCTTGACGAGTCTTTGAAACAAAGTTGATCTTTGTTTCTGATACAATCCAGGCCGCAATAACTCTGTTTTATTTTCCGCAGCCGCCGGCCGTATTGAAAAAGTAATGAAAAACTCGACCACTCTACAAAACTCGCGCTACTGAAGAACTATCTCATCTCTGCTCAAATGTATACTTACAATATTCTTTAAATTTTTTTGCAAGTTTTATTTTAAGTTTTAAGGCGGTTGTCCACTGCCTTGCTAGATAAAGGCCCGCTCTTTTACTTGGCGATTATATAAATGTATCTTTTGCCCAAAAAAATCAAAATGAAGCAAAATTTTAAAAGTTTTGCTTAGTTTTTATGGTAGTAAGAATATTTTAGTATAGTATTATACTATTCTAAAATATCCTTCCAAAGAATGTAACTCTGTAAAATCTTACATAACATTTTCTCAATATCTATTTAATTTTATTTTATTTTTAAACACAATTTTCTTCTTAAATTATTTTTCGCCACTGACCCGTTTCAAAATGTCACCTTTTAAATCTCATTTTCCTATAATACCACAAGTTTACAATAACTGAGTGCCTTTTAAATTAACTTGGATTGGCTTGTCAATTGCAGGTGTTCCAGATAAGGCACGTAGACTCTGATTAAGTTTACACCATCGTTACTGAGAATTGAATGAAGACATTGCGTGACGTCATCGAATTATATACGGATAATGCTAAAACCTCTTTAGTTTTACAACGTAAAATATATGATTTCTAAATGTTTTCGTTTGCTCGTTTCTTTGGTAGTTATTGATTAGATAAAATGACACAAGTTCTTTTGTAGAATCTCTTAAGAACTGTTTCATAAACTACGAAACTGATTTTAATGCGGAATATTTATTAATATTGCTTAAAAATATTTTAGCTAAGTGTTTCTACCGGCTAATAGATAATATTTTTTATACACAGTCATGTTGCAAAAATGACCAAGATAGAAGCACTTCCACTAATAAGCACAAAGAGCACACTAAAAAGTATAGGTTTTTTAATTTTTCACTTGTTACAATGTACAAGCATTACTTCGTTTAAGTAAACCTTGTTCAATTAGGCAAGAAAAGAGACAATTCCAAAGTTCCAAACTTACGAGGAACATTGTTAGTGCCTTGTGTACATTCTCCAGACACGTGCGAGCGAGGTCCTAAGGAAATCTTATTAAATCTTCAACTTGGTCTAACAACGTACATAAAAGTTTTCTTGCAAAAATGTACGCAGACATTTGTCGATGCCGGCTTGTCTGAGGCTTGGCTTACAAATTACACGAATAAATCCATCGTTAGATCGTTTCCTCGTGGTGCGATTCGATTTTGTTTGTCTACCCTCTGCTTTTTTAACTCTGGACGATACGAAGAAATTTAGTTTGTTTGATGTCTATCCGTGTGATTGCTTGTATATCATCGTAGCGTCTAAAAAAGGGACCGTTCTTAATGTGTTTAATTGTGTTGTAAATAATACTCCAACGGCCAGAACAATAACTTTATTTCCTTCTATTATATTATATATATTTTTACAATACAGTTACTATTTTTCACAAAACAGCTCTCGTGTTATACTAATATTCTAGGATCTACTTCCTTCAACACCCAGGACAGAATGAATGCCCTCCTAATTTTTCTCTTTTCATTTTCACTCACCGATTTTTCCATTAAAATTCATTCTTGGAGGGAATCGTTACTATTGGTTTAACAATAAGTGTTGTGATCCGCCTTAACCAATCACACGCGACCAGTCATTATATTTTCACAGATTAACTATTTTCATAAACTATCATGCCATAGAGTAAAAACTTCCGAGCACTTTTTTAAAAATCATGACAATTGTTTGAAAGCAGATACAATAGAGATTGTTCGTTGCTGAAGATTTAGGACGATCGGAGGTATCAGCGTTTTTTCTATTACGATTTCATTTAAGTATCATTAACGGCATAATTAAAAGGCCAGGTCTTTTTCCTTGTACTTGGGATATAGAACTTAGATCCACTGCTTTAATGCGGGTGTGCTGCAGATTGATTAGAGTCGTTATTATACCTAAAACAAGAATATTGGCATTTTAAACATTTTAACCTATAAATCTGATGTTCTAAATCCACTTTACATAATTCAATATCGGTCTCAAGTCTTACACCGTGATAAAAATCGTTCAATATAGAAACGGTTCGACATTTTATTTCCTGCTTCTTAAGCTACGTGCTTTGGGTATATTCGTCAAAGGAATCTGTTTGGTGTTTGGTCCTAAGCCGGCTTCAAACAAAACGATATCTCCAGAGAATTACGAGTATATACCTCTGGTACAGATACAATCGCGATTTCGAATCATATCTTTATAGTTCCTCTTGGGAATTCCTAGATCCTATTGAATTGAATGTATGAGACAATACAAAGGTTATTATTTATTTCGATTTCGCTTGCAAAAGATTCTCATACATTTTGGACTCTTTTTCTATTTAGTCAATCCCGAGTTATCTTGCTTTTATATTATTTACTAGCTGTTCTCCGCGTTTTTATACGTTGAGATCCCTTTTCTGTGGGGATATTGGTATGTAACATGCCTATAAGCTGTACCTGCTGAATTATATAATTGGTGAATGAGCGGGGCACTCGCTAAAACAGGTTTTCCAGTACAGGGCCCCTCTCATTAAGTCTAATTAATGAATAAAGATTTTTTATTTTTCATTTCATTTATTTTTTTTCTTTGAAAATTTTTTCATTTATATCAAAAATTTTTATTGAGCAGTTCAGCCGAGATTGAATAACAAAATTTTTATAAAACAAACATTATTTTTTTTTAATTTCTAATTTTCTGCGTAATTTTCTAAATATTTTCTTTTACAAGATTCATCTCGTAACAACAATAAATGTAACAAAAAATCATACCGAATTCGGTCCAGCCGTTCACGTGGAATTCTATGACCGAAAGAAATAGGGGTTTAATTTCATAGTACACCTATAGATTTGCAGGTGTCAGGACTCGGCAATTCTTTGGTAATATAAAAAATTTTTTACGAGTATACGTAGGTAGGCACAAGTATCTTGTAAAGGTAAGACCAGAATATTTTTCACCATGAATATTCAATTTTCTTAAAGGCAAACTTGCGGAATTTATGTCCTATCCCATCTCAACTTTAACCGAGTTTCCGTAACATTATTTCTTCAGAAATATAGAGGTAATATCTTAAGTCAGAAAATACGTAACATCAAGTGTTTTAAGTTTATGCGTTGCTGAGATCGTTTATACTTCCAGCATTACTGGTTTAGTGTACCCTGATACTGTAAGAACAGACTGCTTATCACTGTCACTACATATTATGAAAACGAAGACCTCCGCCGCGTCTGTGTGTTCGAGATAAACTTAAAGGATTTTCATGTGGTTTTTAACAATAGATAGAGTGATTCTTGAGGAAACGTTTTGGTGTAATATAATATGTTAAAGTTTTCTGTAACTTGGCGGAACTAGGGGGAATAGACATGCGCCTGGGAGATTTAATTGAAAATGCGCTTTATGAGATACACAAAAACAAAATATAAAAGAATTGTTCCTTTTTATTGGGACTACAAAAAAGTCCGCGATAACACATCTTTTAAGGATAGCTATGCCAGCAAGTTTAAGGATATTTTTTTTAACCGACGAAAATAAAACGGAGGAGGTTCTTTTATTATGTTCCTTCAATTTTCCCAATTCCTTCAATTTTCCCAGGATATCGTCATCAGATCCTAACATGATGACAATGGGACCACCTTGGAAGTGTGCCCTTTCTAAAAAAAAAAGAATCATCAAAATCGGACAACTCTTTAAAAAGTTGTGCGTGTACATACATAAAAAAAAATACACGTGTCGAATTGAGAACCTCTTCCGTTTTTTTTTTGTCGGTTAAAATTATAAAGAAAATTAAAAATTTCAATAATAATAAAATACCATCGTATATCCTTGTTATTTGGCCATTCCATAACCGTGATCACATTTTCAATTTATTGCCGTTGAGTTTGGTTAATGTGCAATGGTTTAGGCGGAATTTCATACAAAAACGGTATTCTATTTTAGCATCGTCATCATCAGCAGCCTATTAACGGCCCACGACAGGGCCAGGCCTCCCTCCTTTTAGGAGAGGGAATATAGAGCATAGACCCACCACACTGCTCCAATGTGGGTTGGCGGGCTACTTTATCATCATCATCATTATCAGCCTATTAACGGCCCACGACAGGGCCAGGCCTCCCTCCTTTTAGGAGAGGGAATATAGAGCATAGACCCACCACACTGCTCCAATGTGGGTTGGCGGGCTACTTTATCATCATCATCATTATCAGCCAAGTAACGGCAGACAGGGCCAGGCCTCCCTCCAGGAGATGGAATATGATCATAGACCCACCACACTGCTCCACGGGCTACTTTATCATCATCATCATTATCAGCCTATTAACGGCCCACGACAGGGCCAGGCCTCCCTCCTTTTAGGAGAGGGAATATGGAGCATAGACCCACCACACTGCTCCAATGTGGGTTGGCGGGCTACTTTATCATCATCATCATTATCAGCCTATTAACGGCCCAGGAGAGGGGATATGGAGCGTACACTTGGTGGGCTAAGGTTGATAATGTTTCATTTATTACTTTATCATATGCATATAAAAAACGACATAAACTGTAGCTTTAAAAGGTTAATAAACTTGCGAGCACTTGTAGAAACTAGTGAGTGTAACAAATCTCGACAATTGAAAACACAGACACTCATTACTCTCCTAAGGCGGATACACGACAATAGAGAAAGGGTGGAAAGGTTGAAGCGGCACTCACATTAGCGCCAGTGCTTGATACGCCCCAGTTTCCGGTTGGAAGTAGGCGCCTACTCTTCGTTTTGTGTTGAATCACGATTACAATATAGTTTGGACTTTTGACATTTCTAACATATCATGTCATATATAAATGAAATTATTTAATTTTTACGACCAACGAACTTAATGCTGTCTGGAACGTTAAGTTTTAGTACCTATTGAAATATTATTCTTCTATACTATAACAGCGGCTCGGGATCGTTGTGTTTGGAAGTCCCTAAAAAGGCCTATGTCCAGCAGTGGATGTCCACCGGCTGATAAAAATGATGATGATGATGATGATACTGCAACATACATAGGGTTTTTAGAGAATTCAAAATTATTTACGTAGAACAAATATAAGTGTGAGGTAAAGGCGTGTTATTGATTTGAAAATATTTCTGGATTTGAAATTAATTACATATATGGACATTGAAAAATCAATATTACATTTTAAAATTTCGTAAATTTTTTAATAAAACTTTTTTAAAACTAAATATTAAATTAAAAGTCCGTGCACGATAAAGTGGCGACTTGCACAATATCTGTCACAATCCTTGCAATCTGTACGTGAACACCTTGGAAATTACTTCATATTGCAGCGGTTGGTCGCAATTCACAAACGCTTTGGAGCACTTCCGAAATATTGCTTTTATCAAACAGAGTATGTACTATACACCCAATACTTTTCCCTTATATAACAAGTATTCGCTAATTACTTTGTAGTTCTCAGTTTTTTAATTTCAATGACAAACATTTACTAAGACAATATTTTTTTCTACTTGGAAAAACTTTTTTACCAAAGCGTTTAGTTTTAAAAACTCGTTTAGTTATTTATGAAAAATAAACATATTCAAGACAGGATGGTGAGGAAATTTTAAAATAATACAGGGCCAGGCCTCCCCCCTTTTAGAAGAGGGGATATCAGTACAGGTTGGCAGGCTTAGGGTGATAATGTTTAATTCATTAACGATCACACTCAGATGTTGTTGATAGTGACCGGAAAGGACGATTTAACCGTAAGACCATCAACTTCCCGAATCGGGCTTAGAAAGAGAAACTTAGAATTATTCCACATCGACATATTCGAATCTCGTGATTGCAGCGACATAAGCTAACCGAGGCAGACATATAAAGGTAATTTTTTTTAGAGGCGAGATTTTTCAATCATACGTTTACTATTCATTCCTCCAGCTATACGTCGCCTAAATAGAACAGGACTATAGAAAATGGTAGAAAAAGGCTGGACGGCACTTACATTAGTGTGCGCTTGATACGCCCCAGTTTCCGGGTCGGAAGTCACCGTGTACGCTCTTCGTTTTGTGCCATAACCTCTAAATGTGCGAAAAAAATACGTCTATCATTTTATGATATTAAAATTGTATAATATTTTTGTGCCTCAGGTATTTTTTACTCTGCGAATATATTACGTATTAAAATTGCGTATATATATATTCGTTTCCAATTAATTATATAATAGTATTATTTAATATCTACGTTTAAAATAAGTGTTAAATTTGTTTCCTAGAAAAGAAAAATATTTAACTATTCGTATATACATTCGTAAACATTCGTACTACTGTGAAATGGTAATACATTTTTCTTTTCAGTAAAATTACAATTTACCCTATTTTACATGTAAAGTACATTTTAACAGTAATTTTTATGATGAGTATATTAATCGAATCGAAAAATCGAAAGTCGAGTAATATTTTCATTAGTCCTATTCGTAAGCTCAGTATATATAATATATGTATAGTTATATATTTTTATTTGGAAAGTAGCGTAGAATGTACACAGATATTTCTCTCAAAGGGATGCAGAGATTCAAAACTGATGAGAAGAGTCCCTAGTTAGTAACTAATTAAGAGAGTGCCGAGATTTTTCGGCAACTTTAGTTCTGTTGCAATTAAAAATTTCTGGTTATGAACTTTGAAGAAGTAATACAACATACTTATATGAGTTGTTAAACAGTAATCATCGTTATCAATTTATTTTAAGGGTCTATTACAGGGCAAGGTCTCTCTTTTAGGAGAGAGGATATGGAGCTCGGACCTATCGCACTGTTCCAATGCTGATTGGTAGGCAAAATGTAAGTATGCTATGTTTTACTGTTTAACGATCACTATCAGATGATAATGATAATTTTTAATATATTACATCGACGAATTTACGTGTTCTCCAAGACACGATGATATAACAAAGGTGCCAAGCTAGAAACTCTTATTAGTAGAGAATATTTACTGAAAGTTTCATGTAATAAAGAAAAGCTCAGTAGAAAATCCCAGCCAAAGACAACATGATCCGAAGCCGAGTATTCTACTATTAGAGTAAAAAATTTTTTAACAAAAATAGAACCGACTCAAAACGCACTAAAAAGTAAACAAAATTTTAACAAAAAATAGAACCGACTCAATACGCACTAAAAAGTAAGAAATAACTGTGTCATTTAGTTGCTTTAATTTACTTAAGCATATCTATGAAGTCGGTGGCTTTTCTTCTCATTTATTGCCCTTTACAGCATGTGATTCAAGTGAATATTTTCCAAGATAATAAGATTTAAAGTGCAGGGACATAGCGAGCGTTTGGGGGTCGCGCGGGGCGTGCGTTCTTTTGTATACTTTAGTAGCAGCATTGCACCCATGCGAAGCCGGGGCGGGTCGCTAGTTAAGATATATAATTAATCAAAGACTACTCTGTAATTTGGCACAATACTCGTGTCTTCTTCTAAATAGCGCTATTGATATCTAAATAAACATGTTCCAAGAAGTATATTCACAAGGAGTGGATACATTTCCAGTTCACTCGGATATATCTTTTAATGAAAACTCATTTTATTTTAACCTTCATAGTACGGCACATACAATTTATTGTTATCATTTGAAACGCTTTACTGGAATACGCGCATTTGCGTCCACTGTAATTGATATTCCGCTATGGACGTGACAATTTTCGTATTTAAAAAAAAGATTAAACAATCATGTATTTAAACAGGTACATGGTGGAAAAGGGTTCAGTGCTTTGTTGTTTGTGCAAGTTACATTTATACGAAATGTACAAATATTCCGTTTTTTCTGTTGCCGCCATTTTGTGTTGCGTAAGAATTTTAAAATTTATCATTTCAGTTGGATTTTAGTATCTTTTTTCTAGACATTTTATCGCAATTCATTTCATTTTTACAAAATATTAATTATAATTTTACGCCATTTTCATTTACCGCTATTATGTTTCTCCAGCTTCATTAGTTTGAACGATTAAATAGGTACAACAAATAAAAAGAAAAACATAAAATTATATTATCTAGTTTCGACATTTCTGTCATAGTAGATTATAAGGTATAAAGTAAATACTGATTTATAAAGAATTTTTACGAAGAAGTATCCGTTTAGTGTTTAGTTCTATGTCATTATGAGGAATGAAAGTTAATAAGCAGGGCCGCATTACTCTCTTATTGACACAATATAAGTCGTGCACCTTTGTAAATGTCCAAAAAATCGCTGAAGTACTTGAAGTAGGTAATTCCTAACAAGTCAGCCCGCTTCCACAGGTAGGTGAGATGTCGTTGAATTCGGCTAAATTGTGGAAGTAACATAGGTTATATGAATTTTTAAAATGGCGGCTATAAATGGGGGAAAAAAGGGGGGACGTGTGCATTTTTTTCTTTTATCTTAGCAATATGGGTATTAAATGAAAGGTCGTAAAAAGACCATTTCAAAAAGATAAATATCATGTCATGTTTTTATTACTGCTTTGTCAAAAACCAAGTGTACCGTCTCATTTCTATACCACAAATTAAAACTAAAAAGTCTGAAATAAAATTTTTATTATAAAAACAAAAACCCAGCTGCTTAGAAGTTATGAACTGAAAAGAGAAAAACAAGGATCACTATCATCATCATCATTATCAGCCTATTAACGGCCCACTACAGGGCCAGGCCTCCCTCCTTATAGGAGAGGGGATATGGAGCGTACACCCACCACGCTGCTCCAATGCGGGTTGGCGGGCTTAGGGTGATAATGTTTCATTTATTAACGATCACTATCAGATGTTGATGATAGTGACCGGGACCGACGTCTTAACGTGCTCTCCGAGGCACGGGGGTGTAACACCACCAACTTCCAGGATCACTATACCTATATAAAATTCTAAATATTTTATGGTGCTGCAAGCGGGGACAAACGTAGCTTTGGTAGGTCTTTCTTTCCCGGATAGTAAACTATTTTGTCCACACCTGCAGCACCATAAAGTATTTAGAATTTTATATAGATATAGTGATCCTTGTTTTTCTCTTTTCAGTTCATAACTTCTCAGCAGTTGGGTTTTTGTTTTTATAATAATAATTTTTTATTATTTGGTTTGAAAACCATAATCTATATTTATATTTAAAAATGAATCCTTATTTTTCTTCGTCCGATTTCTCTTTCTTTTTTATTGTCAGGAGAAGGACCTTATAAAATAATGAAATTATAAAGTTGCGTAAAAACTTAAAAAACTCAAACATAGTGACTTTACTGTACTTTATGGATGTTTGTTACTAAATCTCGGCTGAATGGCTGAATGGATGTGAAATAAAATATATGGTACAGACATAGATTACATTCTGGTAAAACTCATAGGCATATTATATCACAATATTCCTAAAGGATAGTAATCTGTGCGGGCGAAACCGCGACACTCATATAGTTATAGAGATGTTCGGAATATCTTCGGTAGATAAGTAAGTTGGCTCTAGGATCGTTGGCTAAATTGTCAACAGGCTATAGAGTAGTGGGCTAGTGGCGTATAACTGTCTGTAGAACTTCTCGACCTCACTCAAGATATCGGGCTTGGAAGAACAAGATTCCCCTGCAAGGCTTTCAAATACGTGAATTGTAAAGACCAATAACCAGATATATCACAATATCTCGTAAGCAAAAACGTTGTTAGTTTTTCGAGAATGAATTATTTTCTTCTGTTTCTGTTGCTCAATTATATGTCGTTAAGAAGTTTTTTTAAATTTTAAAATTAAAGTTTATGCTATGAAATGTATTAAAGGTTTTATTATATATACTAATATTATAAAGCTGAAGAGTTTGTTTGTTTGTTCGAACGCGCTAATCGCAGGAACTACTGGTCCGAATTGAAAAATAATTTTTGTGTTGAATAGACCATTTATCGAGGAAGGCTTTAGCTTATATAACATCACACTACAACTATTAGGAGCGAAGAAATAATCGAAAATGTGAAAGAAACGAGGAAAATTTTTCATCCTTAAGGGCTTCCGTTGCATGCGCTTCGAAAACGGTTCAAGATACAAAAAATATATGTATGATCTAAAAAATATCCACGACAGTATATATCTATCTTTTAAGATTAAATCACTAGAAGCGTTTTTATGGTAACCAAATTTGGTCGAAATTAATGCATTTGTTAAGAGTTATAAATATATTTACATTGTTAATGTTAATGTACTGTAATATCGTCAATGTTTAACAAAAATGTAGATCTTTAGTGCACGGGACGGAACGGAGGATATTGCTTGACGGGAAACTATAAAAAAATTAAATTGAGAGGGGTAGCGAGGATAGAGCACACTTTATATGAAAGTCTGTCTTTAAAATTAAAAGGGTACCTAAGAGATTTTCACGCGGACGAAGTCGCGGGCGACTGCTAGTAACCAGATATATCTCAATATCTCGTAAGCAAGAATGTTGTTAGTTTTTCAAGAATGAATTATTTTCTTCAGTTTCTGTTGCTTAACTATATGTCGTTAAGAAGTTTTTTAATTTTTAAATTAAAGTTTATGCTATGAAATGTATTAACGGTTTTATTATATATTGCAAATCAAATTTCAGGTTCAATGTTTACCATTCGACGCGACCCGAAGTACATCAACGTCATCAAGCCAGCTCCATCTAGTGGTGAACAATTCTACTCAATCCACTAACTACCATCTCACACCGGTCATGAGTGAACTGGAAAACGTTGACCAGGAGATAGATGATCAGCTTAAAGCGATACTGCCTTATCTCAACTTCTTCGTAAGTCTATTATCAGTACCACGTTAAGTTAACATCCCTCAATTGCTCAAAGTTAAGGAGTCCTCTATGCCGAAAGGGATTCGCTCTTCATCCGCTTGACTATTGTATCCAGTCCTAACATAGCTTTTAAGAGTAATTGTAGTGAAAAATACATACGTACTATAGAAATTATTAACCCTACTTACAATAAAATTCTATAGAAAAACAAAACAACTGACTATACTAGGCACAAAATTGCTATCAAAATGGCTGTAATACAGTTAATAATTATGCATAATATTCTCAAAAGTGGGTCCTGGGTTTGATTGCCAACAACGCCAATTGAGATTTTCTTAATTTTTTTGTGGTGGTGGTGGAAAGTTTCGACCATGGCAAGTTACTATCTGGCGATAAAGACGTAACGTAATGTAAAGGATGTAGTGTTCCAGTATGATGGCGTATTAAAACCTATCTACTCTAATACTACTAATCTACACCCTATTCGGTTTCTACACGACATCGTACTGGGACGCTAAATCATTTGTCATTTATTACCTCTTTGCTGGTAGATTAGTTACTAGTCACGGCCGAAACCTCCCATCACCTAGACCTGGACAAATTAAGAATATCTCAAACCACTGCGCCGAGAAGGCCATCAAAAAGTTATAAGGCAACATGTACAGAAATCTGCATATAGAGGTCATCATAATTTCTACGACAACGTTGCTCGTTGTTATCGGACCAGTAGTTATCCATACAAAATACTAAAGTAGGTACAATGAACTTGGTTCTTGAGATATCCGTATAAATATAAATTGTTTGCATATACTAGGACTTCGGTTTGATGCTTAATATCATTTGTAGTTAGATATACGAGTAACCACATATGTATGTTCTGGTGAGTACTAAAATAAAGAAAAGGTCAAGTGCGTGCCAGATCTCACGTACGTTTCGGTTATTGGAAATTGTACCCTATGTATAGTACCCATAAGTATATTTTTGTTTATTGACCCTTTTGACCCTTATTGTTTAGTGGATTATCTGGTTAGATTGGATGAATAATTTTTAAAATACTGTACTCTTGCCCACTATATATTATTTCTTTCAATTTATATTTTAAATAAAATATAAACAACACTTCAAGTTTTATTCGTGGTGCACTTTAATTATAGTTAATATATATGTTTAGATGGACAATAATTAAGTAATATGCTTCCTTTGTTACTATCTCAGAAATATTTATAAAGACGAAAGATTGCCTCTGTGTGTGTTACTGTACACTCTTGTACTGTGTGCACGTTGTAAGTGCTGAACCGATTAGTTTGAAATTTTAAATTAGTTAACACGTAAGATAAAATCTCAAAAAACTAGAGTTCCCACGCGATAGTAAAAATTTTACATTCACGCAGATAAAGCGGGGGGGCATCGGTTAAAAGTGCATCTACGTTTACTCGTAGGAGAAGAGCACAAGTTGAGCGCGAGCCGAATACGGATTCGTGTATTGTGATCACCTACGAGCCTCGAACGAACATATATCGAGCGTAAGAACATAAAGGCGTAGAGGCTCCTTGACGACGCGAATGACGACAAACAAAGCGGCTTCGCTCGTGATCGGCTCCTAAGCGTAGACTCACCTTCATAATGATCATAAATACATATTCAGTAAAGAATATTAATGTGTGTAATTGTCCTATAATATTTATTTATTTATTTTATTCATAAAAGTCAATATTGACTATATTTCAGTTCGATTCATTACTCGGAAAGCCGCCAACTCCGGAAGAAGAAGATTGTATCAATGACATGGTATTAGAGATGGTGCCAGATGAAACTGCGTTACCTCCAACTGAGTCCGAGGATAAATCAGATACGACTAAACCCAAGGATAATACTGATAAGACCGAAGATAAGACTGAAGATAAGCCTGCACCAGATGCAACAAATACTGATAAAAAATCAGAAGATAAGTCCGATGATAAACCGGAACCTAATGCAGAGCCGACTACAGATAAACCAGTTGAACAAAAGACAAATCCTTAAACCTTCATTGGTTAATCATAATATATTTGCAATAAATTTTTGATATTATGAATGTACCTAATTTAATATTAAATGGAACACCTCTCATTTAAATCACGAGTATGAAATTGGTTCCGAATTGAAATTGAAAAGAAATGTAAATCTATGTAATATAATTTTATCTATACTGTCTCGTTTTACTTATATCGTCAAAGATTTAACTTTTTCTAATGATAACTTCTAAATAGCACTTTGGTTTGAAATCGATGGGATACCTTGTGATAGATTCAAACATTGTTACACTAAACCCACCAATCCACATTGGAGCAACATCACTATGCTGGAGATGGAGGTTTTAGAGCATAGAGATGGAGGCTTTAGGTCTATTTTTTATTCATTACAAGTAAGCCCTTGACTTCATCCACATCAGTGTTTTAGGCGACCTAAAACACTGATGTACTGTGACTGGTTTTAGGAGGCATCAGGGTTTTAGTTTTTGACGACCTCTGTGGCGCAGTGGTATGCGCGGTGGATTTATAAGACGCAGGTCCTGGGTTCAATTCCCAGCGGGGCAGATTGAGATTTTTCTTAATTTGTCTTGGTCTGGCTGGTGGAAGGCTTTCGCCGTAGTTACCACCCTACCGACAAAGACGTATTGCCAAGCGATTTAGCATTCCGGTACGATGTCGTGTAGAAACCGAAAGGGGTGTGGATTTTCGTCCCACTCCTAACAAGTTAGCCCGCTTCCATCTTAGACTGTATCATCACTTAACATCAGGTGTGATAGCAATCAAGGGCCAACTTGTGTGCCTAATGTGAGTTTGTTACCGATCGACTGCGTAAAAACGTAACGCAAATTTGTATGGAATGAAAGCAGCGCCATCTAGTTATAGCGAGAGTGAACGCTTTTTTTCTATATAATCGTGTGGTTACGTTTTTTCGCAGTCGCTCGGTGAAAATTCGCACTTGCCCCACTGACGCTAAGTGGTAATTCAATCTAAGATGGAAGCGGGCTAACTTGTTAGGAGTAGAATGAAATTAACACCCTTTTCGGTTTCTACACGACTTTGTACTAGAACGCTAAATTGCGTGGCGGTACATCTTTGTCGGTAGAGTGGTAACTAGCCACGACCGAAGCCTCCCACCAGCCAGACCTGAACAAATTTAGAAAATCTTAATTGGCCCAGTCGGGATTTCTACTCCGGCTAATATATTCACTGGGCATACGACTCCGCTACGAAGGCCGTCAAAACTAAGTCTATGGTCTAAAATTCCTCCTACTAGACCTAAAACTCCCTCTATTAATATAAAAAGGAAGGAATGTGCCAGTAAATAAAACAGATGCACGTTTTTTTGATGCATCTATAAAAAAGGTCGTAAACCGACATTTTTTATTATTTTAAATATGCTATTGCGTCGTTTTATTTGAATTGATTTGAAAAAACAGTAGTGTGTACTCAAAAAATAAGTACACGGATTCTAGTTCTAATATTTATAGTGGAGACATAAAAATCTGAGCACAGTACGACTCAATCGTTTCCTTGAAAGGATCATTCAAAATGGACGTTAAATCTTATTGTTTAATACTTTGTATTTTGTTACTGGTCGACAATGTAAGTATAATTTGAATATAAGAGTAGTTGCCATTTTGTGATAAATCTAGTAAACTGTCTTTACAAAAAAGTTCAGCTTTGTATGTTTGTTTGTTTGTCCACGGTTTTCTGCAAATCACTTTTGCTACGATATTTTTATATGAACAAAGGTTATCAGATTTTTATCGGAGTTATAAGAAATGAATATTTTATCAAGCGAATGCGTCATAGTAGTGAATGACCTCTTAACACGATAAAGTATTAATAAAAAAAAATATTAACGAGAAAAATCCTATCTAAAGCATTGTTTACATTAAAGTGCAGAAATATAAAACATAATATTTTACAATAACTTGTTTTGTTCTAAATATTATACCTAGTTAGTATTACGAATATGTACAATTAAAATAGGCACCATATTTCGATTAACTGTATTATCTTAATTTGTATTCAACGTATTGTAAAAATCTATATTTTGCGGCCACGTTTGGTTTCTAATTGGAAAAAAAAGATTTTTCAAAAGTAGGGTGAGTTTTGAAATATCCTTTTTTAAACAGGAGTTCAAAGTTTCACAGTTAAGTCACAAGATTTTAAGTTATCACAGGCTTTTAGTATCAAAATATCGAATTATCGACAAAGTCGCGAGTGTCCGCTAGTATAATAATCACCCAGAAAATATTCATGCTCATCACAAACATTTTCCAGTTGTGGAAATTGGACCCACGTCCTTCGTTGCACGGAGCAGGGTCACTGCCCACTTGGTCGTAAATAAGTGTCAGTTTGTTTTTTTTTTATCAGTCTATATCAACACCTGCTCTTATATTGGATCTATTAAATCATGCGAGAAACCCGTTAGCGTTTGGTCAAAGGAGTAATAATGATAATATTGGTAACAACATGAATAACAATAGAAATGACAGTAATGGCAATCCAAATAATCGCGTTAATGAAAGAAATGGCAATCGAAGTAATGACAATCCAAATAACGGAAATGGAAGTAATGACGATCTAAATAATAACAGTGGAAGTAATAACAATCAAAATAATAATGGCAATGGAAATGCAAATAATAGCAATAGAAGCAATGGCAATGGAAATAATGGTAATAGGAATCAACAGCGACCCCGAAGTCTACTGGCCAGTGTTATTGAAGATCGATTTAATAGAATTTCAAAAGCGGTAAGCTGGTATTAACGAATTAAATCATTCAATCATCAATCATCAATGTTTTCATTAAGAATAACAAGTAAAATAACAATTTTATTACATAAAATGTGTTTTTGTGGAATAATTATTAATGTAACAATTTTAATTTCATAATTTTTGCCACAAGAATAATTTGTACATTTTTAACATTTGAAAAAATATTTTTTAATGTATACTACTTTCAATTTACCTAATTTTTAATTTTGTTTTATTTTTAGATCAATGTTCTTACGGCTCCCTAAAATTGAAAACTTTGAACGGACGACCTGAAAAAAAATTGTACAAGCATAAGAACCTGCTGGCTGTAATTAAATTGTCAATGATGCACTATTAAATTGATAGGAGGTTTTATAATATAGAAGTGAGTTTCTTTATTTATTACGCCTATAGCACGGATTTCTCCTTTCCTATTATTATATTCCTATGAATATTATATTAAAAATCGGCAGAATTATTTTAGACAAGACGATGTATTTATAAAAAATAATTAGAATTGACTACTTTTATCTTTAATGCACTATCTTGCATTGCGTGTATTAATTAGGTCCAGAAGTATAAACGTTTTAGATAAAAGTAAGTATGCATTATTGTGATGTAAATTGATTAAGTAATTACTTTAAGAGAGAAGTATGCAGTGCTCAAAAACGCCGTGTAGGTCCTGACGAGCACAAGTGTTTATTTTAATTCTGTAATTTGATGAAATAAATAAATAAAGTTAATAAATAGGTAGTAGTAAATAATCAATAACAGATATCATACAGTAAAACAGACACAGAGAAATCGTAAATACTACTTAGTATATCGACAAATAGAATTTTAAAAACATAGATATTAATTGTAAATAATTTTTAATCTCATAATATCATTGCTACTATAACTCTCTGTTGAAATTAAATAATAAAGAAGTATGCCTACAGTCTCTGCTATTTATAACATGGTACGAGAGAAAGACTAATCACAATTCCTCTACAAAATACACCAAAGAGCGATATTTGAACTATTTTCACAAAGCGCTCAGCAAGAATCTAAACACTTGAAAAGCAACTAACCCTCAAGTCGAACAAATACCGATCTTCGTTTATTTTCGATCTACACGATCCCGAGCCACTGCAACGTGCAGGTTTCTTTAATCACAAAAGGAACTTGTACACAATTCAAAGTCTACAAATATTTTTCTGGTTGTTATAACAAACCTATTAATATTATAAATATACATGAATTAATATTTTTACATAAGAATAAACGTATTATAATTAAAACCGGTCCTAGTAGCCAGGTCATCATTATCAGCCTATTAACGGCCCACTACAGGGCCAAGCCTCCCCCCTTACAGGAGCAGCGTGGTGGGTGTACGCTCCATATCCCCTATATGGAGCGTACACCCACCACGCTGCTTCAATGCGGGTTGGCGGGCTTAGGGTGATAATATTTCATTTATTAACGATCACTATCAGATGTTGATCATAGTGACCGCGACCGACGGCTTAACGTGCTCTCGTGTAACACCACCCACTTCCAGACGCCAGGCTTGGAATGTACTGAATATTTCATAGAATAATGAAAAAGCTCCGAATTATTCTATGACCCGACCCAGGGATCGAACCCAGGACCTCGTGATCGAAGCCACATAGGCTAACCACTAGTAGCCGGGTAATAAAAGATAAATTATATAATTTTGTTATAATTATCATAAAAGCATATTTTCTCTTAGGTTACCTGGTAGAAGCCGCCTATTATTGTACATTTCATATCATACTTTCTGTTCTTTTACGTCGGTTAATCCCCAAAATGGTAAAATTGTTTTGATACTTATCACAATTTACGTAAGATTTTCATCAAGTAGAACTGTAGATTGATATAGAAGCAGATAGAGCGCTACTGATCTCGTTTAAATATAAAACGAACTCTTTCTCTCTAAATGAACAGGATGTATCTGTATTTATGGAACTCTAGCTAATATTTACAAATATCATTATGTACAAAGTAAACACATCGGAATAGGTACATAAGGCAAAATCTAACAAGAAGACTTACTACACCGGTTAATCTATCCTTTACTACTCGTTTAACATGGATTCGAAAATTATATTAATATTTTGTTTTCTACTCATCAGTAATGTAAGTACAATTAAATTAATATAAATACACTTACTATGATATTATATTACAATATCCAATGAGTAAGTATATATAAAACTATGGTACTATTAATGTTGTTATACAGCGATTTCAGTCTAATTGTACAATCTCTTAAATTCATTGAAATCTGTTGTTTAAATCCTTTAAACTTTAGGGGATTTCCCTCATTAGTGGTCCCTTTATGCCTATAGTATTTAAATTATATTGACAGTATGTTTCTACTGGAAGGATTGTAACAAGCCACAACCAAGGTTACACTTTAGACCTAACAAAGGATTATAACCTGAGCTAGAAATCAAACATCATTTCCTGTTTCCCAATTGCCTTGTTGGTCCAGTAGTCAGCCTATATGGATAGGTTGGGCTATGAAGTATTGAGATTTCTTTACAGACACTATCTTAGCAGTCTAGAGTTAAAAATGATGTTCCACCCCCAACTCTTGGCGAGCACATTAATCCGTTGATCACTGTCATTTTCATTAATATTGAATGGCTTTTCTTTCATTAAAAAAATTATTGCTGCTGCCTTAACTTGTAATGTATTACACCCCGTGTATCGGAGCGGTTTTGAACATTCGTATAGGCTGTAGCGTGTGTGTAAAAAAAAATTATTGTCCCTATTATGTTATCGTTAATGTTGAATGTTACGAATATTACGATCCTAAACAAGCCATTTTATGTTGGAATGGTGGGTTTAAGTGCTAAACTCCCTACTATGAGAAAATATTTTTGGCCCAATGATGGGCCATTTAAATAACGACTTCCAATCGCAAACAACAACTTGAAATCCTTTATTCAGGCTAACGGATTTGTCAAACGAGACGCAACACAAGCGTCGCCTCCCAATATACTGGAGCCAGTGGAGCGCAACATAAATCAATTCCAGAAATGCCTCGACCAGTCACTGGCCACGACTGTGGAGCAGGTCAACGTGAAACAACTACAGCCCGTCTTTGATGCCCTCGGGGACCAACTTAATAGGTTTTCTAAAGCGGTAAGCCTTGTGGAAATCACGTTTTTACGAAATATAAAAAATCATTTTTTTGCTACTAGATGGGCGATAATTTGAACATTTGCTTTCATCTTTTAAAGCCGACAAATCTAAAGGACAACGTGAGTCAACCTCTACAAAACTAGTAATTAAATATTATAGAGTCAACATCTGATCGTAATTGTAATGTTCTGTAAAAAAATAACTATTGAATTTTAAAGTAGGTAATTAAAATCTAATAGGTTTATTTGTGTACTGGTAACACATAAATAAATGTTTTTGTATTAGCAAAAAAACGCCGCAACCAGTTCTTGATGTTGCTAGATCTAATTTAATTTAATTCTTAAAATATATCTACTATAAGAATTTTTACAAGACTTTTTATTTAAAATATTAATAATGTTATATGCTTACTTTCAGTTTGAAATTCTTACTGCACCGTCTCAGAAAACATCAGAGTCTTAATGAAGTTACATAGTTACGCCTTAAGAACATACAAGTGTAATAAAAATAAAAAAGATGTATAATACCTAACTATCTTTACAAATTCAACAAAGTTAACATAAGTAAAAAGAAGTAAATAAAATAATGTAAAAAAACTAATAATATTCCTAACAACAGTTTACAGATCGGAAACGCCTGTTAAAATATACCAGTTGACAAGCATTCTCAATCGAGTTAGGCTTTAGTGTAGGTAATACTAAAGCCTAACTCGATTGAGAATGATTGTCAACAAACAAATTAAAAATGAGTAGAAATCACTAGACATTTTACACCTTTTTTAATTAACTAGTTAATGACAAATTAATGATAATAAATTAGATTAGTATGCTTAAAACAAATTAATATATTCAATATCATTTGAATAAGATTTTATAAAAAAACAAAGCATGATTTTAAATTTATTAGGCATAAAATGTGTTGCATTTTCTACCTTCATTTTAATTTTGTTTGTTGACAAGCATTCTCAATCGAGTTTGGCTTTATTTTAGTGTTACCATTTTAAAATATATAATTTGTTACCATAGACAATACAATATTGATGTATAGATATTGTCTATGGTAACGTAAGGTAATTGTCTGTCGACTGTCAGATGATTTGAAAGGACTTGATTCCAGGACGTAAAATTAAATATAAGAATTGACATGTCAGTATAGTCGAGTAGCGTATTTTACTGTTCTTTTGATTAGTACACAGTATGTATATATTAGTGTAATATTAATTATTGTAATTGAGTGGTTTTGTAATTAACTTAATAAAAACACCATGTGTCGAGTTTTTTCGTCACGGCCTGCATTTCCGACGCGGCAGTAGTTTACAAAAGAATGAACAATTTTGGAGACATCTAAATATTATTTCAACACCCATGTTTAATAATATGTAGTATTAAAATAGGTAATTTTACAATAGTATTATATTTTAGGTAAATACAAAATAACATGAACATGATGTCATTCGATGCGTGATATAGGTACAAGTACCTACTAGTGGCATGTTTAAATGAAATAATAAATCATACTATGAGTAATATGAGTATATTGTCTCTGCAAATGAACTACTAAATACCTAATACAATATGAATTAAAAGGAAGGGTGGATAATAGATTCTTTTTTATCGACTACAAGTTGGCCCTTGACTGCTATCACAGCTGATGTTAAGTGATGATGCAATCTGAGATGGAAGCGGGCTAATTTGTTAGGAGTAGAATGAAATCGACACCCCTTTCGGTTTCTACACGACATCATACCGGAACGCTAAATCACTTGGCGGTACGTCTTTGTCGGTAGGGTGGTAACTAGCCACGGCGAAAGCCTCCCTCCAGCTTGACCAAGACAAATTAAGAAAAAGTCTCAAACTGCCCCGCCGGGACTCGAACCCAGGACCTTCGTCTTATAAATCTACCGTGCATTCCACTGCGCTGCGGAGGCCGTCAAAACTTTTTAAAAATAACATTATCCTTTTTCTTAATAATAATAATTTATGCATGGATGAATATTGTATACTAGCAGTCGCCTGCGACTTCGTCCGCATGAAAACCTCTTAGGTACCCTTCTAATTTTAAAGACAGACTTTCATATAAAGTGTGCTCACTCCCCGCTCCCCCTCTCAATTTAATTTTTTATAGTTTCCTGTCAACCAATATACTTCGTCCCGTCCCGTGTACTAAAGATCTACTATTTTGTTAAACACTGTACGATATTATAGTACATTTTTAGATCATTTCAAGAGGAATAATTCTTTCCTACATATATTTTTGGTATCTTGAACCGTTTTCGCAGCGCACGCAACGGATGCCCTCAGGGATGAATAATTTTCCCCGTTTTTTTCACATTTTCCATTATTTCTTCGCTCTAATAGTTGCAGCGTGATGTTATATAGCCTAAAGTCTTCCTCGATAAATGGTCTATTCAACACAAAAACAATTTTTCATTTCGAACCAGTAGTTCCTGAGATTAGCGCGTTCAAACAAACAAACTCTTCAGATTTATATTATTAGTATAAATTACTCTAATTCAGTTTCAGTTCTATCCAGCGGTTCTGGAGTTACAAATAATGTAACTAATCTCGCTGCCCACGTCAGAGCGTTTAAATCTTTTAAATTACGCAACGGATTTTAATAGCAATTTTCTTCAATAGAAAGAGTAATTCAGCAGGATGGAATAAATATATAGTTTAATATATAATATCGTAATATAGGATTCCTTGCGGATAAAGTCACAGGAGTCTACATGCTTAGTGAGTCGTTCTAACGACATAAAGATGACGGCCGAGTGGCGCAGTGGGTAGTGACCCTGCTTCTGCGTCCTAGGCTGTGGATTTGATTCCCACATCTCGAAAATCTTTGTGTAATGAGCATGAATGTTTTCCAGTGTCTGGGTGTTTATCTATATATTATAAGTATTTATGTATAATATATATATAAAAATATTCATCAGTTATCATAGTACCCATAACACAGGCTACCTAGGATTACTTTGGGGCTATATAGCGGTGTGTAATTGTCCTATTTATTTATTATATAAAGAATCAGGGTCAGCCAGTTCGCTCTCACTGTACGAGTATTTTCTCTATTTATATAAGCATTTATATCAACAAAAATATAATATAAATCTCGTATGCAAAGAAAAGGAAGGGATTTGTCCTGAACAAATACCGGGCTGTATAAAAGATTATGGATGGCCGTGCTCTATCACGCCGCGTAATATATAGTTTGCTAAGTTATTTTTGTTAGGGTTCAAGGTTTGGTAATATTACACAGTTCCTTTTATATTTCTCACACATAATGTGAGTTAAGATTTGGTAATGTTATGTAATTCTCGAATTTGAATTTTTTTAAACACAGATGATCATCATTATCAGCCTATTAACGGCCCACTACAGGGCCAGGCCTCCCTCCTTATAGAAGAGGGGATATGGAACGTTGACCCACCATGCCGCTACAATGCGTGTTGGCTGGCTTGCGATCATAAAATTTCATCAGTAAATTATTTTCAACCTAAAGGGGAATGACCATTTATGGCCAGCAAACACCCGGTAATTTACTTTTATTTAAAAAAACTTCATAAATTTACATTACTTTTACAAAGATTCATATATTCAAAAAAGATTGCTAAGATTTTGCAGAAAAAATAAATATTTCAATCGATTTTGTCACTATACCTTAAAAAGAACAAGTATATTTGAACATTTACGAATCAGTGTTGCCAAATATTAAATAGGAAGCGAATTATTTGGTCTAATTGATTTTTAATTAATTGAAATGTATCGATCTATATGTTTCAACAATTATCATATAGAGTTAAGATAACCTCCCGGTTTACGTCCTTAACCGGCGTACGGGTTGTCGTGAAAAGTATATTTATAGTAAAGTTATGTTAACCGTTGGTTATGATAACCGAAATCTTGGTGCACACAGGCCTAAGACTTTTACCGTGGTACTACTGGAACTTTTAAGTTTGTATTTATTTTACATATTTATTATAACTTACAAATTAACTGAATAAGGAATTAAACACGATACCTTTTACTTGCAAGGTGACAGCGATCTATAACAAAAACGTAAGAGCACTTTTTATAGTTCTTTAGTAAATAGAAAAGAATGGTTGTATAGTAAATCTGGCCTCGTTTTTTGTTGAGATAAATTTGTGTGAATTCTTCCGTGGAAAAAGACGAAATAGTTTTCTAGGGATAGTTTTAACCGTCTTGATAAAAAGAGGTGGATAACCCCTTCATAACTGTTGGTAGTTACGTTACGAGTGAAACATATTACATAACAAATTTTAATAATCTATATATATAAAAGAGATTCCCACCTATATATTGACTCATCACGATTTCTCTGGAACCATAAGGCATAGCGACTTGAAATTTGGTATTAATATGCCTTTCGCTGAGTAGAGGTCAGCTAAGAACGGATTTTTCGAAATACCCCCCCTAGGGGGAGAAAAGGGAGGTAAATTAAAACTTTTTATTTCTTAATTGATTCACTTGAAACTTTGTATGTAGGTTCCACCAGTGACGCAAGAGACCACTGACAGAGAATTTTTGGAAATTTTTCCCCCTTAAGGGGAGAAAAGGGGTGAAAATTCAAAATTTCTATTTCTTAATGGATCCACTTATAACTTTGTATGTTGGTTCCACCAGTGCAGCAAGTGAGCACTGAAAGAGGATTTTTGGAAATCCCCCCCTAGGGAGAGAAAAGGAGGTAAATTGAAACTTTTCATTGCTTAATGGATTCACTTGAAACTTTGTATGTAGGTTCCACCAGCGAAGTAAGTGAGCACAGAGACAGGATATTTAAGAATTCCTCCCCTAGGAGGAGAAAAGGGGGGTAAATTGAAACTTTTTATTTCTTAATTTATTCACTTGAAACTTTGTATGTAGGTTCCACCAGTGACGCAAGTGACCACTGAGAGAGGATTTTTAGAAATTTTCTCCCTTGAGGGAGAAAAGGTAAATAGAAAATTTTAATTTCTTAATGGATTTACTTAAAACTTTGTGGGTAGGATCCACCAGTGAAGTAAGTAAGCACTAAGAGAGGAATTTAGGAAATCCTCCTCTCCTAGGGGGAGAAAAAGGGGCAAATTGAAACTTTTCATTGCTTATAGGATTCACTTGAAACTTTGTATGTAGGTTCCACGAGTGACGCAAGTGACCACTGAGAGAGGATTTTTGGAAATTTATCCCCCCTAAGGGGAGAAAACGGGGTAAAAATTTTAATTTGTTAATGGATTTACTTGAAACTTTGTATGTAGGTTCCACCAGTAAAGCATGTGAGCATTGAGAGAGGAATTTTGGAAATTTTCCCTCTACGGGGAGAAAACGGGGGTAAATTGAAAATTTCAATTTCTAAATGGATTTACTCAAGACTTTGTAAGTAGGTTCCACCAGTGAAGCAAGTAAGCACTAAGAGAGGAATTTTGGAAAACCCCCTCTCCTAGGGGGGGAACTTTTAATTGCTTAAAAGATTCACTTGAAACTTTGTATGTAGGTTCCACCAGTGAAGCAAGTGAGCACTGAGACAGGATTTTAATCCATCGATTTTAGCTCGCGACCTGCGGTCGCGTTAAGACCGCCCTGCTGCCAGGGAATTGTTCTGTATTACGCCCTGCGCCAGACTGAATTACGTGATGCCCTCATGCCTCTTTCAATTTCAATGTAGAATCACAATTTTTCTCTCTCTCTCCTGTCTCGAGCCACAGGGTTGCTTTTGCTCT
The DNA here is from genome assembly GCA_034621355.1 of Mycalesis mineus. Lineage (NCBI taxonomy): Eukaryota > Metazoa > Arthropoda > Insecta > Lepidoptera > Nymphalidae > Mycalesis > Mycalesis mineus. The sequence goes on along the minus strand of CM067890.1, from coordinate 13,096,829 downwards.
CTTTCGTACCCTGCCTTGCACCAGAGCTCAACGATGCTCCGTACCTTCCTGATATTTTTATGTGAAATCCGTTAATGCACCGATTTAAGTAGGCGACCTACGGTCACGTTAAAGCCTGCTCTGCCATCAGGAAATTTTTCTAGATTACGACCTGCGCTAGACAACTTTGATGCCCCCATGCCCTTTTTCAATTTTAATGTAGAATCAGCAAATCTCCAAATGGTCGCGCGCGCTGTCTCGAGCCACATGTTTGCTTTCGCTCTCTTTCGTACCTTGCCTTGCACCAGAGCTCTATGATGCCCCGTGCCTAATTTATTTTCATGTGAAATCCGTTAATCCACCAATTTCGGCACGTTAAAACTACCATGCTGACAAGAAATTGATCTGGATTACGTCCGCCGCCTGACAACTATGATGCCCCCGTAACAACTCTTTATACTAATCGCTCTATACTGAGTGCTCTCAGTTATATTGATAAAACTACGTATGGTAATATATATATATATAAAAATTTGGAGCAAAAATGACTATCCCAGGACTGAGACTCCTCTAAATTGAAAGCTGGATCCGCCACTGGCTGGAGTCGACCTCAGGACAAGCAGCTTCTCACCTGGACAGCTCTATGTTGCTTGCTCTCGCGTCACCAGTCCAGATTCACTCTACATTCTGGCTTCCGAAAGAACTACATCAAACGGTGTTAAGTGTATATAAAAGCTTTGTAAATAGTTTTTAGCAATACTAATTTTTTTATTTATGTCAATACAAACTGTATCTACTGGTTAATGAATCGAAGTCCACGCGGACGAAGTTGCGGGCAACAGCTAGTAATTATATAACAGCGAAAGCCGAATACGTTTTATATTTCGAACGCTCCTAAATTAGAATACGTACACATCTATGGTTTCTTATAATTGGCTGGAAATAGAAGTATGACGAAAGGGAGGCTAATATGATTATTTAATGTAATATATAAAATATTTTTTAATTAATTCCACCATCGCTGATCAATTTATTGTGTTAGTAACACCTAGCATAATGTAACTTAAAACCTAGTGTTAGTAATAATTAAAATGGCTTATAACTTAAGCTTACCTTCCCTATGACAGGGCCGATTTGTCAGCATTAGTGTCTCAAATAGATTAAAAGCGCTTTAAAATGTGTGTTTAATCATTAGTTTATAATTATACAAGTCCGTCTAAAGTAACGAATTTATCAATTTCTTTGGGTATTAAGTGAGTACATCAAATTACAAAATTCATTATTTATTGAATTTTTTATTTAATATAGATTAGTATGAAGTAGAGCTGCTAACTGATCGAAAGAAGTGACAATAGACCACAGTGGGCGTCCATTAGTAATGATTGATGATGCTCTGGACAGCAATTATTCGCTCTGCTGGTGACAGACAAAGTGACAAGGATAAGGCAAAAGGCAAAGGGCACATTGACGGGATGTTTTGTGGCTAGAGTCTTGTTAATTTAATATATCCCATTTAATAGAGTTAAAGGCCCGTACACACTAAAGCAGTAAATCGCTAAATTTTACGTAGCAGACAAGCTTTTAATAACATGTTCGTCCAGATCACAATGTCATGCTCAAATCTGCATCCAAGCGGCCATGTTGTGTTTGAGTATTTAGATAGTGTAGGGAAATAAGGCTTTGCTTTTTAGTGAGTCAGAACATGACAGGTATTTGGGTCCCAGTTCCATTTTAGATACGCTTGCTGATGAGGCTTGAGGGATTCAATACTTTGTTGAGCCTTTTAGGATGTCCCTACCTTGCGTAGTGTTTCTCTGCTATCGGTGATGATTTACCACTTTACCTTAGGCCTTGACCTTGTTATGTTTGGTATTAAGGGTTACGATGAGGATTATCGTTCTAAGAAACTTGTTACGTCACAAAGCAACCATGCTTTAAACTGTATAGTAGTATCGTGTAGTTATCTACCACCAAAAGTAAACAAATATTCGACTTTTATAATGTCTGACCATTACAGGTTATTAGATTATTAGGATTAGGATAAAATATTTGAAAATAGGCAAATCTAAAAACACAAAAAATATTAGGAACCACAAACATATTTCACCGTGGTTTTTCTGCCACTGAAGGCAGATACGTTCGAAGAAGATTTATATGTTTATTGTGAAAACGGAACACTTCTATTGTTCCTAGGATCACCATAACTCTCTTTTTATGTACCAATAAAGAGTATAGCCATCTTCTTTTATCTGCCTATTAACGGCCCACTACAGTCCTAATAAGAGAGGGGAAATGGTAGTATCGCATTTATAGACCCACTACGCTTTTTCAATTAGGGTTGACAGAATTAGGGTGATATTCTTTAATTTTTTAATCATCTCTAACAGATGTTGATGATAGTAACCGGGACTGACGGCCTAACGTGCTCTTCAAGGCATAATACTACCGACTTTATGACTCCAGACTAGAATTTACTGAAAATATCTTAGAAGATATAAATATTCAGAATTGTTCCACAATCTGATCCAGAATTCAAACCCAGGACCGCATTGATCGAAGCCACATAGTCAAACTACTAGACCAAAAAAGCAGTCGGTAGAGTACATACTATTTTATGATGCAACAACTAGAAGTGTAAGGGTTCAAAGTATGTGACGTAGGTACGTTAACGTTACCTATATTAAATATGTAGGTACATAAGGATCTTTAACCAATGTTTGTCCAACAGTAAAATAGGAACAAAATTAATGGTAAAGTAGATAATTACGAGTGTTGCTATTTACTGCCATTAGAGATGATTGCGAACCCATTTATTAATTGATGTTTGTGTTTACGCTTCAAAATCAAGGACCAATGACAAAACCGTAGACGAAGCATTTCCAAAACTGCTTAAAGCCTAAAATGCTTTTCTGTATCGAAACAGACAATGGCTGAGTCTTCAGTAATTACAATAAATCTTGTTACATTTTGCTGTTGACTTTTGTCTTTTTCTGTTATTTGTTTTACCGAGATTCCGATGTTATTGCACATTCCTCTGATCAATGATAAATTGACTCTTTCTTTTTTTGTTTACATACACAGCTCTCAAGAGAAATGCGTATTTCATTGTTTTTAAGGAAGACTTATACTTAATATACAATCAAAACGAAATTACGAATGCGCGAGCGAATATCAAATTTCAATATATTAGATCAGATCTATTAATTGTAAAAGAATAACAAAAAATCCTTGTAAATACGAATTCATTGTGTGTTTTTCATGCTCTGTTTACTGTCTAACGTTCATTTAATCTGTGGTAAAAAGTGACCTCTGGTCAGCGATAAGACGGGCAAACAAAGACCTCATAATATAGATAGCGGAGGGACAGCGGTGTCAAGAACACTTCTGTGAGTGATCCAGAGCTGTGCTGTGCTTTCGACTGTACTTCCAAATTTGAAAATTATCAAGATGAACAAGCTTTTGGTGGTTATGTTGGCAGTATGCCTTGTCAGTGTGAGTATTTTTTTAAATTATTTTTTATTTTATGTACAGACAAACTCTTTCGAATTTTTGCTACACTGTAATGCAATAATGTAATGTAACATATTATTATAAACTGAATATTTATCGTAAAATTAGCTGACCCGTCAAACTTTGTTTTGCATTAAAAATTAAAAAAAAATTTAGACGAAAATTAGATAGCCCAGACCTGCTGAATACGCATACTTAATTTGGTAAAAATCAGTAAAGCCGTTTCGGAGGAGTACGGTAACTAACATTGTGACAGGGATATTTCATATATTAGATACCAAACTTTGTGTGTATGTCATTAACTGTATTAATATATTATGAACAAATCGTAAGGAAACCTTTAAACAATAAATTTGTTTTGATAAAGGTACAAGTAGTTGCATATTTATACTCAATAACTTGTTAAGCCTTGTTGTACGGAAGGAACCAAAACATTCCGTTTCACAAGTTGTGTTACTACGGGCAAATACTGTTTTTAAGACTTTTCTCTATAAAAAGTTACGCCTAATCAAAGGTTTTTGGTGCGATCAAGGGTTGTAATTAACTACAAATTTAATTAACAAACCGTCTTGAATAGTTTTCTATTATCTAATTTAAATTTTTCGTCACCAGGTGCATGCATTTGTAAAACGCGACACTGCTCCGGCCGCACAGCCTAATGCCTTGGACAACTTGGTAAATGAGATAAAGGCACTTGGTGACAAAGTTTCTAAGGGATTTTCCGATGCTGTCGACCCTGAAAAGATAAAGAATGATTTTTCTGCGTTGGTCGACCAAGTTAGTCAACTGGTGAGTATTTTATTTATTTACTTTAAGTAAGCACCCGACCGCAATCACACCCAATAGCAGCAATCTAAGATAGAACCAATTCATTGTAACCCTCGCTAACCCATCATGATGCAAACTCCATAGCTGATTAGAACCTATTAAAGATATCGCCACATAGCTCCAATGTCAGAAATGATTGAGTGTTTTGTAGTCATTGTCTTTCGGAAATAGCTCAAAGTAGTATTTGAAGCCAGGAGCTAATTATCTGCAAGGGAATTTTAGACAGAGCTTACACACCAGACCGTATATTTTTTAAATTCTTTATTTATTTTTTTAATAAATTATATTAATTTTTATTAATGCATTCGATTTTTTTTAATAGATTACAATTTTTTATTAAATAAACATGTTAGAGCAAAGTATTGAGCAATTAGGTCAAAATATAAAATTTTTAAATAAAAATAGAACCGACTCAAAAAATAACTGTGTCATTTAGTTGCTTTAATTTACTTAATATATCATAATCTATGAAGTCGGTGCCAGCCAAGTTTAAGAAACCTTTATTTTACGTAGTAAAGCAATTTGTGGGTTCTAGCTAACGTTTTTAAAGTAGATACCTTGGCTGGCACTGACTCTTAGATATGCTTAAGTTAATTGAAGTAAAAAAACAAAGTGATGGTCCACAAATTTTCGACCTATGATGAATTAATCAAAAATTTTACTTTTCAGGTAAAGCCCAAAGAAGCTCCGAAGGCCTAATTTATAATTAATTGCCATTGAAAAAATCGTATAATACATATCTAAAATTACGTTATTGGTTGTAATATAAAATTTAATAAATTATATTTTTTTATATTCTGTTTTATTCTTAATGTCGTAAAGTATGTATGTGTGCATTTATTATTTTATGTAGGACATAAGTATTTTTGTAAGTATATTTTATATTAGATAATTTGATACTTCCTTTGTTTTTGTGTATGCACACCCGAACCTACACCAAAGTATGTACTTTTCCTCTTCAATATAATTGATCGTCTGGAAGAGGTCGCTTATTAGCCAATTGTACATTGGTTTTAAGTTATTTTCTATTTGAAGTTTTTTTAGGTAAGAAGTGATCACCATGAGACAGGGTATCCTAGTGTGGAGATCACATAACTTTACATAATATATATTTTCTGATTTGATTATAAAAACCAAAATAGTAATCATAAAAACAAAATAGTAATTATGTTAATGTTATGGTAATGTTATGTTATGATCAATTTATATTATTGTAATTAGAAAAAAAAAGTCTATCTATTTTTGATTCAAATTCATTTAAAATTTAATAATAAAAAACAAACAAGAATATCCAAAAATATTATCGGTAGAGATAAATGCTAATATTTCGTCTTGTTAAAATCGTGCATACTTCATAAACAGAAATATAGAGTTCATACCCGCCACACTCTAACCTGTGAGGCAGGCAAGTTTGTGAGATAACCTATAGAATAGGTATAGGTATTATGTTGTTTAATTTAACGGATATTGATAAATTAGTGATAACTCGGTTATTTAGATTTCACAGTGCTAAAGTTCAATACAGTGACATTAATTATGATATTTAGAATATTATTATACTCTCCTGATAATTTCCATAGTCGATAAGTATCTGTATAATAATTTAAGTGACCACTTGATTGTTCTATTGGTTAGCATACTATGTAGTGGAACAGCAATGGTGTCGCTGAAATCGCAGAGCAAAGTTATTATTATTAAATATTTTTGCCTTACACTAAAATTGGTAGCTAAAATACACTGAGACTTGGTCGCTTACTGCGGGCCTTATAAGAAGGCTCAGAGTCACTCAGCGGGCGATGGAAAGAGCAATGCTTGGAGTACCTCTGATCGTGATCGAATCAGAAATGAGGAGATCCCCAGAAGAACCAAAGTAACCGACATAGCTCAGCGAGTCTCAGAACTGAAGTGGCAATGGGCGGGGCACGTAGTTCGAACAGGTGATGGACGTTGGGGGCCCAGGTTGCTAGATTGGCAACCCCGCGCCGAAAAGCCCAGTGTTGGTCGACCCCCAACCAGGTGGACTGACGATATCAAACGTGTCGCAGGGAGCCGCTGGCAACAGGCGGCTAGGGATTGTTTTTGAAAGTCCCTAAAAAAGGCCTATGTCCAACAGTGGACGTCTACTGGCTGATAATGATGATGATGATGATGATTATAATGATGATGATGATGACACTAAAATTTGATCATATAGAAACTTTTATGTTTCAATGAGAGAGGGCCCGCGGATTCACTCGCGTAGTTCTCGTTTTCGTGGGAATTTCAGGATAAAATTTGGCCTATGTGTTATTCTGTATATATGTAAGCTATATAATTGTGAAATTATATCAAAAACCATTTAGTAGTTTTTGCGTGAAAGGATAAAAAACATCCATCCAAGCCATGCTTACGAACTTTTGACTTTATAATATTAGTAAAAATTGTATTTTTATTGATTGCAAGTTGCCATTGACTGCTATCACACCTGATGTTAAGTGATGATGCAATCCAAGATGGAAGCGAGCCAAATTGTTAGTAGTAGGATGAAAATCCACACCCCTTTCGATTTCTATACGACATCGTACCGGAACGCTAAATCGCTTGACGGTACGTCTTTGTCGGCAGGGTGGTAACTAGCCACGGCAAAAAGCCTCCCACCAGCCAGACCAAGACAAATTAAGAAAAATCTCAATTTGCCCTGCCGGGAATCGAACCCTGGACCTCCGTCTTATATATGAACCGCGCATACCACTACGCCACGGAGGTCGTCAAAATTATTTATTTATCGTACATTGAGTTACTAATTACTACGCATTATGCAGTGAATATAATATCTACTTAGAATTTAATGAATAAGAAACATTATTTTATTTCAATGTCTCACGTACAAATCTCATTTTAACTCATCCCAAACGCCAAAATGTGTCTCGCCCCATAAAGCAATGCGATAAAAAATAATCTCTATGACGTCACTTGTAACGGTTTCCAGAGAGAGAACAAAGGCGTGTAAAGTGTAAATCTGCGAAAAGCTAGAAACGGACTGAGCAGCTCAAATGGGATCACACCTGGCTTTGTTAGGGTGGCTTATCGGCACCCTCCTTGCATATTAAATCCACCTGACCACTTTGGCGACCGCCGGGAATATTTTATTAGGTAATAAAGTAGTGGGAAATTCGAATACACGAATTTTTGTAAGTAATATGTATCTGTCCTGGAGTTTTACCTGCGTAAGTGCTGTTTTATTATTTATTTATTACAGCTTTAATTTTCCACTAACAATTTTAGAATATTTATCTAATATTTATAATTTTCTTCTTTTACTTGTGTTATGTGGCCCCTGTATGGGTAAAAGCCTCCTCCATCCTTTTCCATTTCTTCCTATCTTTGGCCATATTCATCCAATTCCTTCCTGCTGTTTTTATGATGTCATCGACCCATCTTTTCTTTTGTCGTCCCACTTTTCTTTTGCCTTTTGGGCCCTGCCATTTAGTTGTTTGATAAGTCCATCTATTATCTTTGTATCTTGACAGGTGCCCTGCCCAATTCCATTTTTGTTTCAAACTAAAAAGAAGAGCATCTGTTAACTTTGTTTTCATGCGGATATCCACATTTCGAGTTTTTTGTATTCTCCTCAGTTTTAGTATACTTCGTTCCATTGCATGTTGACATGACAAAATTTTGTTTTTCACTTTTTCCGTGTAGACCCATGTTTGACTAGCGTATGTTAAGCTCGGGAGAATACAAGCATCCATTATGGTCTTCTTCATGCTAAGGCTATATTTTCCTTTTATAATTTCTTTATGGGCCCAGTACTTCTTCCAAGCCGTGCTTATTCTTCTGTCAATTTCATCATCATTACTGTTTGGATCAAAAGACACCAGTTTGCCAAGGTACACATATTCATCAACATAATCTATTGGTTCATCGTCTACTTTAATGATTCCTTTATGACTATTCGACATTATTTTTGTTTTTGATGCATTCATGTGTAGGCCAATTTTCTTGCTTTCAGAGTTTAACTTTTGTAACATTGATTCTAGATCCTTTGCAGATTCACTAAATAGAATGATATCATCAGCAAATCTTAGGTGTGTTAGTTTACTATTGAGTATCCATATGCCTTTACTTTCCCAATCAATATTTTTGAAAATGTCTTCAAGTACGGCTATAAACAGCTTTGGAGACAGCGGGTCTCCCTGCCGCACGCCCCTGCCAATAGTGAACTCCTCCCCTTGTTTTTCTAATTTTACTCTGCTTACACTTTTAGAATAGATGTTTTTTATGACATTTATATATGTTTTGTTTACACCATTGTTTCTTAGCGCTGACCATATAGATGAGTGTACTATGCTATCAAACGCCTTTGTGTAATCCACAAAGGCGATGTAGAGTGGTTTATTAAATTCTTTAAATTTCTCCATTATTTGTTCTAAACTATGAATATGGTCTACTGTTGAGTAGTGCGGCCGGAAGCCCGCTTGTTCTATTGGCTGATTCCTATCAATATTTGATGCTATTCTCCTTAAGATCACTGATGAAAAGAGTTTATACAATGTCGATAGTAAGCTGATAGGCCTATAGTTGCTGATATCCATTGGGTTTCCTTTTTTATACAATAATATTATATTTGATTTGCTCCATTGAGAAGGTACCTGCTCTTTTTCTAGTACTAGATTGAATAGCTCTGCTAGATGTGCAGCTAGAATTGGGGCTCCGATTTTCAAGGCTTCATTCGTGATGTTATCATCGCCTGGGCTCTTTTCGAGTTTAAGATGTTTAATTTGAGCCATTATTTCTGGTTCCGTTATTGGGTCTACTGGTATTTCGCCTATATCTCCTGTTATATTACTCAGATCTACTTCAACTTCTAGTCTCTTGTCGTGTGATGGTCTTTCGTAAAGTGAGGTATAGAAAGCTGTAGCACATTTTAATATTCCTTCTCTGTCTATGTTCTTGCCCGTGTCGCTATTTAAGCTTTGTATCCAATTTTTATGCGTAGATAGATCTTTGAAGGCTCTTTTTGAGCTACGGAAAGAAAGCATGTTTTTCTCTATGATTTTCCTTCTATAGTTGACATAATCTTTTTTAATCGATCTGTTGGTTTGTTTAAATAATTTCTTTAGTTTATCTCTCAACACTTTTGATTTGTTCTTTGTAAATATAAGCTCAGTCCTTCTGGATATTAGGTTTTGTGTTTGGTTACTAAAAATTTTTTCCTTGTTGTTTACTTTTTCATCCATTTTCAGGCTTTGAGTGATTACATCTTCCAATTTGTCACTATAGGATTGTACTGTCTTATTTCCCTTTACAAATTCATCTAACATTGGTAAGTTCTTTAATAGGTTTTGGATGTAGCTGCTTTTTTCCTTTTCGGACTTCAATTTACTAGGCATTGTTTTAAATGATCCTCGGCTAAGTTTAGGTTTTTGAATGTTTAAGGAACATCTTACTATTCTGTGATCAGACGGGAAGCTGATTTTGTTCAAAACTTCAATATTTGTTACGGATTTTGGCTTAGGACTCAGTATAAAATCGATTTCGTTTTTAGTTTTATTGTCTGGAGAAATCCATGTCCACTTTCTAGATTGTTTCTTTTTAAAGTATGTATTCATCACAGCAAGCTTGTGTTCTTGTGCATATTGTATTAAGCGTTCACCTCTAGTGTTCCGTATGCCATAACCATACTTGCCCATTACTCGTTTTTCATGTGATTTTGGTTGTCCAATTTTGGCATTGAAATCCCCAATGATTATTCTGTTTTTGTCTGCTAGCTCTTGTGCTCTTGTTAATTCCTCATAAAATTTGGTGATTTCCTCTTCACTTGAGCTGTCCGTAGGGGAATATACTTGAATTAATGACAGTGGTCCCTCTTTGAAACTCAGTTTTAGTAGGGCCACTCTCTCAGAAATTCCCAGGAAGCATACTATGTTGCTCTTTAGTGATTTTTTTTATTAAGAAGCCTACACCATGAAGTCCCTTTGTCTCTCCAATATAACAAAATATATATTCTTTATGTTCTTCTATGGTGTATCCCATCTTTTTAACTTCTGCAAGCCCTATGATATCCCAATTTATTTTATCTATAGCATAATTTAATTCCAAAATTCTCTCATTAGTTGCAAGGGATCTCACATTGAATGTGCATATTTTAAGGTTGTTCTTACTTTTTTCCAAGTAACTAGAGTTACATGTATTTGTATTATTTATTGTTATATTATCTCTGTTATATTGTTGACTTGCCCCACGGTGACCAGCCGGCTTGGGGTGAATTTTCCAGTTGTTGGTTTAGTTATTGTTGTTGTTTTTAATTTTATTATATTCCGTGTGCCAGTGGTCATTGCTAGTTTTTTGAGAGTTCAGACAGCGAGGCTGTTCTACCTCGTTCCACATAGTTAAGGATATTAGGTTTTATCGTTTCTTTAAAAGTACTCTTGTCACCTGGTGGGATAGAGGTATCTTTTGAGTTTAATTTCTTTTGATTTGATGAGCTGGGCGAGCCAGATTCTTCCCTCTTTCTTTTATCTCTTGTTTTGTCGTTACGTTTCTTCACTATCAGTTTGTCCGATTTAAGAAAAGCAATATTCCCTTTCTTCCTTTCCTCCTCTAGTTGTGGTTGTAGCTGCTTCCGCTTTTCGAGTACTTCTTTTGTGTAATCTTCTTTAATATATACACCAGTAGGAAACCTAGCCTTGTTTTTCAATATGAGATGTTTTTTCCATAAGGATGCTATTGTGACCACAATGGGACGACTTTTGTTGTGCTTTTTGCCTATTCTGTATATGTTTTTAATTTCATGACTATCTAAGTAAGTTCCTGTTTCTATTATTAATTCCTTTATGTAGTCAACCATCTCTGCTTCAAGTTTATTGGACTCCTCGATTCCAAAAAAGATTAGGTTGTATTTCCTTTTTTCGTGTTCTGCTGTGTTAAGTTTTTGCTCTAAATTCGAAACTTTTTCTTTGAGTTTCGTGTTCTCCTGTGTAACGGCTTTTATTCTTTCATCCATTGCCTCCATGACATATTTTGAAACCTCTGCCGTTATAAGTTTGGTTTGTTGGTTTAATTTTTCATCTAATTTTTTGTCCAGTTTTAACAACAATAGCTCCATTTGTTTGTCCATATTTGACAAATATTTTTGATTTTGACAGCCCAGGTTTTGAGGTTAATTGAGTTTGGTTATCCTTTTCAGAACAAAAAGATTTTTTTTTTTTTTTTAGAATTCGACTATGGCTCAATTGCCCGGAACCCAGAGCCGATGAACCATAGAGCGGAAGTTGTGTTCGTTAGTTGAGTTGGTAGCACTGTCGTAGTTTGACACTTGACATTTGTATAAATCACAAGGGTTATGTATTTAAGTGTCCCTTTTTTCTTCCAGCTTTATATTTTGCACTGTGATTATTATTTATTATTGTGTATTATTGTCACAGTAAGTGCTGTTACCATAGATATATTGAGATATCGTAGGTTATTGAGTATTTTTGATATTGTATCTTTGTAAATTTTCATTCATCATTTAATCAGTCTGGAATTAAACATGGTTAAATTAATTCGACGTTCTGTTTTATTTGTGCTTCACAGATTCACACGCATAGCTGCTCCTGTAGGAATATAAGAGTAAAATGTATGTAATATGCTACTTAGGACTATCTCTGTGGCCTGTGGGTGCACAGAGGTTCACTCTCGAGTCTGTTAGAGGTGGAGACGTCTCTTGGCCCAGCATAAGAGACGCCATGCTAAACAGCGAGTCGTGTTGGACCGCCATGGTGGCCTTCTGAGAGTCTGCACGCAGTCTTAAAGAGGCGGAGAAGAGATACAGGGAAGCGGACGTAAATGCTTCATTAAGCCACAGAAGAAGACCAGGCAGACGAATGCGCAGATATGCGCACCTGCGCGCGTTATAAATTGAGTTCAATGTGTATTTAGCACACTCAGGTATCAAATCAAAACATCACTTGCGGGCGAACGTCGAGACGTCACAGTAGCTTGCAACCACGATCCTGTCACGTCTCATCTTAAAGATGCGGTCGGGTGCCGCTGGGTTTTAGTTGGTATTGTGATTTAACTGGTGAGTCCCACATACCCTTCGGAAAGAACACCACCCCTCTTTCCGGAGGATTGCGTAAATGCATTTCCCAGCGGAAAAAAGGACTATCTCTGTGGCATACATTTAATTATAACTGGTGTATCTTTAATTCTCTAAAATTTAACCATTCATCCTCCATGTATGTCCAGGTATGACACACCCCAGTCCGCGAAAACCATTAAAGTGTGGGAGCCCATGTTCTTAGTAGCTGGAGATGCGATGTTTCCGCATCGTTCGTTCTGCCGTAAGGCTAATTACAAGCGTTTTAAGTGCGCGTGGGCACTACACACCCCACCTCGTTCGGCACGTCGTTATAAAAGTATGCTGTATAATTGAAGATTTTTATCTTTTATTATTTGTTTAAGTATCCTATATTAGAGTTAATTGTTGCAAATATCAATTTATAGCGGAATAGGTCTAAATTCAGCCTTTTGAGTTGTTTATTACTCATGAAATGTGAGGTTTATTGTAAATTGTACGAAAGAAGAAATACGCTTACAAACCATTAGTGATATTTTTTGCTTTAATGAATCATGCCGTATGGTATTATTATATATATGTTCAATAACGAAATAGAGAAAAATATAACAAATTTGAGAAAAGTTTATTCGTGAATTGGGCATTTTTTAAGTAAAAGAGTACTTCAATACAATAATGCAAAATCAAAAAGTATGCTTTTATTTTCCAACTTTGATATCAATGATCTCTACTAAAATGTATGTTTACTATGTTTATTTCTTGTTTAGTTTTTAGTATATTCACTGTTGATTCCTAAATTTAAAGAATTGTGATAATTTACATGTTCTATTTTTATGTAGTATGTATAAAAACAAAAGTCTATTCTTAAAACTAACAAAAAGCTATTTGTTTGTTCTGGGGGTACTCATCGTGTCTGTCCGTCCGATAGTCACAGTATGGTACACGGGTAAGCGACCCCGGCTCCCCCGAGCTGTTACTGACTCATCTTGAACCGAGCCAGTAATATCCCCTTTACCTTAATTATTCTTTAACCCATCCTTTCCGTCAATTCCTTTCTCCTACCCATCTCTGCCAGTCCAAGGTTGCCGCGCCGAGGGACTCGTGGCTAGGGGCATGCCTAGTCGCTAGCGGTTGCCCTGGGACCGGGCGAACCCAGAAAAAGGCTAGCCTTATTCTGGCATGCGGGGCTCTGCCAGAATGGACTCTGTTTTTTCCCTTGCTACTCGTGGGAACGCAATGAAAATTAAAAAATTTAATGTCATAAAGGGCGGCGATGAGATTCGCGATCCATCACGTCTCGTTCCTCATGGGGGCGAAAAGCGGGCCACGGAGAGCCGATTTGCTACGTTGAACGTTAGAGGAGGAATGAACGAAAAGGTAGATGAAGTATGCCAGATGATGGATGCTAGACGTATAGATGTGCTCTGCGTGAATGAAACAAAAAGGAAAGGATGTGATACCACAATCCATGATGTAGTGACTAAAATTGAGAAAGGGATGCTTAGATGGTTTGGACTTGTAGAGAGAATGGATGAAAGAAGATTAACAAAAAAGATTTACAAGGCGAGGGTGAATGGAAATGTTGGAAGGGGAAGGCCTAGGCGAATGTTCCTGGACCAAATTCAGGACATTTGAAATAATGGCCAGGTCAAGAGTACCCTAAACCGACGAACTTGTATGAAAGGATTAATGAGAGTGGAAGAAGCTAAGGAAGTATGCAAAGACCGTGGCAAATGGAGGGATGTGGTCTCTGCCTACCCCTATGGGAACAAGGCGTGATGTTTATGTTTATTGTAAAAATTAATAAAAATAATAATTTACTTCGTTTTTCTATTCAAACTATTAATTACAATGTATAAATATTATTCCATCAACAAAACACTCAAATAATAGAAACATACTAGTTTTATAACATCTTACATGTTGGGGTATGTCACACCCCATCTAGTACAGGACAGGCTTTTTCGTCACCTGGTACACGAAGGGTTAACAGCAATCACACGTGATGAAAAGTTATGTTGCAATCTAGGTGAAAACTTGTTGATGAGGTTGTGGAGGAGGAAATCTCTTTCAGTTCCTATACGACATCGTGCCAGACCGCTAAATTGCTTGTCGGTCTTTGTAGGTAGGGTGGTAACTAGCCACAATTGTAGCCCCAACTAGCCAGACCTGGACCAATTCAGAAATCAATGGGCTCAGTCGGAAATCAAACTCAGGACATCCGTCAATGAATTCACCGCACATACCTGAGTTACTCACACTAACCCAACTTGGTCTTTTAATTATACACGAAAGATGATAATGACATTATATCATCTTAGAATTCTATACAAAATCCTTTTACTACGAAGCCTGGAACAGATTGCTTTCAGCGGTAATTGCCTTTTCGCATTTTATTTGTTTGTTTTATTTTGCCTTTTCCGCTTGTATTTAATCCTCTCACAATAAGGTATTTATCTATCAATCTAATTTTCGACATTATTTTATTTTAAATGCGAATGAAAGCCTAAATATTTAAGAAGAAGATAGAAGTATAAAAATTTAAGTTTGTTTGTAATTTTCTAGATAACAACTTTACACAAAATGCATAAAATTGTATGAAAGGATGTATGAAAGTATGCTTGTTGCTCTTTCATGCAAAAACTACTGAATACATAATTATCATAAATAAATAAATATTATAGGACAATTACACACATCGCTATATATCCCCAAAGTAAGCGTACTCGTAAGTAACTTGTGTTTCGGGTGCTATGATAACCGATGAATATTTTTATATATATAATACATAAATAATTATAATATATAGATAAACACCCAGACACTGGAAAACATTCATGCTCATCACACGATCATTTTCCAGATGTGGGAATCGAACCCACAGCCTAGGACGCAGAAGCAGGGTCACTACCCACTGCGACACTCGGCCGTCAAAATTGAACTTAAATGGATTTTGATGAAACTTTACAATATTGTAGCTTTTACATCAAAATAATACATAGGCTACTTATTAACCGACGAAAAAAAACGGAGGAGGTTGTCAATTCGACACGTAGAGAGAGACGAATATCTTAGCATTCCATGGATTCACCGTGCGGGTGCCGGGTCCATCGCGTGGCTGAGAGAATAACTCCGAACAGAGCCCGAGACTTGTGACACGGGTGTAGGTTTAAGGGTACCCTTAGTGACGGCCGTCAACACTCACCTCCTCTGTTCAAGTTATTCTCCCTGCCCAACCATATTCGGAATTTTTTTTTTATGATGGACACGTAACTTTTTACAGAATTGTCCGATGATGATAATTCTGTTTTTGTTAGAAAGGGCACACTTCCAAGATGGTCGCATTGTCATCATGTTAGGATTTGATGATGATATACATACTTGTACACAATTGTTTTCTATCCCAAATGAATAAATAAATAAATAGATATCCTAGGAAAATTGAAGGAACTCTTCAAATTTTATAGGCACACTTGCAGCGATTTCGGTTTTTGTGTAAGTATCGGTAGCTTTTTGGCAACAAGTGCCGTATAATATATTATAACATTATAGTACTAGTACGTTACGTGTCGATAAATCACTAAAAAGTAAGAAATAAAATTTTTTAACAAAACATAGAACCGACTCAAAACGCACTAAAAATTAAAAAATAACTGTGTCATTTAGTTGCTTTAATTTACTTAAGCATATCTAGGAGTCGGTGCCAGCCAAGGTCATCAAATTGAACTGAATGGATTTAATTGAAATTTTGCAATACTGTAGCTTATACATGAAAATAATACATAGACTATTTTTTATTCTGGATTTTTTACGGGAACGGACACTAAGCGGGCCTAACCGCGAACGTCCTCTTGTGACATACTTACATCAAATACACAATTTTTAAAATGTTTGTCTACCTATCTATCAGTTTATCTGTTTATTTGGGTTAACCTATTAATCTCTAGTTACTAGTACACGTTTTACTTTCGAAGTTTGCCTTGTTACACAATATAGTAGCACAGGAAATTCGGAAATAAGTACATGAAAATTTTGTTCCCAGCGTATATCGGTATTTTGCGACACAGAGAATACAAATGATGTTCATCGGGGTGCGAGGAATACTGTAATACTTCAAATGGAATATCTGATATTTATTGCTTATTTTTGATAGGCACTAATAATAAATACGAATTGCTTTCAAGCTCTTCGATAAGAGTAGAGTAAACATAATAAATGTATGATGAGAAATAAATAAAATAATGAATAAACGCATATATTACCTTATTGTGTATTTTTTTGAATAATTATTTATAGTATGGGCATTGAAATTTTAAGCTATTCAGTGAGATTTATATTTTTAGGAATATAATGGCATGGCCTGCTTGATGCTATTTGAATCAATTTACTAACTTTACTCTGGTCCAGCCTGTGATACATGACTTCGAATCACCAGGTCTTGAATCCTGGTCAGGATAATAAAATATAAAGCTTTTCTTTTTTCTAAGAAAGTTTTTTATCCCGGAGTAGGGAAGTGGTGTTACATGCTCTCCCAGGCACAGGGGTTTTACACCACCAACTTCCAGACTCCGGGCTTGGAATGTGCTGAACATTTCATAGAAGAATGAAACAGCTCAGAATTATTCCATGACCCGACCCAGGGATCGAACCCAGGACCTCGTGATCGAAGCCACGTTGGCTAACCATTAAACCAACGAGGCAGGCAAAGTAATGAATATTATAAACTAAATCGCTTTATTATTTCAAAAAAGAGTTTTTATAAAGATGACATAAAAGATAAGACGAGATACTACTATATGTTCTTGGCAGAAATGCGAGTAGTTTGTGGGTATACCAGTTACTTGAGCTAGACAAAACTCGGTCCCTATAACAGAACTCTCGCAGTTTCTGTAGCTAACTAACTTGACTCCTCAATTTCTTCTTTAATGACTTACTAGCTTTATCCTTTCCTTATTTCGTATAAGTTCTTGTGAGCAGAAATTGTTTTAGGAAGTTAGTACTCCCTTTGTGAACTTAGTTATGCGTTATCTCGAATAAATATAAACTTATGGTCGGAAACAATTATGGAAATTGAAGATATTCTTGAAGCTCTAATAATTATAACTTATAATAAGTCAGCTATACGCTTTATATTCACGTTTAAAAGATAATGAGATATTATATGTCTTTTCTTAAGTTATTAACCTCTTGTTAAAGCGGAGCGGTACCAATGCGTAATCTGTACCTTTCATTCTACCTCAACCAATATCTTTAAGATAGAGTTTTTATTTAATTACTAAAATTCTGACAGTCCATATCAGAATTTTGTTCAATACAGAAGATAATTATAGTATAAATGAAAAACAAAAGATTTTTGTTTTTCATTTCGCTTAAGTTTGTAGACCTATTGTAAGAGACGAATATCTCAGCATTCCATGGATTCACCGTGCGGGTGCCGGGTCCATCGCGTGGCTGAGAGAAAAACTCCTAATAGAGCCCGAGACTTGTGACACGGGTGTAGGTTTAAGGGTACCCTTAGTGACGGCCGTCAACACTCACCTCCTCTGTTCAAGTTATTCTCCCTGCCCAGCCAAATTCGGAAGGACCCTACTAGAGCAGCTTTGGACACTCGTTTCAATATGGAGCTTACTGCACTTCTAGTAAGGCCAAGGTCTTTTAGCAGGTTATAGAGAGACTTCGCTGGTATACCTCTCGCACCCACTTCTGCCGCGTATAAACTAACCACATAGCCATTTTTGGTTAGTTCATTTATTTGCATAATATGCATGTAATGTAAATATAAAATGACATAAGTTTAATAATATAATAATTAATTCATAATTTAGATTTTTGAACTTTTAAGATATATGAGTGGAGTGGTAAAAACATTTTAACATCTACACAGTAGGTGTGCATATCAAAAGCTTGCGAATTTTATTCAACACGTTTTATTTTTACAGAGCCAAAGGAGCAGTTTGCCAAAGGAGCTATCTATCTATATGATAATCGAACAATCACTTTGTGCCATTTGTATGAAAATTTCAGGAGACCGTCACTGCAATGCATTCGAATTGCCCCGGAAATATAGTTTACATTCTGCATTTTACCTCCCACGGTTGATAGGGGCTCGTACAATTTTCTCGTTTCCTTATTGACATTGGAAATGTGTACTCGTAAGTTGATAATGTTACTGCCAGTGATATGTTATTTACTTTAGAATCTACAATGCTTTAAACTTGGTAGTTCAAAGCTAAAATCTTATCTTCCATATTGGTTGGAATTTTTATTCATCGCCTATCAACCGTGATCACTTTCGGAGCTGAAAGTGATCACGGTTGATAGGCGCTGAGGCGATTTTCTCGTTTCCTTTTTGACCTTCGTCTCACAAATTCACTGCGCATACCACTTCGCCAAGGAGGCTGTCGGAGCCCAAGCTTGCAATTTTATCTACTGAAATATTTACATCCATAGACAAACTATTTTCAAGAAAACTGTATAGGTATTAGGTATTAAGAATACTTTAACGCCGGTTAGTTCCCAACTTTATACATTTTACGTGACGGAGAGAATTCTCATTCAAATAGCAAATTAAATTTCATTACGCACCTTACAATTTTTATCTTTTTTGTTACAAAATATACGATTTTCGGGTCAGTGTTTGTTATTCATGAGCCGTTTGCGCGATGTAAAATGGAATATTGAAGAGGAACGGTTCTCAAGGATTTGTCTATTACTTCGGAAGATAAAATACTTAAACTTTCACAAAGTACTAGACGCCTGCAATTTCTCATACTTTAGCGCTGGTTACCTAAGATCTTTGCGATTAATAATATTCTTCTGAAAAAATTGCAGCTGCGCTATTTGCATCAGCCTTTAAATTTTTGTTAACAATTTTATTGGAACAATTGGAATGAAGTTCCTTATCGCGCGTTGTGAAAGGGGGCTGGACGGTGAAAAAATTGGTACGAAAAGTTGTCACGACACTTTTTAACCGACGAACAAAAACGGAGGAGGTTCTCAATTCGACACGTATATTTGTTTTTTTTTTTTTTTTTTTTTTTTTTTTTTTTTATGTATGACCACGCATAACTTTTTACAGTGTTGTCCGATTTTGATAATTCTTTTTTTATTAGAAAGGGCATACATCCAAGGTGGTCCCATTGTCCTCATGTTAGGATCTGATGATGATATCCTGGGGAAATTGAAGGAAATCTTCAAATTTTGGAGGCACGCTTACAGCGATTTCGGTTTTTGACTCGGTATCGGTAGCTTTTTGGCTACTAGTGCCGTATAATATACTATGACAGTATAGTACGAGTATGTGATGAGGCGATAAATCACTAAAAAGTAAGAAATAAAATTTTTTAACAAAAAATAGAACCGACTCAAAACGCACTAAAAAGTAAAAAATAACTGTGTCATTTAGTTGCTTTAATTTACTTAAGCATATCTAGGAGTCGGTGCCAGCCAAGGTTTCTACTTTCAAGGACGTTACCTAGAACCCAAAAACTTCTTTACTACGTAAAATAAATGTTCCTTAAACTTGGCTGGCACCGACTTCATAGATATGCTTAAGTAAATTAAAGCAACTAAATGACACAGTTATTTTTTACTTTTTAGTGCATTTTGAGTCGGTTCTATTTTTTGTTAAAAATTTTTTTGATCAAAGGATCTTGCCGCCGCCTTTGATGTGTGTGCGCGTGAGCGGCGGGGCGCCCTCTGGTGTTTCGGTGTACAACAACAAACGCGTGTGGAAAAAAAATTGAGCCTACTGATTAAATTTATATAACATTGACATACGGATCCGAGACTTGGTCGCTAACTGCGGGCTTCATAAGAAGGCTCAGAGTCACTCAGCGGGCGATGGAAAGAGCAATGCTCGGAGTATCTCTGCGTGATCGAATCAGAAATGAGGAGATCCGCAGAAGAACCAAAATAACCGACATAGCTCAGCGAGTCGCAGAACTGAAGTGGCAATGGGCGGGGCACGTGGTTCGAACAGCTGATGGACGTTGGGGGCCGAAGGTGCTAGAATGGCGACCCCGCACCGGAAAGCGCAGTGTTGGACGACCCCCCACCAGGTGGACTGATGACATCAAATGGGTCGCAGGGAGCCGCTGGGCACATGCGGCTCAAGATCGTTGTGTTTGGAAGTCCCTAAAAAAGGCCTATGTCCAGCAGTGGACGTCTATTGGCTGATAATGATGATGATATTTGTTAATAATAAAAAAATATTATTATTACTTAAAAAAAATAAAATTTTATTACAATTCCTTCACTAATTAATCGAAAGGAACTTCGTTCCATCCGGGTGTCCCTTGACACCTCTCAACTTTTTTCTCTTTATTTGTACGAAAATGATTTACAAGAACCCAAGTGACTTATAAGAGTATAAGGTAATACAGAGCTGGTTGGTTTTTCCTTCCTGGTGTATCCTGTGTTATTATGGACCCAGTAACCGTTTTATTTACCACCTAAAATTGGGTATCTTTAAGTTAAGATTGAATTGACACCTAGGTGAGCGCGTTTCACTGTAGACAGACATATTTGCATACCAATAGGCCTGATTGCAACCTAGTGCTGGCCTATACAATGTAAAAAACCCAAAATATTTTTAATAAAATTGTACAACTGCTAAAGTTTTTATATCCTAACTAATATTATAAATGCGAAAGTAACTCTGTCTGTCTGTCTTGCTTTCACTCTACAACTACTGAACCGATTTAAATAAAATTTGGTACACAGTAAGTCTAGAGCCTGAAAAAGGACATAGGCTACTTTTAATTGCGAAAAAAGGGTTGTAAGGGGTTAAAGGGGGGATGAAATGTTGTATGAAAGTATCGTCATTTGGAAAGCTTAAGACCTATTTCTTAGGCAGTTGATTAGATATTAATAAATATGACATTCAAAGCTTAGAAAAATTAGGCTGCGGTATAAATAATTCCACGCGGACGAAGTCGCGGGCAAAAGCTAGTAGTAAATAAAATAAAATTGCACTACAAAAATCTTCATATATATTATAATAAAAAAGTTCGAGCATTAAATATATGCCTTCTTCCATAATAAGTAGGAAGGCCTGGCTTAACAGGCTGATAATGATGATGATTTATTATATATTTCAGAAAAGCATATTTACCTGTTACCTTGACATTTAAAAATGTGACTCTAACATTTTTTGGCAGCTTACTTTATAGAGCTAGTTATTTAATTTCAAAACATAGTTTTGAAATTTCTTTTGGCGTATGAAGTAGGTAAGATATTATATAATGGACCTAGAAAAAAACAAGAAGTCTTAAAATAATTTTTCCGTTTAAATAGATTTTGCTCTCTTTATTGAATCTTAAAAGCAGGAACTGCATAATGACAAAGAATGTTAATGAATCTAAGAAATCGTTCCTTGAAAGTTGCGCTGCAGAATAGCCAATTACTTTTAATTTGAAAGAGTATTTACATAAAATAACAATTATTAAAGTTAAATTAAAATATAGCCTTTTTACTTAATAACTTTCTTAATATTATTAGTTTAGTTAAATTCATGCAATATTTAAGCTGTTATTTATACTTTTAAATTTCAAGAGCAAAAATAATAAATGTAAATATATTGCGCGCCATTTGATTTCTATACATAGATTCAATTGAATTTCTTTTATTCATTACAAGTTAGCCGTTGACTGCAATTACACCTGGTGGTAAGTGATCATACAAGCTAAGATTGCTTCTATCTTGTTAGTATAGGTTAATATCCACACCTCTTCGGTTTCTACATGACATCATACCGGAACGTTTAATATATTGGCGATACGACTTTGTCGGTAGAGTGGTCCCATGGCCGAGGCCTTCCGCCTGTCAGACCTGAGCCAATTCAGAAAATCTCAATCGACCCTGTCGGGAATCAAACCCGAGACCTCCGTCGTATTCCACCGCGCATACCATTGCGCCAAGGAAGCCGTCATTTAGCCGCCACTAAGAATGGATTTACCGTCAACGTTGAAACGGATGGGTGTAAAGATTTATCCCGAAAAGACATACAGTTACCGCGGTATAATAAAAATTCTAAATTGACTCAAACAAAGTCGCGGGCAACAATTAGTTTATAACTTTCAAAGTCGGGTTCAGTACATGCTTGTATCATAATAATTTGTCTCTGCGAGATTGATCACTGCATAATGTGGTAATTTTCGGCATTTTCGACTCCGGTGTATGGCACCCAGACAGTGACAGATGGCCATATTAATGGATGAATGATTTGTATAAGCCATTCATCTGTATATTATCTAGATAATGTATTATTCAATGGTGTATATTGAATTTTAGCCACTAATATCTACAAAGAGAGATAATTATTAAGAAAGATTTGACGCATATAAATTGAGAAATAATTCTGGTAAAATAATTCATAATATTAAATTTAAATTAGATATCTAGGTATAAAGATATAAATTGGAGACCGCATTTTGGCCACAACAATCAGTAACCAATACAATCTATGGGAATCAATCTCAAAACATGCTGAATCTGTAATTGTAACTTCCGAAGAAAGGGCACAGGACATAATTTCTCTATTTTATCAGATATAATTATTATGTTAATAAAAGAATATTGTCAAAAATTGTTAGAATTGTAAAATGTGCCAACTCTATGCTGTTAACTATACTCTACTTTACTATATACATTTCCACGGCGAAAATGAGTTTTGAAAATTAAAAGTTAGCTAACATATGATTATATTGTACCATATTTATTGTTCTTTGAAAGCTGCATTCAATTTAGTAGATTACCACTTGGTGTCCCAACTAGCAGCTTAATGCGCTTTGTTGCACAACTAAGCTCAGATTTTGATTGCCAACTTTGACCATTGATCGCTTTACCACGATTTTAATGATAACCTCTGTAATCGAATGTAAGCCATTGTAATATAAACTTTGTTCTCATGCATTAGGGTATATTTTAGCGAGCTCATTGTTACCCGGTTTTAGAATATACTCTAGACTTTGATGGTTTTTGATCCACGTTTTATCGGCTTTGGCGCCCGAAACAAAGGGTATAGGATAAAATCAAGCTTGCATCGCCACGTGAAATGTTGATCACAGCCTTCGAAGCGATTCTGTTCATCAATCGACCTATGTTTTTTTACACATAATCGTTTTAGTATCATTAATTTTTTTTTTCGGAATTTTCATTTGGCCGTGTTCAGGAGATGTCAATCAATTTTATCATGGTATCAAACTTGTTACAGCAGGTATCAAGACTAACATATACGTAAAATAAGTGTTCCTTAAACTTGGCCCGACTTCATAGATATGGTTAAGCAAAAAAAGCACTAAATTTTTTGGTTCTATTTTTTGTTAAAAATTTTTTACACATAATCTTTTTAGTATCATTAATTTTTTTTAATTTTAAATTTTCGGGAAGCCTCATTTGGCCGTGTTCAGGAGATGTCAATCAATTTTATCATGGTATCAAACTTGTTACAGCAGGTATCAAGACTAGCATATACGTAAAGTATGGTTAAAGGGATAAATTTTTCGCGAATAAAATTGTTTAACTTGGTTTTTGTAGGAACCACAAAAAATTGCGTTTATCAAAGAAGAAAATATACTAATCAGGTAGAACTTTGCATTTCTTACAAAGGAAAATAGGATAGATGCCAAGTCAAATTGACTCAAGGCATCTGGAGTTAACCCATTTGGCTCCAATATGCGTCGCTTTTATAGCCAAAGCTTTTGAATGACTAAGAAATTCTAGAATAGGGTGTATTATTTCACTTTATTGTGAGCCTGCGCCGCCTGTGTTATATTTATTCAAATGTGCCGGCAATAATGGATTATTTTTATTGTATTTGGACAAAGTACGTGCTTACAGCTGTTGTATTTTTATATTGACATTTACAAGATATTTTGTATCATAATTTGCGTAACGTTGAACTATATGCTGTCTTTTTCCCAAATAAAATGAGGTACTTGGTAGAATAAATAAATAATTCGGTTGTTCATCTACTCACACTCTGTAGCAATATATCTTAAAGCACTATCCTTTCTTTCAAACTTTACACAAATACCATTCTTTTTAAGGAAACGATAATGATATATCATTGATATTAGATTTAGTTTTTTATATCTGTGACGTCACGTAGGTCTCGGCTGAAAATCAGCGCCGTGTGTTGTGCTTGCCACAATTAGCAACATTATAATTACCTTTTCTATTTAAGATTACAGGCAGGTGTATGGTGCGAGTGCGACTACCATAGGTGTGTGAAATATTACCTTTGCATTGCATTGCCTGTACTGTACTGCCTGTAACTCTTAAAGAACAAATATATTTTCTTTCTTTCTTTCTTATATTAGAAATTAAATTATCGCGAGTATTTTCCACATTATCTGATATATAAAATTTCCCTGTCACAATGTTAGTTACCATACTGAAACGGCTTTACCGATTTTTACCAAATTTTGTATGCGTATTCAGCAGGTCTGAGAATCGGCTACTATTTTCATCAAATTTTCATTTAATTTTTTTTTAATTTTTAATGAAAATTTGTCACGACACTTTTTGATCATAGGATCTTGCCGCCGTTATCCGGGTGTCCCGCAGCTATTTAAAATATAAATAAATAAATATTATAGGACTAGTTAAAATATAAATAAATAAATATATAAATAAACACACATCGCTATATAGCCCCAAAGTAAGCGTACTCGTAAGTAGCTTGTGTTATAGATAATATGATAACTGATGAACATTTTAAATATTATACATAAATACTTATAATATATAGATAAACACCCAGACACTGGAAAATATTCAAGCTTATCACACAAACCTTTTTTCAGACGTGGGAATCGAACCCATAGCCTAGGACGCAGAAGCAGGGTCACTACCCACTGCGCGACCCGGCCAAATATAAATGGCTAAAACTCACGTCACTGTTATCAGAGCATGCCTAACTAGTTTCGAACCCATACGGGGTCCTTAGCCATGAGCTGGCTTGTTTTTGTAACGCTTATTGCCACGAAGTACAGTCAATGTACTGAAAACAAGCAGAAGTGGCCATTGCGACGGCTCGGTCGCAACTGATCGCTCCGTCAGACACGCACACTACAGCAATTTACATATAATATACACGTTCAACTACGAGTCAAGCTCAATCGCCTTTGTGAATTGTAAAAGTATCCTTTCCCTCCTTTGTATTCAATGCATATCAAGTACTCACGTCTATCAATGAAGCTGTAGGTTCCAAGGAATCCTGTAGCGTTGCTAATCTTAGAACTGGTGTGGAACTCCAACACCAGAGAAGGTCCAGGGGAGTACAGTGCTGGAGGAACATCGGCTCTGCTTCCACAGAGCGCTCTCGCCCATGCTGAGCGTTCGTTGATGGCACCAGGAGGACCAGGCCCTTGGACTTCCCAGTACACTTTTATGTAATCGCCCCGTATGCAACTGTAACAAAAAATATATAATTATATGTAAATTGTTCAATAAAGTTTGTTTTAACATAGAAAAACAATAGATTGCTTGGATATTTTTTGGGATAAGTTTAAAGTTATCTCGCTTGGTGTCCGTTGATTCTTTACCATCAAACTTGCTACGGAGTTCCCTCTTAATTCATGTATAGGTTGTTCTCACAAACCGAAAAACCGGGAACCGCTGATTCTATAATGTAACAAAGTAAATTTTCATTTATTTTACGTGGTGGTTAGTAAAAAAAAGTTTACACGGTGAATCCATGGAATGCTTAGATATTCGTCTCTCTTTTTAGACCTTTTTTTAAATCTTGATATGTAGGTATGATGTCTCAGGTTGATGAACACAAATGGTATTTTTGAGACCAGTTACTGGTTGGTTGATTTTCGGTTTACCATTAACATTTTCCAAAGAGACAAATGTCAACATTTTTCCATAAATCTATAGACCCGACACTTCACACGCGTGGTGGATTTACCACGCAAGTGCTGAGTAAGTGCAGTAAGTAAAATCTCGAATAGAGCCCAGATATAGCAAAAGAGAGAGAAATTTGAATTGACAGAGAGAGAAAAGAGAAAAATTGAATTTGAAAGAATTGTTCCACGGATGTAGCTTTAAAAGAAGCTCCTTATTAGTTCAAACTAGAAACGTGTATTAAATTTTTGGCTAGTACAAGTAATCTCTTCCATGAAAAATAAATAAATAAACTTATTTCTGGTCTCAGCAGGGATATTAAAGTAGCCTTAGTAAAAATAGAACTTCCCTGTGGAAATATAATAAAAACTAAGTTATTTTAGCATGACACAGTACCTACAGGTCGGCTCTATTCTCGGAGCGGGCTATTTACAACGTTGCTCGGGTCTGGCTCGCCGTTATTTATTCCACTGTAAAACTAAGCACAGAGTCTGCGACTACAGTGAAACGATGCATACCTTAATAGTTGAAGGAATTCCCAATTTTGTATATTGTCAGTGCAATATTATGAGCAAATTTGTATCAAAACTTTCACTTACTTTGAAACGTTATTAACCCGGTGTCAGCATGGTTGAAATATGTAATAATTTTACATTGGGTCTATGTGACTCGTATGGATAATCGCTAAAAAAATCTACTAATCTATTGTAAAAATTAGATAAAACGACTATCGTATAAGAGATTTTGGTTAAATAAGAATAACTTTATTTAAAAATATCCCTATTTTTTATTTTTTTTTCATAAAAGCGCTTTAATATTTATCAAACTCTGAAGTTAGAAAACTTGAACTTGATTTGTCAGGTAATCTGAAAGTCTAAACTAAGTATAGGGTTAGGTTAGGTTAGCTTAGGTTAGGAGACCTTCTATGGATATAGAAGAGGGGATATGGGGCTTAGATCCACTACGCTATTTTATTGCGAATGGCGGGCATATAACAATAATGTTTAACTCAGTAACTATTACTATAAGTTGTAAGCCATAATGGCGACTCTTCGACGCACGGAAGTTTTATCTATACTAATATTATAAAGAGGTAAAGTTTGTAAGTTTGTAAATAAAGTTCTGTCGGGGCTAATCTTCGGAACTACTGATCCGATTTCTAAAATTCTTTCACCAGTAGAATGTTAAGTTATCGGTAAGTGTCATAGGCTATATTTTATATTTTATCACAGTTTTAGTCGCGCGAGTTGGACCGTCTTACCTATTGGATATCATTGAAAACATTATATGAAAACTTTATGCAGCTTATAAAGTCTTAGTTCTACAAAAAAGTCCGCGATAGCATATATCTATCTATTATATTTTGGCAGATATATAACTGTTTGTGTTTTAAAAAATCATTTAATTCATATGCTTACGTTTACGTCATTATTTATACAACTAAACTTAAATCCTTATCAAAATAAATTATATATAAGTCACAAGGATTAGAGATAAGATTTGTCTTTTACAGTAAGTTAATTAGCTATATAGTTTCGGAGATATTACAAAATTTCTAAAAAATATAACACTGCCGTAAATCACGTGCGCTATCTTATCTATTGGATATAATTGAAAATATTGTATAAAAACTTTATGCATCTTAAAAAGTTCTACAAAAAAGTCCGCGATAGCATTTATCTATCTACTATATTTTGGCAGATATATAACTGTTTGTGTTTTAAAAAATCATTTAATTCATATGCTTACGTTTACGTCATTATTTATACAACTAAACTTAAATCCTTATCAAAATAAATTATTCAATAATTACAAGGATATTATAGAGATAAGATTTGCCTTTTACAGTATGTTAATTAGTTATATAGTTTCGGAGACATTACAAAATTTCTAAAAAAAAATACTGCCTCTTGATCGTCCAAATTAAGTTGACCTCGTCCGTGTTATGTTATACGTACTGAATAGGGGTCAAGATTTTAGTACTAATATTCTTTGAGAATTCGATTTCTGATCTTTTCTTTCAATTTATTTGGTATGGCACACCATATTTATATAATATACGAAAAAGTTTGTTCGTTTGTTTAATCGGGCTAATTTCTAGATATGCATTTCGGATTGTAAATTATTTTGTTTATTATGAAAGCTAGACTCAAAAGTGAAATAGACTATTTAATACAAGCTATACACATCAGCTTGTCATAAATATATATTGTTAATGTTAATGTACTGTAATATCGTACAATGTTTAACAAAAATGTAGATTTAGTACACGGGACGGTATGGAGGATATTGCTTCACGGAAAACTATAAAAAAATTAAATTGAGAGGGGTAGTGGGGAAAGAGCACACTTTATATGAAAGTTTGTCTGTAAAATTAAAAGGGTACCTAAGGGGTTTTCACGCGGACGAAGTCGCGGGTGACTGCTAGTTTTTTATAAAATTTTTAAGGTCTCTTATACTTTAGGTATTTTACAAATTCCTTATTCATAGTACATCACGGACACGGGAAAGTATTGCTAATTCGTTTTCGCTAAAGTATTGGGCATTAGAATTACCATGCCTTATTTTTAGTCGATACGAAAAGTTTTATGACTGCGTCCTTGTTTCAATGGTTAGACTTAGTAGCTAACTAAATCTCTAACGTCGTTTTTTTTAGACTATGTAGCTAATCAAGGGCCAAGCCCTGGCCGTACACAAATATAAAGCTTTACTCTTTCAAAAAAAATTTATAAGCTGGCGGTGTTACACTTCCGTGCCGTGGAGAATATGATAAACCTGTCATTGCAAGTTATATCTAACAGTGAAAAATATAAGATTTAAAAATGATTGCCGTTTGCCCACCAAATTGCATTGAACAGTGAGGTGCATTTAAGCTCTAGGTATATCCCCTGTCCAATAAGCAGGAGGGCCTGGTCTCACAATGATGAATAACAGTTTAATCTGTATATTTTGTAAGTAAATGTTTACGTCAAGTTACTGGTTAGCTCAGTGTAATTTATTCTGCCGTAAAAGTAACGAATTGCATTCCTACTAGTATTAGAACTACGGTGTATCCTCTGCTGGCCTAATTACTTCGTACAAGGATTTGTTGAAGAGGTATTATGAGCCACGGCAATGATGATTAAAGCTTAAATACGAGTTAGACAATTCAGAGGGCTGAACCACAATGCCACGGTGTTGAGCTCGTCAGCATGTACTTCAAATTTAATCCCACATCTGGAAAATGTTCGTGTGATAAGCATCGATGTTTTCCAGTGTCTGGGTGTTTATCTATATATTATAAGTATTTATGTATAATATATATAAAAATATTCATCCGTTATCATAGCACCCATAACGCAAGCTACTTACGAGTACGCTTACTTTGGGGCTATATAGCGATGTGTGTAATTGTCCTATAATATTGATTTATTATTTTTTTTTTATCCATTACAAGTTAGCCCATGACTGCAATCACATCTGATGATAAATGATGGTGCAATTTAAGATTGAAGTGAACAAACTTGTTAACAGGTGGATGCAATCCACATCTCCTTCAGTTTTTACACGATATCGTACAGAAACGCTAAATCGCTTAGCAATATGTCTTTGTCGGTAGGGTCGTGGTGATTGTGGTGGGAGACACGGCCAAAACATCTCACCAGCCGAGTTTATATCAAGCAAGCTTAATTTACTGGCATTTTTAAAACGTCAATATTGCCTGTTTGTAGTAACTCTACAACTGGTACGAAAGTTAATGTTTTGGTAGAGTCTAAAACGTCAATATAGTAACGTATGAGACTTGTAGTAAGTATTACAAGTTTTCATGTGGATTATTTTTTTCCGGCAAAC
Organism: Mycalesis mineus; assembly: GCA_034621355.1. Classification (NCBI taxonomy): domain Eukaryota; kingdom Metazoa; phylum Arthropoda; class Insecta; order Lepidoptera; family Nymphalidae; genus Mycalesis; species Mycalesis mineus. The sequence goes on along the minus strand of CM067890.1, from coordinate 13,066,786 downwards.
GTATACTCGTTATGTACAGGTATACCATCTCAAAGTGCTTAAGTAACCTACATCACTATAATCTCATCCAGCCATCTTCGCGTTGGTAATGACAGGCCATTATTAAAAGCACCGACCCAACTCAATCGCACAGAAATGACATGTCCGGATGATGTGCGATTTCGCGTGCTGACCACTGAGCTCGTCTTATCTTTATTATACTGATATTCGTTTGAGGAGTGAGGAGGGTACTAAAATATAATCTAAATGAAACCATTGAAATACTTATAATAATCATTTTCCAAACAAAGCTTTAAATCTATAGTCAGTTTCATCATGTCCAAAATGGAGAATTTTTTTTTCACAACTTCCTTAATATTAATATGGGTATCAAATGAAAGGGCTTGACTAGTACATACTTTACACAATAAAAAGTTTCAAATCCAACATGGGCGCTACGAAAAAATGACTATTTTAACCTTGTAGACGTGAATATGAATAACGGTAGGTTTGATAATAGATGAGCATAAAGTATGATAAATATAGTTTAGTGTACTTAATTATTAGCTAAATAAAGCCCATGACATAACTCAGACTTGTGCAGAGGCGAAACGAAGCGTCGCGTTATGATCTTTTTCTGTATAGCAAACTATATAGGAAAAGATCATGATAGTCCTCTAGTATGAAAGTATTGATTTATCCATGTATTAATCGTAACTAGTTGATATATTATATATTAGTATAAAATATAGCTATTTTCCATTTTGAAAAAATTTGACAAAATAATAAAAGTAAACAAAGTATCGTTATGTGAAAACGGACGAGTATTATCTCTGTCCTTATCTATCGTAAGCAAAAATGTTGTTAGATTTTCAAATTTTTCATTTGTGATCTGTCATTTCGGAGGCTCAACTACGTATACCTACTTTTTTTCTTTAGAAACATTAGTCCAAATCAAAATATATTCAATTATAGATTTAATATACAGAACATATGTCTCATTTGGAGTAGGTAACTAATACCGATCATATATATGACATATAGAACAAGTACAAAGTAGGTAAAAGTTGCGGAGCTGTTCAGTGTTCATCTCCACTGACCTAATTAGCTGGTAACGAGAATTTGGAGCACAAATCTTGGTGTCCTCAAATGTATTGCGACAAGTTACTTTGAGTTGTTATGTGGATTTTCGTATGTTAACTTCAATATTATGTTCAGTATTTCTAAACATAATTCTGCTAATTCGAAACTTAAATTATATGTAATAGAATAAAGCACTTTCTAGTTGTTTCCAAACGTAATATTGACATGATATATTCATACCTTGACCTATTCTTTTTTTAAATAGGCTTAAAAAAAAGATGCGATATAATATATTTATCAAACCTCTCAATGATGATTTCATTCATCATTGAAATGTACTAAATGATTGCTAATCATTAAAATTGTAATTGTTGTTTTTTTGTATTGGAGCAGCGAGGTAGAGCCAAGACGCAACTCCGCGTAACCCCAAAAAGCTAGCGTTTTGAGCTTATACAAGCTCCCATCTCGTGTATGAAGAGAAAGTGGCCTATAGTGGGCTATATGAACAGGATGACAACTATGATAATAATAAAAAAATGAGAATTAATATAAAATCGCCAAGCATTTCTGGTGCGATGCCGTGCAGAAACCGAAACGGATGTAGATTTCTTCCTGTTACCTTCCATCTTAGATGATTTATTACTTAACACATGGTGTATTTCAGGCTAACTTGATGGTCATGTCATGAATGAAAAAAAGATTCTTGACGACCTCCGTGGCGCAGTGGTATGAGTGGTGGATTTATAAGAAGGAGGTCCTGGGTTCGATCCCGGCGGGGCAGATTGAGATTTTTCTTAATTTGTCTTGGTCTGGCTGGTGGGAGGCTTTCGCCGTGGCGATTACCACCCTACCGACAAAGACGTACCGCCAAGCGATTTAGCGTTCCGTATACAATGTCAAGTAGAAATGTAAGGGGTTATTTTCGTCATCATTGTGATTAGCCCGCTTCCATGTTAGATTGCATCATCACTTAACATCAGGTGTGATAGCAGCCAAGGGCGAACTTGTAGTCGATAAAAAAAAAAAGATTCGTATAAGAATTTCTGTTATGAGAAGGCACCTTTCTTTGGTTGTAATAAAGAAGTGATGATGTAGACGAGAAGCTCAAACGCATTTGTGTGTAAACTGAAGGAATGTCCACACGCCTGCCATTAATTCTGTAGGTCATATGACTGTTTAATAACAAATATATACACACTCGGCTTTATTTATTACTTAGGTCCACAAACAAAGTAAAGGGACAGTGTAAATAGCTTCCCTGTAAGGAGATTTTGTGAGCGCATGTGGAAAGGTCAAGGTGAATGTCTATTGACACTCTTTTGTGTTTATTCTTTTGTGTTTGTCGTTTTTCTGGTAACAAATAAATGTACAAGAAATAAGTAATCAGTTTATTTCTTTCATTTTGACTCTTAAGGTAATTAAAATAAAACAAATGTTACTGAGGACGTGATATCACATAAGAAATAAAGAAAGAGATTATTTAATTAAGTTTATATAATATTAGCAACACTCAGCGTTCATGTCATAATGTGTAGTGCATGCTAGTAATTACGAACATTAAAAGACATGAATGCTAAATAAATAAATAAAAAGCTGGTGGGAGGCTTCGGCCGTTGGTAGTTATCACCCTGCCAACAAAGACGTACCGCCAAGCGATTTAGCGTTCCGGTATGTTGTTGTGTAGAAACCGAAGATGTGGAAATTTCCTCCTACAAATAAAAGCAGATAGTCCACCAAATGGTAAGTGAAAAACCATAACCTGTAACCAAATCTACTCATCGCAAGGCATTCGAGGAGAACATGAAATGTTTAATTGTTCATCATCATCATCATCATTATCAGCCTATTAACGGCCCACTACAGGGCCAGAGCTCCCTCCTTATAGGAGATGGGATATGGAGCGTACACCCACCACGCTGCTCCAATGCGGGTTGGCGGGCTTAGGGTGATAATGTTTCATTTATTAACGATCACTATCAGTTGTTGATGATAGTGACCAGGGCCGACGGCTTAACGTGCTCTCCGAGGCACGGGGGTGTAACACCGCCAACTTCCAAACTCCGGGCTTGGAATGTACTGAACATTTCATAGAAGAATGAAAAAGCTCAGAATTAATCCAAAACCCGACCCAGGAATCGAACCCAGGACCTCGTGATCGAAGCCACATAGGCTAACCACTAGGCCAACGAAACAGTCCAAGTTCAGCCTCATGCGCCTGCAATTGCAACGGCAAAACTGCTCTTCAGACCGGAACACAGTAATCGCCAGCTTAGTAGATCAGTGGGTAGTGACCCTACTTCTGCGTCCAAGTCCTCGATTCCCACATCTGGAAAATGTTTGTATGATGTCCATGGATGTTTTCCCGTTTACGGGTGTTTAATATATGTGCGTATGAAAACATTCATCAGTCATCCCAGTATTCATAACATAAGCTTCGCTTACTCTGGGACTCTATAGCGATGTGCGTATTGTCCTTTAATTCAGCCTTTTTTGTTGAATTAAATAATTCAGCCTAGCAGCTCGATGCTAGTACTTCCCCGGATGAAAAAGAACCAACTCCGTCACAAAAAGCTCTACTACAATTTGTAAGATAAACAATATGTAAATTGGTCTTTGGTAGCATTTTATGAAATACAGTATTACGTGACTCTGCATATCCTGATGCAATTGTTTACAAACTTTAAACGTTATTTTAATTTTTTTTCATATACCAAAATTTAATGAAACAAAACTTAAAGGCTTGTTCCAAAAACATCGTAAATCATGCGCAATGCATAATGCATTAGCCGTGCTGTAGTCCAGATAACTTCCAAACTATAGCCATTATCTTTTGCCTAATACTTTACTACGAAATAATCTGCTACTGTGTACGAACGAGCTTTTAATAGCCGCTGCAGTTTCCAAACTTGCGAGTATCTCTGGAAAATTAACATTCGTGAAATTAAGCTTCCGTGACAAAATAGAGTTAAAAAAGTAGAGCGAAATACTAGTTTCCTAAAATTCATAATTAGATTTGATTAGTTATTTTGATTGCAGTTCGACTATTTTAACCTTAGTGGGGGTTTTTCCTCAGTCAGAGATTTCTCCATTCATCTTACATCGTAAGATAATGCGATATGTTTTTAGATCTTAAAATCAATATTTTAAATGCGTTTTACCCGTATAAAATAATGTTAACCCGCCTACTCGCATTGGAGCAACGTGGTGTTCAGTCACACCTCGTGGCTCTATATACCCTCTCCTACAAAGAGAGAGGCCTGGGCTTAATTGTAGTGAACTAATAGGCTTATAATCATCATCATCATCATTACCAGCCGGTGGATGGGCACTGCTGGACCTAGGCCTTTTTTAGGGACTTCCAAACACAACGATCCTGAGCTGCATGTGCGGCTCCATGTGACCCGTTTGATGTCATCAGTCCACCTGGTGGGTAGTCGACCAACACTGCGCTTTCCGGTGCGGGGTCGCCATTCTAGCACCTTCGGCCCCCAACGTCCATCAGCTGTTCGAACCACGTGCCCCGCCCATTGTCACTTTAGTTCTGCAACTCGCTGAGCTATGTCGGTTATTTTGGTTTTTCTGCGGATCTCCTCATTTCTGATTCGATCACGCAGAGATACTCCGAGCATTGCTCTTTCTATCGCCCGCTGAGTGCCTGCAAATAGCGACCAAGTCTCGGATCCGTATGTCATCACTGGCAACACGCACTGTCCAAAAACCTTCGTTTTATAATGGTGATACATAATTTATTTTTGAAGAAATTATGTTATTAACGTTTCATGAAATACCATTGTAGTAATTTCTTAGTATCAGACTAAGAAGTTACAAATAAGACGAATATTATTTTCCTAATTATTTATTGTAAACATCAATGTTCATTTTCAATACTCTATAATTAATTTAATAAGAGCGGAAGTTTGAAAAAGAATATTTTTTCCAAATTCTACTTCAGCAGCATCTTCCGAACATTGATTGGAATTAATGACTTCCGTGGGGAGTTAATTTGAGTGTATTAATGGAGTTTGAAAAATGTAATTTACCTTTAGATCTTGAACGACCAATTAAGAGACGGGAAAAGCGAAGCGATTTTGAGATTAATCATCGTGATTAGAACGATCGCAACGAAAATATTGAGAAGTTTCTCGATCGATCGGTATCCAATCATGATTATGGTTTTCGTTAATTTATAGGAGTTAATGTTGGAACTTTATAATGATTAACTTAACAAATTACGGTATATTTTATAAATTTCTGCATATTTTCAAATAAAAATATAAAAATGAAACAATAATTACGAGTATACGTGTTCAAGAGGATTTTAAGCAATTCATCCGTTTAACTTAAATAAAAAGAGCAACACAAGCAAGCAAGATATGGCTCAGACTAAAAGCGAAGCGGCGCGTCAACTAAAAATAATAATAATACAAGTACACAGTTGTATTATTCAAATATGTAAAATTCAAAAATGGAGCGCCGCGTTTTGACGCGCGACATCGCTTGATTACGTTTTTGTATAAGTTTGTATTTTAGTGATGCGAAGTTAGAGATGAATTTGTCATTGTAAAAAGTTCGTCTTAGTTAAACCTAAGTTTTGATGCGCGTAATCAATTGGACCCTTGGGGTCTGCTAGGCGTTTTCACGCTGTATACAATGGGCTCATTATTTGCACGGAAAATCCACGGAATTATAAATAAATGATCACCTACAACTTCCTTATGCAGGCTAAAAACCGTAAGAGAATTTTTTAGTCTATATTGTATATCCTACACATAGAAGGGGTTTAGTTTTATAGCACGGAGAGATATAAATATGAACTACATGATCTATTTACAAACAGTTGCATGCAACTTTGTGTAACTATCACAGATGATTAAATCTTGAAATGCGTAATTCTGAGATCACATTTGATAAATGCATATCATAATTAGCATGTTAATAGGTGCGTGTTGAAAATAAACGGGCTTGATCTTGAAATATATGTGAGGACTATCTTTATTTAGCTGAAATGGTTTGTTGACTTACAAATTAATTTGATGATATTATAAGTAGTTATAACTATTAATAACGACGAAGTCAACCTTCAAGTTTTTTATAGTACCAAGAGTATGAGAGCTCATTCGAAGTAGTATTATCGCTATGTTTATGACTGCCAAGGAGCAGCATTACATTAGCAGTAGCACTTTGTACTTATGCTAGTTCGAGATGTACAACAGACTCTTGCGTCAGTCAATCAGCAGCAGGTATTATGTGATTATTAGTGTCAGAATTGGAAAAATCCTACTACGTACAATTTTTTTGGTTTTAAAAATTAACTGCACTGGTCTATTAGTTAGAATAGGTGCTAAGGAGGCCATAATAGTACGCACACTTAGTGAATATACCTGCAAGGCATTGTTCTATTATACTTTATAGTTTTTATTTATATTAGGGGTTTCGACGTAACATATTTTGCTCAACTATTAGGTTTACGTTTAGGGTTTAGTTACAAAATAAAGTAAATAAAGTACCCTTCAATTTAAAGTAATCAACATAAATGTTACTCCTACACTGTTTGTTCTTTAGATTATAAAGCGAGCAATGCTCTCTGAATTCCAAACTCAGCGCAGTGTACCTTTATTTTGTAGGTATGGTGTACCTTAGCTACACAATATATGTACAGTCTAGGTTCGCAAAGACAATATGTCTTCAAGAATAAGGAATAACTCTTATTTTTGTGTTGATTCATTGTGTTCCTAATATCTAATATCCGTAACCAGTGAAGTAATCACAATGTGGAAGATTGTTTCTGCCCATACAGCAATCTCGTTTTGGAGGTATGTATAGACGGGATATTATGAATAGCTTAGCCCATAAATATAGACTTATTCAATAATTGAGTTAACAAATATATGCTTTTTATTACAAGTTTGCGCTTGACTGCAAACACACCTGATTGCAAGTGTTGATGCAATCTAAGTTAGAAGCAGGCCAACTTGTTAAGGGTAGGATGAAAATCCACACCCTTTTCGGTTTCTGCACGGAAACGTACCGGAACGCTAAATCGCTTGGTGGTATGTCTTTGCCAGCAAGGTGGTTACTAGTAATGGCCAAAAATGGTGGTCTGGCTAGTCTACTACCACCTGGATCTTTTAAGAAATTCGCAATTGAACTCATGACATCAAGACGCATACGTTCAAAAATCTCAATTATTTAATAGATACTTTCATCAATTCCAGTATCATTTACCATTACAAAACAATGCAAGATTATACATGATTATTATTATATCTTTATAATCTAGTCGTATTATCTGCAATGTCTGCCTTGAGAAAAACCGAAGACAGTTTTAAAAAATGTTAGAATAATTGGGAATTGATTAAGGAAATAAATTAAAGAGAAACAAAAAAATATGATTATACACAGTTACCATAACAGTATTATGTTTTACGAACCAAAAGTAATAAAATTTTACAGATCTCTTGACGATACTTCAGTTATAAAATTAATTTAACAGAAATAAACCAAGCGGAGAGTAAATAAAGAATGGAAAGGCATCGCTCACAAAACAAAGCTTCTAACTAATTGTTTGATAATAATGAGATCCTCGTTCATGTTTGTCACTTTATTAGGAATTTTGGATACCTATATAATTCCCATTTACAATGCAGTTAATTTTAAAATTATGCCACGGCGTCGCCACTTTAATTTCTTGACCTGGGCTGACCACACCGTGGTGTCTTTATTTGAATTAATTTTTTTTAATCTCAGTCCGGAGTATCATAAAAATCTGATAAATAATGTTCGTTACAAAGTGTAAACATTACCGCCCACCAACTTGTACTAGAGCAGCGTGATGAGTAAATTTCATATCCTTTCTCTTAATTATTATTATAAAAACAAAAACCCGACTGCTTAGAAGTTATGAACTGAAAAGAGAAAAACAAGGATCACTATATCTGTATAAAATTCTAAATACTTTATGGTGCTGCAAACAGGGACAAAATACTTTAACCTGCTGGGAAAGAAAGATCTACCAAAACTACGTTTGTCCCCGCCTATACCGTACACATTTTGCCATTTTTTGTTAAAAAAGTAATATGAACATGATATGATATTTATATTTTTGAAATGGTCTTTTTACGACCTTTCAATTGGTACCCATATTGCTAAGATAAGAGAAAAAATACACACATCCCCCCTTTTTTCCCCATTTACAGCCGCCATTTTGACAATGTATATAGCCTATGTTACTACTACAATTTTGACAAATTCAACGACACCTAACATGTCAAAATCCGTTCAGCCGTTTAGGCTGTAACGCGTGCCGAAGAAATGGACATACATACATACATACGCTCGAAAAACATAACCCTCCTTCTGACGCAGTCAGGTAAAAAGAGTAGCGAACCATTAAAATAGTTTATTAATACCGATTTATTCGTTTGTACATCGTTAGGAGTGATAGCGGAGAATCGTATTGGCACAGACAGTATTCGAACCAAATTCTGAAGTAGCTTGGAATCTAGTGTCGATATTGAACCGAGTTATCGGAGTTGTGCAAGCTTACATTCACTTGTTCACACATTGGAATTGACATATAGACAGGAGGATCTCGGGCGGTGTGTTCGCTTGGAAACTTTGCTTTATTTTGTGGCTTCTGTTAGTTACGGATGATATTCTCGAAACCAGATTAAAATAATATTTAGTTTTATATGCACTATCTATTTTCAATTTCTATACCGGCTTATTGTTCCACTGGTCTGGTGGTTTTTTTCATCCTTTACAACACTCCTGTTTTTCATGATATACTTAAGCGCTGGGCTAAGCGCTAAGGCTAAGGGTAAGCGAAAATGCAGCCTACGGTGTTATTCAAAGAAACTTACTTAAGCCGTCTTTACATTTTTTTTACTGCAGGCAAAGACTTTTTGTCTCATTAGAGTTTTTTTTTATCGACTACAAGTTGGCCCTTGACTGCTATCACACCTGATGTTAAGTGATGATGCAGTCTAAGATGGAAGCGGGCTAACTTGTTAGGAGTAGGATGAAATCCACACCCCTATCGGTTTCTACACGACATCGTACCGGAACGCAAAATCGCTTGGCGGTACGTCTTTGTCGGTAGGGTGGTAACTAGCCACGGCGAAAGCCTCCCACCAGCCACACCAAGACAAATTAAGAAAAATCTCAATCTGCCCCGCCAGGAATTGAACCCAGGACCTCCGTCTTATAAATCCACCGCGCATACCACTGCGCCACGGAGGTCGTCAGTAGATAATATTATAGAGTTTCGACTCCCCATACAGTTTGACTACCTCGTTATTCTAGTGGTTAGCCTATGTGGCTTCGATCACGAGGTCCTGGGTTCGATTCCTGGGTCGGGTCATGGAATAATTCTAAGCTTTTTCATTCTTCTATGAAATGATCAGTACATTCCAAGACCGGAGTTTGGAAGTTGGTGGTGTTATACCTCCGTGCCTCGGAGTGCGCGTTAAGCCGTCGGTCTCGGTGACTATCATTAGCATCTGATAGTGATCGTTAATAAACATTATCACCCTAAGCCGGCCGACCCGCATTAGAGCAGCGTGGTGGGTGTACGCTCCACATCCCCTCTCCTATAAGGAGGGAGGTCTGGCCCTGTAGTGGGACGTCAATAGGCTAATATTTATGATGGTGATGATACAGTTTTAACAAAAGTTGGCAGGCTTAGGATACGATAACATTTGAATCTTGTAACGATCACTATCAGATATAAATGAGTTATTATGAATCAGACAAACATATCATCTGCTTTGTATTCAACATTAATGTCGCTACATTAAGCCATTTAATTCGAAAGCATTATGAAGTCTGCCAATTTCTGTATCCGTTTAAGATTACAAACCACGATTATACATAAAAAGACTTATTACGGCCTTTATTTCTTAAGCAATAAGGTTCAAAGCGTTCTTTCGGTGCCAACCAATTTCAATAGAGCTAAATAATCTCCTTCGCTTTCGGCATTGTTTTTATTGCTCGGATCTAACTCACGTCAGCTGGCTAGGCCATTTTTATTAGACCTCGCTATATAGGAGCCTTTTTTCGTACTTTTGCTCTTATTATTGTTATTTGCAAATTTGTTTTGGCTTTATAAATCAAGAATGTTAAAATATAATTTATCAACCTTTCAGCATTATGTATTACATATATATACAGTGTGCTTAAAGATTCCTGTCCGATACAAAAGGTACGTCGTGTAAGCATCCTAAAATTGTAAACAGGAATAGTAACAAAAAAATCCTATTCATTAATTTAGTGTTTTATCGTAATATAAACTTTCTAGTTTAAAACCTAAAAACTCCCAAAAACTTCCAAAATTTAAAAATTGACAACACTATTATCATAGGCAATTAAAGTCGGCAATCGCAAGGGCGCGCCACCCGCCGCCCCGCCGGCCGCCACTGTCGGCAAGTGTCTGTTTTCGCGCCGTCAAAGAGTCGCTTGCGCAGTTTAAGCTGCGTTTACATGTCCGCTACTCGCTCGAAATGTAGACAGAAAGTAGTAGTGGTAGAGATACTTGCGACATTACAAGTCTAGGAGACTGCCGTGTTCTGACCTACAAGAAATGATTTCTGGTGTACTTGTGGCACTTAATACTTATCTCTAACGCCTTAGGTTCATGGTCACAGGCTAGTAATTTTTATAAATAATAATTAAGAATTAATTCTTTAAGCTAAGCTCGCCATCTCGCATTTGAATAGCGTGGTAGGTTTAAGCTCCATATCCCCTCTTTTGCAGTCTCTGTAGTAGGCTGTTAATATGCTAATTATGATGATGATGAAAAAATTCGGTATAGTGGGCAGGCTAAACAAACTGTTACACAGATCACGACACGCCGGTTTTGCAAGTATGTTGTACAAGAAACTAAAGCAGCTGGACAACTCGAAAGCCTGTAAACGCAGCACAGATCGCGTGGTATTTTGGTTTTGTAGATAATGACTACTGTTGGTAGACAGTTGGTGTTGTTGTATAAGTATTTATTATTTTATTTTTATTTTTATTTTGGTAGCGAACACAATATTAAAAAAAAATAAGGACTTCATTATTATAACCTGTACACGATACCTAAGTACAGCCTTAAGGATCGGACAGGGATTTTTTTAGCACACTGTATATGGGTAGCTGAACTGTGCCCGTACTGTATATTTATTTAATTTATAACTTATTATTGAAGACCTTCGTTACCTACGGCATGAGTCTGTCAGGACTCAGGCTTCCCTTCCGCTTCCGCATACGGCAGCAGTAGCAAGCCCGTCTCTCACTCTAACCCAAAGCGCTAGCCGTACTTTAGTAGTTACTTATATCTAGAGACGCGCATGTTATTTTATATACAACACCATCTAGTAGATTTTTTAAGTATGCGTATGCTACATAAATATATTCCGAATGTGGCTATATAATAATACATTTAAACCTTACGCATCTAGTCTGAGAAGACCTTACAAAAAATCAGCCTAGTAGACAATTGACTAACAAACTAAAGCAGTGTGTTCCGTCTTAATAATGTGTATTCAGCCTAATCTATACGTGCAAAGATCATAAATATTGCCAAGTGCCCATTTACACTGGAAGAAAATTACAAGGGAATCCTTATCAACCCAAACCATCTATCAAGAGGGCCAATAAGGCCCCACAATTGAGCCAACTTTCAATAAATATCCACCAATGGTATGAATAGCCATAATATTCATCCATGACAATGTGACTTTATCAGGGTCGATCGAATATTTTCCTCAATTTATGGTGTGCCTTTTGCGGCTCCGGGCAGTTATGTTAATATATTGGTTTCAAAGAAATAGGGTTAGGGTTAAGGAGTCTTCATTACGATAGACCCAATTTGTATTGTTCGCTTTGTTACGCACAGGCGACGTTAGATGGCGTTATACGCAAGATTTACCGTCCATTTATAAACCGACGAAAATAATCTCTACAAAATATTGTGCTGTTATAATCTGAGACTAGGGCATCCATACTTGCTCTGGTCAGACCAACGCATCGGGCTACACCCACGCGGCCTTTTACCTTCCACTTTGCCAGTGACTACTAGTTTCTCTAGATTATCTCCGTCTATCCTGGCAATATGTCCAAAGTACTCTACTATACGCTTGAGGCAGATAGTGGAGACCCTTGATTTAATCTTTTTGACGACCTCCGTGGCGCAGTGGTATGCGCGGTGGAAATATAAGGCGGAGGTCCTGGGTTCGATTCCCGGCGGGGCAGATTGAGATTTTTCTTAATTTGTCTCGGTCTGGCTGGAGGGAGGCTTTCGCCGTGGCTAGTTACCACCCTACCGACAAAGACGCATCGCCAAGTGATTTAGCGTTCCGATACGATGTCGTGTATAAACCGATAAGGGTGTGGATTTTCATCCTACTCCTAACAAGTTAGCCTGCTTCCATCTCAGATTGCATCATCACTTAACATCAGGTGTGATAGCAGTCAAGGGCCAACTTGTAGTCATTAAAAAGAAAATATATTATCCTATTTATAACACAAAGCGTCGTTTACCAGCAGAAAATTACAAATATTCCACGACTACAACACTCGAGTCTCCAAAACACAATTATTACGATCAGAGCTCAGTTTGAAAGTCGTTTACACGTGCGCTATAATAAAACCAAGATAAAGATGCACTACGAGTGTACGCTGTTATCAAAGTAAATTGTTGTGCATTTCCTAGAACACTTAAGAAGTAAAATCTTGACGTTATGCGCATTGTGCCAAAGTGCCGGCACGTACATTACAGTACATCTCAACACTCATATTTCATTCTGTGCATGATTGTACCTGCAGGTAGAAGAGACAAGAATGTTGGTGTATCTAAATTCGCAAGACGCTTCGAATATTCCGATTGGTTGCACCCATTGACGCGAGCCGCATATCTTGACAGCCGTACAGTTGTGAGGAAAAGAGATTTTGTAAAACGTAAATCAAATTTTATGTTGAATTTTATATTCCACTGAAGTTTTATACATGACATACGCGATCCATTTAAAACATACTGAAATCGCTGCAAGTGTGCCTAAAAAGTTTCCAAGCTCTCTCATCTCATCATCTCATCTCAATCTCATCATCAGATCATGAATTGGTGCACATGTAACCAACTAGAAACAATATTATTTCAAACAAAAAAAATTGGTTGTCTGTAAAGTCGGTTTACTGACGATAGTTGAACGTGACAATGTCTTAAGAAAATACTGATGGAATGGTGGCATTTAATTGGTTATTAAAATTTTTAATTTAAGTTTTTTTTTATAAATATTAATTTAAATTAATAAAATAATTGATTTTGATTTTATAAATTTATATTTTAAATTTATAATAAATATAATAATTTTTAATTTAAAATTAATATATTTAATAGACGGATGTCGAACGCTGCCGAACGCAAAGGCCGATTGTGCTTCTTTGTCGCTCGTTCCGCGCTCTCGCTTGCACTTCAAGCCTTACATGGAACGCCTCAAAGCGAGGTAACGACGCATGACGTCATGTTTTTTCGTGCGTGCAGCCGGTTCTATCGAATTATAAGATGTTGTCACGTCAAAAACAATTTACGAAATCGGTCCAGTCCTCTTTGAGAAATTGCGTAACATACATAAAAAAAACATACAGTCGAATTGAGAACCTCCTCTCTTTTCGAAAGTTGGTTAAAGCTTAATTGTGAATTACTATCATATTATTATATTTCGACTTAGTTTCATATATAACCATAGAGAATAATAACCAACCAGCTTAGTAGAATTTTACAGAGATAGAATTTTAAAATTGACATAAATTGTAAACTAAGCCCTTTATTTCAAGACAAAGTCTTACAGTTTAAATAAATCTCGAAGCAACGTTTTTTATATACAGCAGTATGCTTTTCGCTCTATGTTTAATCTAGTCTCAAGTCAACTGTATGAAGATATTTTAAACGTAGTGAATTCTGCTTGTGATAAATGAAATAAAATTGAATCTCTGGCTCCATTTATCACCTTGAGTAAGCGAATACCGCCAGAATATTACTTGTGCATTCCAAAACCGATAGAGTCACATATACTTACTTAAAATAATATGAAGTGCATTTTAAATTTAATTTATAATCTACAAAAAATAGTAAATGCAATACTTGTTGGTTATACATTATAATAAAATGCAATTCTGAATAATTTATTATTTTGTTCAATATTTATTTTGATGACTATGTCACTAAGCCTTAAAATTAATGTAATTGCTTTTCTGTACTAGACGATTAATTTTTGCTACAATTTAACATTGACTGCGACTGTACCTATATTTCAACGACGATATCTTGGGCTTTCACAGATGGCGTTAAGAGCTTTGAATTTTTTATCTCGGACAAGTGTTACATACTTTGTACTGTGCCATATCTGTACCATAGTTTTAAATTGCTCTTACTGCTTTAAACTCCATAGCTGTATAAATAAGGAGGGAGGCCGGATCCAGGATCGGACCGTTAAAATATCGGAACGTATACTTATGTTTATGACGATCCTTTATCGCTAGGATACGATGTTGCGTTACAGAAATCAATCAGGGTTATGGGTTAAACAAACAGCGATATCTCATTATACTCATAAGTTAGCGTGCTTTCATCTCAAACCATCAATTACCATCGCTGTCAATCACTAACATCGAATCGAGCAATAAAAAAATAGTCGTAACTTGCAAGTTATTATTCAATATGTGACTTTACGACTGGGACTTTTATGTGGCAATAAATTATCCATCGAACAAATAATCTGATATTGATATCACAATATATTAAAAATGAATAAAATATTTTCCGATGAAAGGCAATCACTTCTACAATGTGGCTCAAGATACTTATTGAAAATGGGACGGGATAGTCGAGCTGTGGAACAAAGGGAATTCTCCAAATGCTTTGTAGGCAGTTTTTGAATTAAGGCGATTTGCCAGATCTTTTAATGGAGTAGAAAATCAAGAACTGAGAGCCGAGTAATGAATAATCAATGATCATCACTAGTTATATTTTTTAGCGGAGTATAAAAAGAGCATTCGGCTAGCAATGTTAAAGCTAAAAATGCATTAAGTTTTGCCTATGTACATTTTTACTGTGTGCAATAAAATTATAAAAACAAAAATTATTTTGTGTAAGCGAAATACCACTGACTGGTGAAAAAACTGAAACATTACTAGATGTCTAAAGGGGTGTCCTGCGTAAGCGACAAACGCGACGTGATGCGACATGATGGAACGCGACGCAACACAGGTGCCTCTTTCGTCGCGTCCCGCCGCATACTGCTACATAGAATGTAACGAGGGAATGCCGTTGTTTTGAGCTAATCGCGTTGCGTTTTTCGCTTAAAGCAGGACACCCCATAAAACTACATAGACTTGAGCTACATAGCTATTAATTTTGCGATGTAAAAGAAAGAATTTCTCGATACTCCGACGGGAATTGGATGTACATAGCTGTACCGCAGACACAGCTAGTTGGCTTATAACGAGTCATAACAAATTGTTTTACAGTCACAAGTACGACTTAGTCCGTATCAGTAAAAACAAAACGAAAATCAACCAAATTCATTTGCAATTTGTTACTTCCTCGACGCAAGTCTTTCGAACATTGATTGATATTAATGACTTCCCCGAGGGAACTAATTTGAGTGGATAATAGGAGTTTGAAAAAAAAGTTATACTTATCCCGAACAACCAATTAAAAGGGCGGGAGCGAATCGTTTTTCGATTAATCATCGTGATTAGAACGATCGGAGCGAAAATATTAAGACGTTCCAGAGACGATCGATATCGAATCACGATCATGATTTGTGATTTTCGTAAACTTTGCACCGTAATTTATAGTCCTGATAAAGATTTTTGGTTAAATTACCTTGGGAAATAAAAGCTTAAAATTTACTAGATAAAAATGTGCCTCACGGTTTAGGATGCATTTTTTATAGGCAGTTTTAAACGAAAAATATTTTAGAAGTCTTATTTAAAATTTTTGAAAAAAAATCCTATTTCGATTTCACCTTAGAATAATAAAAAATATACGTATAAGGATTTATTAATATAACTGTCAAAAGATTTTTGCTGATTATGGAAAATTCTTTCCTCTAAGTAATATTCTATTAGGTTTGAGAGTAGAGGAATAATATTATAATGGAGTTATGTAGTAGGTATGTAAGCAACAAGATCGATATTTTTATTTTAATTAACTGGCGGTTGCATGGAAACTGCGAGTGGGTATTGACAGAAAGCTGCCTGGCTTTCCATTTCAATGTTTTCCTATTAAAATTTTCAATTGATAATTTTAAATGAAAAAAATAATATCTGCGCTCAACTTACGTTCCCATTGAAACAAGCAGGTTTCATACCAAATGAAGATCATACTATTTTTTAAAAATAAAATGCAAGTCTTTTGTATATTACTTTTAAATGAAAATCAATTATTTTAACAACAATACAAAATGTTGCAAATGGTAAATTGTGTTGCGTGATCTCGTCCTCACTTTTGTACACTATGTAGTCGTACTCTTGTACTACTGCGCTGTCACAATCTTCAAATATTAGAAAAATAAATTTTATTTTTACTCTATGTCAACAAACCTATTCTGTGGTTTGTCGATCCGCCATCTTTGCTTGTCACCTGTTAATGTCATTGTACTTTTTTGTGCGATTGCGTTGTCACTGAATATTTTTCATTTTCTATTTTTCATGTTATTTTCAAGTTAATTTGTGTTAAAATGCATAAACGGAAACGAAAATATGAATAATAATAATAATAATAATATCAATAGAAGATTGAAATCTATTGATTCATTACTTAGTGAGTAAAATTGTCGCAAGGTTATATTGTGCGAGCCGTTAATGTAATGTGTGTAAAAATGAATAAGCGGGAGCAAAAATATCAACCAAAAATCAATGGAGGATCGGAATGGATTGAATCATTACTTATAAAACAAAATCGTCGCGACGCCATAACGTGTGAGTAGTAACCTAATATATTTCTATTATCTTCTAATTCAAGTATATCTTGAAGTCGTAATTACTTTTTTAATACAAGTAATTTTTTAATACACCGACCTTTTACGAGAGGTGAGCCTTTGGTATATTACGATATACATAAAACGATTAAGAAGAAATTCGCTGTAGGCCTTCAAAGTGTTCATACCACCCAGAGCTTTCACGAGAGGTTAGCCGTGGTATATTATGTTTAAACGTCCACTTTGCAGTGAGAACAGTCTGTACGCCACTAAGGTGTTGACTGTTCATACCACCCAGAGCTTTCACGAGAGGTTAGCCCGTGGTATATTAAGATGATCATAAAACGATTTAGCAAAATTCGCTGTAGGCCTTCAAAGTGTTGACTGTCCATACCACCCAGAGCTTTCACGAGAGGTTAGCCGTGGTATATTATGTTGATAAGTCCACTTTGCAGCAAGAATAGTCTGTACGCCACCAAGGTGTTGACTGTTCATACCACCCAGAGCTTTCACGTGAGGTTAGCCCGTGGTATATTAAGAGGCACATTAAACGACTCAGCAAAATTAACTGGAGGCCTTCAATGTGTTGATTGTTCATACCACCCAGAGCTTTCACGACATGTTAGCCCGTGGTACATTATGTTGGTAAGTACACTTTGCAGCTAAAATGTCTGTACGCCATCAAGGTGTTGACAATCTATACCATCCAAAGCTTTCACGAGAGGTCAGCTTGTGGTATTTTATATTGATAATCACACTTTACAGCAAAATAGGATGTACGCTATCGAGGTGTTGACTGCTTATATTCAGTGCTTTCACGAGATGTTTGCCAACTTTGTATATTACGTTACTCATCACAGAATTTAACGCGCATACGCTGTATTTTATAGAAGTGTTGACATTAATACACGGAGCTTACACGAGAGGTTAGCCCGTGATATCTATGCGTTGTTTGTCACACTATTTACCAAACTTACACTGTAACACTAGATACGAATGTTGAATGTGTATTCTTAGAGCTTTCACGGAGATTGATGATAGAACTTTTACGTAACATTCTGAATTGTAAGCCATCTGTATTTTCAGGTAATTTGGAGTCTTTCAGTGATAGTCTGCATTATCCTTCAGCGTGTTATCCACTGTAGTAGATTGTGGATTCAACTGGCTATCGGCACTATTTATCAAATAAAACAGAACAAACACTATTTATTAATTTACATTTATATAAAAGTAAGCAAAAAAGTTGATAATAGCCGCAAACAATAACGTGCCATGCGATGTCGCTCGAGTGAAGAAGTAGGCATGTGGCAGTCGACACTGACCAAGCGCCGGCCGCAGGCAGGGTTATCTTACGAAGTACTCGTCGATGCGGCGCGCGCGCAGAATTTTTTTTCTATCTTCGCTATCAGTGAAGTATTGCTCGACTTTATAGCGGAAAGTTTTGTTGTATATTAACGTCCGTCACACCTCCAAACCGAGGCACCCTTACCCTATTAGAAATTGAAAGAGTCCACACTAGTATCACTTATCTTAATTATTATAATAATAATTATTTTTTCTTCTGTCATCTTCGTACAGTTGTCAAAGAGACAGGGGGGGGGACAGACAGACAAAGATATTAGTGCTTGCAGGACAAACAATAAAAGAGAGCCGCAATTCCTGATCTGGCATTCAGTATAGATTGAGAAGATGCTAATTAGACTAACACCTTGATACAGACTGCTGTGTCGAATTACTCATTCAGGGTGCAAAATGAGGCGAAGTTGGGAATAAGTTTAGAGAACTGTTATCGAATACAAAACCTCAAACTTTGTCTAAGTTACTCAATTTATACTTTTGAAGCCCGCAACAATCGCAGTTGCTATGTCCGAGTAAGCAGAAACCAAAGCACAAGCAGAGAAGCAGAGCAGCAGATGTAAGGATAGCGAGAGCAGCCACAGCCTGGACGAGAACTCCAATTCCTACGGAGTCGAGAGCGCCCATCCGAAAACGTGGACTCTGAATTAGTGACACTGATTCGAGTAAAGACAGGCAGATTAGATATGTCAATGATAATTGGGCTAACATTACCTCCAACCCTATCCTAAATGGGTGGCTTGTAGGATTTGAAATCCCCAATATGTGGGGAAAGTATATTAATAACTGTGATCTGCTTAACTTATGATAATGAAGTGTTCTCAGAATTTCACCATTATCTGAATGCTGTGGCTTTATAACATATTCGTATAAAAGCCGATACATAGGAGGCAGTGTTTAGAATTTCTTGTCTTAAACCTAAATTCAGAGATTCTCACTTTTCTCCAGCTCAAAAGAAAAGAGAATCCATTCGCAAGTATTATAATAGTACAGAACTATAATAATATAAGTTTATAATTAAAAATATATATTTTTTGCTGATTCTTCCCGCTTCGCGGAATGGCTGGGGATTAGCTTGTAATGATATCAAAAATCATGGACATTAATCTACGGATGAGAAACTTTTTATAAAAATTACTGTAAACATTTTTAAGTTTTACAAATATCGCATCATTCTAGAAACAAAAAAGTTTTGGTAA
The DNA here is from genome assembly GCA_034621355.1 of Mycalesis mineus. NCBI lineage: Eukaryota > Metazoa > Arthropoda > Insecta > Lepidoptera > Nymphalidae > Mycalesis > Mycalesis mineus. Next base: position 13,047,204 of record CM067890.1, on the reverse strand, counting down.
AAATCAACAATATAACCAACAGCCATTGCCTTTGTTAAAATAGTTGGTACACGATTTGCTTACTGTAACAAGTTAGCAAAGGCTTTTCTGCAATGGTGTGAGTATAGGCCACACATGAAGTTTTAAATAAAATAATATTTGGAAGCAAGTGTTAAGGCAATCAATTTTTAGAGACACATAATACACATAAGCCTCAAATTGATAGCCGCCATATTATTAATTAAGTGTTCCTGAAGAAAAGATAACTACCGCACCACTTCGAAATAATACTGAGTTATATGTTTTGATGGCCTTCGTGGCGCAGTGGTGTGAGCGGTAGATTTACAAAAAATAAGGAGGTCCTGATTCCATTCCCGGCTGACTGATTTAATGTTCTGATAAGATATCTTATAGAAACCAATTCGGATTTGGATTCCATATTGCTCCTATTTTTTAACCTGATTCTTTCCTAGACTAATTAGACTAAAACCAAAATACAATATGAGGGTACCTTAATTGTGGATTTATAGTCTGTCAGAACTAAACAACAGATCATCTCTTAGACTCTGCCTGATGAGGACGGCAAATGATTTCTGACACAGGAATCTAATGAGAATCCTTCCATTATAATAATATAATTAACTGTATTAGGGCAGAGATATATCCTTATTTTTAGGACCGCAAACAGAGACAAATGCGCAGATGGCAAGATTATTAAGGGGAATTTACGAGTATATTGAGAATCTCGATATATTATTGTATTGTATTATAATATTATGTTTACCTTTTTTCCTCATGCAGATCTGAGTACAGAATTGCATACTTTTCAAACATTGTCTTTGATATGCTTAGATAAGCAATCATCGATGACAATATTAATATAAGGGTTCCATCACCCATGCAAATTTTAGCCCCTAAAATACCACATCCTAATCTTAATATTGTTTGTGGAACATATAAATACCATAAGCCAAGCCAACTAGCGCTATTTTTTTTGTTTTATGGAAAGAACTAACTTGCAAACGTACCTTAATATATTATACAAATTCTTCTTATTTTGTGTGAATATATCATACAAAATAATTGTAAGTCACTTTTCTTACAGCAAGTTGGTACTTTTATGTAGCTTTAATTGCTTCTATTAGCAGATTTAGGTAGTGTTGTGTGAAAGTGGTACGAATATCACTAGGTTTACAGTTCATAATAAAAAACATGCATTCTCTTCTAATGCATAATAATAGCAGCTAGTATCAATATTGAAGCTATCAGAGAGAGCACTTAAATCAATAGTTTTCGTTAAAACGAATTTTGATTATTTAAATATCTTTGCTGAGGCAATGTCCTAGAAATACTTTTCAAATCATTCCTGCCATACCTTAAATAAAACTGCACTAATTAAAAGTGTAGTGATCCATATGTTATAAATATTAAATAATTTGTAAAAACAGTCAATACGTTTTCAATGTATATTGTATACAATGTTTAAAGACTAATAGTATTCTATATCCTACGAAGTGCTAATAATACACTTTTTTGGAATAATATATACTTTTGTCTACACTGTTGATTTTACCAACACAACTTTCTTTCTTTGAACATCTACATAGTGTACAAAAGTGAGGACGAGATCACGCAACACAATTTAAAAGATTGGACTAACTTACCTAGTGACGTCCAATCCCCAATTGTGTGAAGTGATCTCGTCCTCACTTAGTCCCAACCCTACCCGTCACAGACCATAGTGATGGCTCTTTGATTAAGGCTATAATTTTTCCCCAGTGAAAGTTGTGTTTAGAGTTCTTTGAAGTAATGACATTAACAGGTGACAAGCAAAGATGGCGGATCGACAAACCACAGAATAGGTTTGTTGACATAGAGTAAAAATAAAATTTATTTTTCTAATATTTGAAGATTGTGACAGCGCAGTAGTACAAGAGTACGACTACATAGTGTACAAAAGTGAGGACGAGATCACTTCACACAATTGGGGATTGGACGTCACTAGGTAAGTTAGTCCAATCTTTTAAATTATACATAATTGTAGGAAAGTAATAACATCTCTTTTAATTTGATATTATTTATTATTTAAAATTTAATCTAATTATTGTAATTAAGTTCGTTCGTCCTTGACTTTGTTAACCTCTTGATTGTAAAGTTATATCGAAATACATTCAGTAGCATTCAAATAATACTGAATGTATCAATCCATCAATGGAGTGACAAATAATCATGAAGGTGATGATTACCCTAACAAACTAACAATGCCCTCCACCGTCAGCCCCCAATCGCTTTAGCTTCTAATGACCCTCTAAGCAAAGGTCCAAATGTCTCAGAAACGCCGAAGAGAGACATTCCTATCCCTTGCATTCTTCTTGTCCTCACGCTAAACTTTAAAGCTGATACAGCTTTTAAGCTATTCCAAACTTCAGTTTTGTTCTTATTAAGGATTTTACAGGGTAACACAATGCGATAAAAGACCTTCATTATAACTCCGTGCGCGAATTTTAAAACACGTTTTCTATTTTTAACAAAAGCTAGTCTTTATTATTTTTTCAGTTGCAAGCTATTCACTACGAGCGCTAATCCAAAAGATCTGCACTAAGTATAAATTGTCACACGTTAGTAAATCAAAGTAAATCCTGTCAGTGAGTAGGGATAACGTCTAAACCTCGGGACGCTCTATCAGACTTTAAAGGACTTAGTGGAAAATAAATACGGATTACTTCCGTAAGGCAGACGGAAAATTACGATTTATGGTCAGGAGTTTATGAGTCGTTTTGATTTTTTTCGTATTTAACTGGACGATTATATTTCGTATTTTTCAAAATTAAACGTTTATAATTATTAATAATTCATATATTTTACTGTTGTTTGTATATAGTGATGACCTATGGATCAGAGACTTGGTCGCTAATTATGGGTCTCAAAAGAAGGTTCAGAGATGTTCAACAGACGACGGAGAGAGTATGTCTGCGCGATCAAATCAAAAATGGGGAGATCCAAAGTAACCAACATACCTCAACGAGTTGCCTGAAATGCCAAAGAGGCAATGGGCGTTAGGGTCCCAAGGGCCTGATGATGGCACGAATGGCGATCTCTCACCGGGAAACGCAGCGTTGGTCGACGCTCCACCAGATAGACTGACGATATTAAACGTGTTGCAGGATGCCGCTGATCATAGGCAGCGCAGGATCGTTGTGTTTGGAAGTCCTTATAATGATGATATTCTGCTATTTTCCGCGAAAATATAACGAATCCAAACGATAAAATCTTCCGGCTCCGAAAGAATATTGGCAATTGCAATTACACATTGTAAAGTCAACATCTCCTAAGAATACTCCGGTTACGGAGTGAGTGGTCGTATCTGGATAACTTTGTCGCTTGGGTTCGTCGGATTTTCGCGGAAAATAGCAAAATAAATAAATTATTTTCTATGCTCGATGAACTTCAGCGAAGTAACACCAGCTTCTGTCGAATGAAAACGTTTATTGACTTCAAGCTCAAGGATTTTTCTAATAAACATGAGTTATTCTTTTATTACTTTTTCCATTGAATCAACTTTTCTTTGCGACGTGATTTACGTACTAATTTATGCGGGTGCCTTGAACGGAATAAATGAGACATGGCTTACAAGTCTGACCTCAAGACACTAAATTGTTTCCACATTTTACTAACGCCTCCGCCAAGAATATTCCCGCCGTAATACACTATACATAATTATTTTATAAAATAGTTTTAGTTTAGGTTATATTTTTGGTAAAACTGAATAATAATAAAAAGATCTGATTGCTTCTATAAATGAAAAAGTCGTAGAAAATGTTTCAGATTGATGGATAGAAATAAACTGTCATATATTTTTCGCATCTGGGCATAAATCTCTTGTAAAGCAAATAAAGAGTTAAGTAAAAGCAAGAGATGGTTTTCTGCACTTCTACTATAAGAGAGAAGAATTTTGAAATAGTATCAGACAAGTCCAAATAGGATTGGCGAAGCGACTATAATAAAATCATCTCCTACCCCCTTACTCATCCAGTCGGGCTGGGCATTGAATAGCCGGGCTTACTACTTTATAATGAATGCATTAAGCTTGCGCTACTAGATGAGCGAGCAGCTTTACAAAGTTTTTATCTTCGCATGAAAACTCCATCCAGTATTAGCTGGTAAACGCATTAATGTTATGGCGCTATACTGTTATAAAGAGCGCAAAATGCGAAATATTATACCACGTTTATGAGAGAGGCGACGCAAGGTCGATTTTTATTCAATTTTAACATTCATGTGGCTCGTAACTTTTTCGTATAAAAAGTCGCCTTAAAAACCTGACTTGGCATATTGAGGATATAGCTTTGAAAATTAGGTAGCGAGTACATAGTTTAATACTAAATTAAATATTCATCATTATCAGCCTATTAGCCGCCCACTTTAGGGTCAGGCCTCCCTCCTTATAGGAGAGGGGATATGGAGCGTGAATCCACCACGCTGCTCTAATGCGGGTTTAGCTTATTTCATTTATTAACGATCACTATCAGATGTTGATGACAGTGACCGGGACCGACGGCTTAACGTGCTCTCCAAGGCGTGTGGTGTAACACCACCAACTTCCCAAGTCCAGGCTTGGAATTTACTGAGAATTTCATACGAGAATGAAAAACTCAGAATTATTGATTGAATTGAATATTACCTACTTATTAATGTTTATGTTGTTTTTACTTATTACAAGTTAGCCTTTGACAACAATTGCACCTGCTGGTAACTTATGGAGCAATCTAAGAGGGAAGGCATCATGATAGAAGTAGACTAAAATCTACACTCCTTTTTTTCTACACGACATCGTACTGGAATGTCTAATCGTTTAGCGGCAGGTAGTCTGTGCTTGCAGGATGGCTTACAGCAGCCAAACCAGAACCACTTAAGTAAATCCTAACCGGAAACAGATCCCATGATCTCAATTTTATAAATCCACCGCAACTAGGTACCACTGAGCCACTGAGGCCGTCAAAATATTCATTTATTTAACACAAGATTTGTTGATCATAATCAATTTCGCACCGGAGTGCGACACTACCACTACGGGCGTTCTAACCACGATCATAATTATTATATTAATTATCCTTACTAATATTATAAAGGGGAAAGTTTGTATGTATGGATGTATGGATGTTTGTTACTTTTTCACGCAAAAACTACTGAATGGATTTTGATGAAACTTCACAATAATATAGGTTAAATATCAGAATAACACATAGGCTACATTTTATCCCGAAATTCACTATGAAATTATGTTATATAAAGGTTACCCATCCAATTACCGACCTGGGTTGTTGTTGGTGGCATCACAATCAACTAAATTCACGTCATTACAACTAGGTCATACCACTACAACATGGCAATAGAACAACCACAATAATAATACTCTCACAAAGTAAAATAATAGCCATGTCATGTGCAGTCGAAAGGCGAACTTTGCAGCTAATATGGGATACTCGAAACTTCTGTACTAGTTGAATTTCTGTTTGGTTCTAGCTTAATAATAGTGGATTAATAGTTGTGCATATAAAGCGAGTTTTGAAGTTGGGTCCGCACTCCATAATATTATAGATTAACAAGTTTCTACTGTTCTGGAGTCCGTTTGAATTTAAATCGGGATCTAAACGAAATCCAAATTAGGACAGTATCTACTCGGTATAAACAATCCGAATTCTGAGTAAATAATACAATTTTGGCATAAAAGAAAGAGACATTTCGAACAAAAATAAACAGTAAGCACTCAATTAGGATTTATTTGATATGGTTTGGAATTTGGTTTAGTTATGGTTGTTTATATAATTACTAATAATATGTGTATAAAAAACATAAGGTACAACTGAACGACTTCCAAAATTTTAATGGGTATACCTATTCAGGTCACACTTAAAGGAATTCATAAACAACCCACTTTGATGCTTTTTAACCCAAAATTCTGACATTTAATAAGAAAAAATATTTTATGTGATCTTCATTAGATCCCTAGTTATATCAGCTATGAAAAGTTTAAAAACAAGTGTCGTTCTAGATAAGCAATTCGGCCTTTCATTGATGTAATTACACTTGTAAGTAGGCAATAAATTAAAATTACTCTATCTTGTACAACGTGGACGATATGTCAAAGACGCACCTGCGTCTATAAATTATGTAAATACAGAAATCAGGCCAGGACCTACGGCGATTATTCAGCGATGTTGATTTTGCGGCAATTTAGCACGGAACTGAGCTTTTGATTTACACAGATTTTGCTACGTCATCGCTCGGTGATAATCCGGTTATTGCGTTGTTGTGTTGAGTTGATGCCGCTATGAAAGTAGCTTTCGTTGGTTAGTATTGTGGCCTTTAATCGGAAAATTCCACGTGAGTTTTCGATTTTGGGACTAAGGCTTGGTTGATATAAAACGTTAGATTCTGGTCTGGTTGCTAGGTTAGTCTATGTGCGGTTGGTTGACAACTAGTATTCCACCTTTTTGGAAAAATCTTTGGAGCTCAAACGATATTATGTTTAGATTATTCGTGAAGACAAATAAAATTCAATTTGAAACCAATCCAACAATCAAAAATTTAGACTGTGCTTTTTATGTTCTAATAGCTGAAGATAGTTCTAATAGAGCTAATGCGTCGTAATATATATATATATATATATATATATTACGACGACGAATATATATATATATATATATATATATATATATATATTACGACGACGAACGAACGTTACGAACGAACGCAAGATTTGTTGATCATAATCAACTTCGCACGGGAATGCAACACCACCACTACGGGCATTCTAACCACGATCCTATATTAATTATGTTATATAAAGGTTACCCATCCAATTACCGACCTGGGTTGTTGTTGGTGGCATCACAATCAATATATATATATATATATATATTTATGTGTGTACGCGCATAACTTCGTCGTTTATGAAGTAAGTAAGTCGGTGCCACCCGAGCTTTCTGCTTAAAGACTTTACCTAAACTTGGATGGCACCGACTTCATAGATGTGATTAAGTAAATTAAAGAAAGTAAATGGCGTAGTTATTTTTTACTTTTTAGTGCGTTTTGAAGGCGTTTTTATTTTTTGTTAAAAAATTTTTTATCAACTACAAGTTGGCCCTTGACTGCTATCACTCCTGATGTTAAGATGATGCAATCTAAGATGAAGCGGGCTAACTTGTTAGGAGTAGGATGAAATTCCACACCCCCTTTTGGTTTCTACACGAAATCGTACCGGAACGCTAAATCGCTTGGCGGTACGTCTTTGTTGGTAGGGTGGTAACTAGCCACGGCGAAAGCCTCTCACCAGCCAGACCAAGACAAATTAAGAAAAATCTCAATCTGCCCCGCCGAATCGAACCCAGGACCTCCATCCTATAAATCCACCACGCATACCACAGCGCCACGGAGGCCGTCAAATGACCAAAAGAAAACGCAATTAAGTCCCTTAGGAGGGGAATTTTAAAAATCCATTATTATCGGAGGCTTACTTAATATAAGGAATAATATTCCTTATACTACGTAGGCCTCCGATAAGAATGGATGTTTAGAAATTGTTCAGGACGAAAAATTTAAGTGACTGTGAAGGAAAACTGTACCCAGTGTTAAGTATAATACAACTTATATTATTTGTTAGGCATTAAAGTGGATAAAAAAATCAAGAATTCTTTACTCCATTAGGGTAACATTATCATTTGTGTAAGCTTGTTAAAACGCATTACTTGTAACTAATATTAGCAATAATATTCAGCCATATTCAAATGCGGGGCTGGGTTGTGTGTTGATTTAATTTGCCGATGTAGACTGTAATAACGTTGTAATACGCACACCTACGTAGTAATTGAGTATATGCAATTATGTAAAGCAATTTAAAATTACGAGTAATGTAATGTATATTATCCGTAAGGAAATAGTCCCTTTTCAGGGCGAATTCTTTTAATTATTGTTCCAAAGCCAAAGTGCTTGTAAAATACATAAATAGACGTTATGTTTTTAGGTAGCTATTCGATAAAAATCTAACACTAGGCATCTTGGCCTGTTTTTATCAAAATTGAGAAGTCGATATCTAGTTTACTTCGAAATCGATAATTTCTTTCACTATAAAATAAAATTGAGTATTCGATATTTGAAATTCAGTATCGAATTCTCAATTTTAAATTATAACCGACGAAAAAAAACGGAGGAGGTTCTCAATTCGACACGTATACAATTTTTTTTAGTGTATAACCACGCATAACTTTTTACAGAGTTGTCCGATTTTGATAATTCTTTTGTTATTAGAAAGGGCATACTTCCAAGGTGGTCGGTTGGTTGTGTACAAGTGTCGTATAATATACTATGACAGTATATTACGAGTACGTTACGTGGCGATAAATCACTAAAAAGTAAGAAATGAAAATTTTTATCAAAAAATAGAACCGACTCAAAACGCAACAAAAAGTAAAAAATAACTGTGTCATTTAGTTGCTTTAATTTACTTCAGCATATCTAAGAGTCGGTGCCAGCCAAGCCAGCCTTCTACTTTAAGGACATTACCTAGAACCCACAAACTGCTTTACTACGTTAAATAAATGTTCCTCAAACTTGCTGGCACCGACTCCATAGATATGCTTAAGTAAATTAAAGCAACTAAATGACACAGATATTATTTACTTGTTAGTGCGTTTCGAGTCAGTTCTATTTTTTGTTAAAAATTTTATAATAAGCATATAATGACTAGATAATCTATAAATATAAAAGCTACAATAAAATACCATTCACTGATTAATCACGAAATCTCAGAAACTATACACCCGATAGACTTTATTTATAAACAAACATAATATATACTTTGTTCTCAACTCACATAATAAATCACGTCCCAACTTGTATGATAGTTAAAGTCTCACTTTGTGCGTGATATCAAGTTTTATGACCCCCAAGTCAACACAAGACACCGTGGGGAAGTTAATGCGCACGTTCTTATAAACTTCTGCGTTTCATAAATTAAGTGTGAATAACTATAAAGTCACACCTTGTAAATATTAGGTAGGTACTGATATTTTATTCATTATGAAACTGAAACTTTTTCAAGGCCTACTGGAGGACTTGTGTTGTTGTTAAAGAGAGGATTCTGTGCTTAGCTGACTGTGTTGCCCCGGTGTGGACTGAGAATATATACAGAGAAGTTTGTGGAGGAAACCAAATCCCTATATTTCATAGGTTGTCCAAAAACTCGATCCCAGGACCTCGGGATCGGAAGCTACATAGGGTAACAATACAACAAGACAATAACAACTACAAGGTATTTACGCTCGTCACTCTATTACAAGGAACTTTACCAAGTTATTAGTTTAGTGGTTAGCCTATGTGCCTTCGATCACGAGGTCCTGGGTTCGATCCCTGGGTCGGGTCACGGAATAATTCTGAACTTTTTCATTCTTCTATGTAATGTTCAGTACATTCTAAGCCCGGAGTTTGGAAGTTGGTGGTGTTACACCCCCGTGCCTCGGAGAGCACGTTAAGCCGTCGGTCCCGGTCACTATCATCAACATCTGATAGTGATCGTTAATAAATGAAACATTATCACCCCAAGCCCGCCACCCGCATTGGAGCAGCGTGGTGGGTGTACGCTCCATATCCCCTCTCCTATAAGGAGGGAGGCCTGGCCCTGTAGTGGGCCGTTAATAGGCTGATAATGATGATGATGATGATAATAGACATACAGATTAAACGAAAGCCTTAAAATAACTCAAATATGTACTGAATACTTCCTAGTAGTTACTTTACGGAACTGCAACATGACCTATGAATAACTGATTTATTTTGATACTTTTTGAGAAAAACTGACGAATGTAAGCGACAACATTAGCGAGATTCGGCAAGACTAAAATTATTCACTAACCACAATATTTCATATACACAATACTTGAAAATGTATTATTAAATATTCGCGCAATTTACCTGACCTAGAGAAATAAATTTTCATGCAAATGATTATAAAGGATATCATTTTCTACGCTCGCTTTTGAATACTTTTCACAGCATAAACGAAATTATTCTTTCATATGGTAATTGTGAAGTTTTGTTGGGTACATATTACCGTAAAATGCAATTCGACATAATAAACTACGCCGGTATCCTGAAAATTTCATAAATTTATATGAATGTAGAACTCGTAATGTACTCGTAGCTTTATTATTTTATAGTCACTTAGAGGCAGATTCTCATACACATCCACATAATTGCCCGAATTCATTATGATCAATTGCGAGAAGTGAGGAGGAGTGTGAGAGTGAGGAGGAGTCTACCTACCGCTGCCGTATGCGTGAGTGAAAGGGAAGCCAGACAGACTGGCGCTTTGGCGCGCATAAAAAGCAGTATACTCTCCAATAAAAACTTAGTACTTGAATAGATATGATAATTAGGCACATTTATTTAATTAGTCACCGCTTAATATTCTCTCTTTATATCGGCGAGGACGCGAAGCTATTGACGCTGGCCATTGTCCTGGCCATTATTATTAACATCGTTACAGTTATCGTCGTTATATTATTAGCCTAAGTCCGCGAACCCTCATTGGAACAATCCAAATATCTTATGTTATAAGTACAACACAATACTTTAAATTATTATTAGTAGTTATAGCAGTCTCTTTTTTTACTACGTTAAACCAAAAAAATAGGTTCATCATCATCATCATCGTCATTATCAGCCTATTAAAGGCCCACTATAGGCCTCTACTCTCCACTCCTTGTAGGAGAGAGGATATGGAGTGTACACCCACCACGCTGCTCCAATGCGGGTTGGTGAACTTAGGGTGATAATGTTTGATTTATTAACGATCACTATCAGATGTTGATGATGGTGACCGGGACCGACGGCATAACGTGCTCTCCGAGGCACGGGAGTGTAACAAAACCAACTTCCAAACTTTGACCTTGGAATGTACTGAACATTTCATAGAAGAATGAAAAAGCTAAGAATTATTCTATGACCTGACCTAGGAATCGAACCCAGGACCTTTTTTTTTTATTGACTACAAGTTAGCCCTTGACTGCTATCACACCTGAGGTTAAGTGATGATGCAATCTAAGATGGAAACGGGCTAATTTGTTAGGAGTAGGATGAAATCCACACCACACGGTTTCTACACGACATCGTACCGGAACGCTAAATCGCAAATACGTATTTGTCGGTAGGGTGGTAACTAGCCACGGAAAAGCCTCCCACCAGCCAGACCGAGACAAATGAAGAAAAATCTCAATCTGCCCCGCCGAGAATTGAACCCAGGACCTCCGTCTTATAAATTCACTGCGCATACCACTGCGCCACGGAGGTCGTCTAAACCTCGTGATCGAAGTCTAACCACTAGACCAACGAGGCAGTTAAAGGCTCAATTCGGACCCTGAGGTTCTGAGTGCTAGGCCTGGGTCAGGTTATGAAATATTGTGTTTTTTTTTTCAAGTCTTAATTTGTATTTCAATTTTAGTGTTCTAGTTGCAAAGTTGGCGGTGTAACATTAAGACTGAAGACTATGTTTAACTATCGATCTCAGTCGTATTCATGACAACCTCCTAATGATGGTTTCAAACCAAACCAACCGCATTGAAACCGCGTTCTGGTTTCAAGCTCCATATCCCCTCTACAAGCCTGGTGGAAGTGGACTATAAAACATTGGTCGATAATAAATAACTTTGTAAAATCAAGTTAAGAGTTCTTATGCATAGTACTTACTAGAAGTATCATAGATAACATTCGACAGGCGAAGGGAAGTTGAACCTCTTTGAAAGTTCAAAGTATTTGGCAGAAGCCCAGGATGTGCAAATTTAACGCATCTGAGTTAAATAGATGGGATCACCGCAAAAACAAACTTGCGTCTCTTTAAATACATAGTAAGAAAATTATTGCTCCCCTGTCTTATAAAGCTGTAACGGATTGTAAGCAACACTTCAGCTGTGATTTACTAATTGTTTTCTTATGTCCGTTTCGTTAATTTACAACTGTTGGAAATTCGTTTAAGCATCGCATATTTTTTTAATCATAAATTAATGCTCTTCGACCTAAAATTCGAATAGTTTTCATACAAATAGGCGTAGCTTTTTTATGATGATAAATTTTACTATTCATTGAAATCCTTCGCATATTATAAATATGATTGTTTTTTCTTGTTATTTAAAGTAATATAGGCTACTAAATTACCGGGCAAACGTCGTTCTGCTATATATATTATATAAATTTAATATATTCTTTTTTCTTTCATAATAAATGTTTATTTAAAACTTAGGAACTTGGGGATGAGGGTATTAGGATTAAAATCGGTCAAGCTGTGACGATCATAATCGTACATACTAACATATATAATTACACTAAAAATAATTAAAATATATATATATACATGTAAAATATATAAAAGTGTTTTATTAAAGAATAGTAAAACGATAAACAACAGTGCTTAATATTAAACGAGTAATTAGAAGTATGTTCTAATTGAACGCACAATCGTGAAGCGCTCCTCATTCAAATTTGTATACATATTGTATGTCAAATACGCCCCGAGGGCTGTCGGAGGCGAAAGTGACTGTCGATCGAATGTTAGATCGAAGGATCTGCTCAGTGTTTGAGCGATGCGCGATGCGCGATGCGCGATGCGCGGTGCGCCGCTCCGTCTGTTTCAGTGCTCCGCGTTTGTGTCAGTTCCTATGAGAATGCGGTGTACCGACAGTGACGCGGTTTCATTGAAACTCTGTGTTTTCATCGAGCGATGAATATAATACATAGAGGTCGGTTATAAATAGTGTGAGAAGGCATATATGGAAAGAGATTAATAAGCAATAATCCATCAAGTAAGGTTATGCACCCTTACTAAGAAATATAGAATTTAATATAATATAAATATATTAACATCTTCATATAAATATGCCTTGACAGCTTGGGCATTTACACAATAAAATACGACTGTTGTATTTATATCTATGTTTAAGCTTTTTGAACGCATAACACCTCGTAACGAGGTATACTCATCTGATTGGTTGAGGAGTGAGATACTAGCCACTTACATTTGGTTCAGCTCTGAATCTGCATCTGACGAGATGTTTGAAACGGATGTCTGAGCTCTATGTTGACTTACTGAGTGCCTTATTCTCTTCTAACTTCTCACAATTAGAATCCAATATAAAGAGGAACACACCTCTATAAAATGTGCTGTTTTCGAACGCCTTACACCTCGGTATCGAGGTATGAAATTTAAGAGGAACACACCTCTATAACTTGTGCCGTATACATTTCTCTCACACAGAAATGATTTAAGGGGGGGGGGGCTCCGGTTTCTCTAATAAGAGATTCGATTATTAGATTCTTTCCACAGAATCGTGCCGGTTCTTTGAACGATTCGTTGAGCTGTGCGACGCGGTCGGCGCAGAATGTTCTAGCAACTAGCGAAGTTTATAGAGACATTAACGGAGGCTGCATTCACGAAGTGTGGCTATCATATTATAATTATTAAGTTAGACGTTTTGCGGTAACCCTCACTCGGCCCGGGCATCATAGAACTAGCATTTCTGGTAGCGGGCCACCGTCATATTGCGGGATGGAGCATATGACCATCTTTCAATAGAAAGATGCCATCGATCTAAAGTTTGTCTGAGGACTTACTCTGATCGCTCTGTGTGCGTATCTGTAATACCATTCTAATATTGAACGGAATTGACCATCTTTCAATAGAAAGTTGCCATCGATCTAAAGTTTGTCTGAGGACTTACTCTGATCGCTCTGTGTGCGTATCTGTAATACCATTCTAATATTGAACGGAATTGACCATCTTTCAATAGAAAGATGCCATCGATCAAAGGTTTGTCTGAGGACTTACTCGGATCGCTCTGTGTGCGTATCAGTGATACCACTCTGATATTGATTGGAATTTTAAGTTCTTAAGAGAATTTGATTCTAATCACATTTTTGGAACTATATAATACACGAAGAGGTCCCATAAATGGGAAACACTTCGTGTATTGAAAAATATAAAGCAATTAATTTATAAAACATGAAAGGGGCCACATATATGAGAATCAGTTCAAGTAATAAATACAGTGAGAAAGTGTGAGTTTAGGGATAGTCAAGATTTGTTTATGGTTGCATGAATTTTATCTTCCGAAACTCTAAAAGTACTTGAGTTATTTATGGACATAACATTGATAATAGGGTCCTAATCGAAAGACGATCCCATAATAAACACCGTGCCATGAGTGCCGTTTATGCCCGCTCTACCAATTGGCGAATATTGTGGTGAATGGGCGACATTACGACCAATGGGCAAATTTAGAAAAATATTTCCATATCCAATGTTGACGTAAAATATCGCGTATACGCGGAGTTACCCCCGCTGCTGTGACGCGGAAATTGATAGCTGACACGGCAAACTAATACCTAGGAGTTTTGCAATATCCTTCCAGCATTACCGAGACTGACTTAGCAAAACACCTATGGCAAAAAATACCTCAAAAATGCAATCGTGTTTTTTATTAATTATTAATTATTTTTTTAAATTATAATTGTTTTTTTAAATTATTATCATTACTGAATACTGACTGACGTCAAATGCTCCGGCGTCTTGGTAGGATTAATAAACACCACTGTTTTAATTATTACAGCTAAGTCATGAAGTACCTAGCTAATTATGATATTACTTTCATGACGTTAATAACAGTTCTCTACCTGCAATGCTATAATAAATTAGTGCACAGTTATGCTGGCTCACATAAACCGAAAAATCCTTTATAAATGTATAAGAACAACCTCTTCATAACTTTTCCTGCGGAAGTAAGCGTAATTTCGAATGTATCGAGTTATGAGTTAAACGAGACTTGACTCACGAATATCTTTTCATCGCGCTCACTTAACAATTCATAACTGAATAAGACATAAGCATAAATTCAACGTGTTATCAACTTTTCCCTTTATATTGTTCTTTCATCAACTCTGAATGAGATGTATACTGATAGCTACAGGAGTATCCCCAAATTTCAATTGTATGTAAATGAATCGAATTCGTTATTTGGGTGTCGTATTGAAATTTTGATATTCGATATTTTCATCAAGCGAAGAATTAATTAATATTTGTTTTTCGCTTAATGTTATGTGACCGATTAACAGCGATCTCTTGATGTTAAGCAAAAATTTATTTTTGGTTTGTATTTATAGAGAACACACACACAGAAAAATTCTGTACCGTAGTATTTCTATTGTATGTACCTTTAATACATACGGGGTGGTAAAAATGTTGCGTAGAACGCACAATTTAGAATGCTTGACCACTCCCTGTCTGCGCGGACTTTTAAAACATATTATAATTTTCTGAAATTTTCCAGTTTTGTGAACAATTTTCGCAATTATTAACAAATGTTTAAGAACCTTCTAACCTTCTAAGAGATGAACAAAATTGGTTAAATTGCTTCCCAAGTTATGGTCATGAGAAATAGGGCTTTTTGATATATAAGTATAGAACAAGTTTTTTCCAAAAATATATTACGTTGGTGACGCTAACCAAAAATTAGATTTCGACGTGACCTGATTTGCAAACTTCAACATGGCTAAAGTGCTATACAATTATTTCAATTTATGCGAATACTTAAAGCGTCTCTTAACAAGGTACATAACTGTTTAATGCATGACTGCATTCGAGTTTCAGTGCCTCTTTTATGGTCCTATAAAACTGAACAATTCAGCTGAGGTTCTTGTTTGAATGGAAAATAAAGCCGTTCATTCATACAGTCTCAGCAATTCCCTGATTTTCTTGTTAAAAAAGATACAGGGTCGGATTTCGTCACGCCATATTTTATTAGAATCGCCATTAAAACTTTTAATGTCATCATCATTAACAGCATATGTATTTCAATAGTTCACTAAAGGGCCAAGGATTTTTTATTATTCCCTCAAGCATCAGGCGTGGGTCAAATACACCTAACAGAACCGATTTGGTGCTTAGATCTATCACGCAGATCCAATGCGTGTTGTTAGGCATAGATTGATAACGTTTGACTCAATTATAATTGCTATCAGTAGCTAATGTTAATGACCAGCATGCCGTAATCTTCAAGACACGAGATTAAACACGTCCATAACTCTATCTGCTAGCTATTGAGAATTTCTTTTACGAAAGAAAAGCTGAAAATGTTACAACTCGAGCCTCGGACTCCATAATATTTATCCTTCTCATATAACTTTAAATATTGAGACTGTAAAAATGAAAAAATACAGATTTATTTTTAAAATTTGTAAGTATGTTCGTAGATATAATTTAAAACTATCAAAAATAATTTCATTACATGTAATTCGGTTGCGCGTCATTACGCGCAACCGAATTACATGTAATTTATTTATTTCCATCCAGGACATTTCCTGGATGTCAAATTAATTCTAAAATTTATGATTGACGCAGTTAGTTCAAAGCTACGATTTTAATTAATAACATTCGCAGCAGCTTTCGTTATTTAATTTTAATTAATAGTTGGTGATTCGGTAGTATATTAGTCCAGATTTACAACAATCTAAACTGACAGTTTACGACATCCTTAATTTACGCGCGTCACTGATCTATCAATAATAATATAGTTTGCTTTAATTTAGTACTTCTTCCATTATACTATAAAATTACATAGAATATAGTTTTTATTCTAACATTCAGACAAGACATTTTCTTTTTAAAAAACAAATTAAACGTATACATACTTGTTAAACTTACAGTGCCGTGGCAAAAGACATCCCTAAATATGATACAATAAAAGTAATTAAAATAGATAATACGACTTACATAAAAATGGTTAAGTGGTTAGTTTACATGCAGTTGAGTATCGGTACGTGAGGTATACCAGCTAAATCTCTCTACAATCTGCTAAAAGACATTGGCCTGATTCTATACTGGATCAGCTGAGTTTCCTAGTTCTCTCTAGTTGGATCTGACCAGATTTGATTGGACAGGGAGAATAATTTAAGCCGAGGTGTTGATTGGTTACTAGGAGCTTCTTCAAAACGCACCAAAACATAAGCTTCTACTTGTTTATTATGAACAATGAATAACAGATTAATTTTGCTTTTCTCCTTGAAAAACTAATAAATATTACCTGCAATGTCACCAATTCTGTCTCATTCTGAAACTAGGGAACCTCAGTAGATGTTAATTCTATGAAATTCGATAGTAAAGCTACATAGTTACACACGTTGTAGTTACAAGGCACTTATAGTAATTAAAGTATAAACCATAAATACATTTTTAAATATGACCAATATTTCCACTCCCTTCCAATTAGTCGTCGATTGTTTAGGAAGTTCGCACGACAAAAGTCCAATGGACTAGTTAGACCTATGACCAAAACCAAAAGCAGTACTAATACCGTGAAGCAATTGAAGCTTGTAAAATTATATTAATTATGATACTATAATTAAATATCTTTGATTTTTACATAACTATTACCTGTACTGTAACAGTTAATACATAAAAGGTAGCCTGTTTACTTTTACTAAAATAATAGTCTTATTACGATTTCACAGCGAAATGTTACACAAAAATAAACAACATCCTCCTTTATTAAAGTAGGTTACCAAAATATACACAGGATCCACGACTTTTCCGACACGTAAAATATTTAACGAGAGAAAATTTTTGTGATGTTTTCATAAACGCCCTTTTATTTTCCAAACCACTGAACAAAGGTGTATAGGGGGAATTAATTTAGCTTGAAGCAGCTTTTCTAAAGTCAAATCTTTTTATGTGCTATTAAACATAAAATAAAATAATAATCACAAACTCCAATTAGCTAGCTTAGATAGTGCATAATACATACATACATACATTTTTGATTGCTACTTCGAATCACACGAAACGTATTTTATTACATTAAATAACATCATTTATTCATCACGATTTGCCTGTTTTAATGGTCAACTACAATGTCAGACCTCCTTTACAGGAGATAGGATTTGTACTTTAAACTTACTACGGTGCATAACTTAGGCTTAGGGTGGTATTTGACTTTATAGCGGGATTGTTGAAAGTGATTTTTGACACATGAGATTGAAACTCCTTGCTAGTGAGAATTCTGGGTAGAGGGATAAGCTCAACGTATCATAGCCCGACTCAGGACTCGAACCCAAGACCTTATGATTCGAAGTCGTATAAGCTAACCACAGATCTATAGAGTTACATTTTCAAAATCAAACAACATTTCATAATACATACATAATAAATACATAAACATCACGCCTTGTTCCCATAGGGGTAGGCAGAGACCACATCCCTCCATTTGCCACGGTCCTTGCATACCTCCTTAGCTTCTTCCACTCTCATTAATCCTTTCATACAAGTTCGTCGGTTTAGGGTACTCTTAACCTGGCCATTATTTAAAATGTCCTGAATTTGGTTCAGGAACATTCGCCTAGGTCTTCCCCTTCCAACATTTCCATTCACCCTCGCCTTGTAAATCTCTTTTGTTAATCTTCCTTCATCCATTCTCTCTACATGTCCAAACCATCTAAGCATCCCTTTCTCAATTTTAGTCACTACATCTTCTTTTACACCACACTGCTCTCTTATTATACTATTGTTAACTCTGTCACTCAGTTTTATTCCGCTCATACTCCTCAACGCTCTCATCTCTACTGCATTTATTTTACTTTTATGCTTCTTCTGCCATACCCAACTTTCACTACCATACATGAGTGTGGGCACCAGCACACCTCTATGCACAGCCAGTCTTGCCTTCTGAGACACTTTCTGGCTATTCATAAATGCATGAAGAGCACCATTCACCATGTTTCCAGCATTTACTCTTCTTTCAATATCACTCTCACACGTTCCATCTTTCGTGAATTTACTACCCAGGTATACAAACTCTTTTACTTCTTCCACTTTCTCTCCATCTATCAAAATATTACAATCTGTCACATGTTCATCTCTTTCAAAAATCATTACTTTCGTTTTGCTGACATTCACTTTCATTCCTTTCCTTTTCAAAGCTACATTCATAATAGTTACCATTTCTTGTAACTCATTAGCAGACCATGCAAGTAATACTTGATCATCTGCGTAGAGAAGACATTTAATAAGTAACTCGTTCATTCTTAGACCACATGCACTTTCTTTCAAATCTATCAAGCAACTGTCCATGAACAAATTGAACAGCCATGGTGACGCTACACACCCCTGTCGTACGCCCCTATCCACTGGGAACCACTCAGTGTAGGCCCCATTTATTCTGACACAAGCACTAGAATTGTCATACAGAGATTTCAGTGCTCGGACCAGACTGCTGCTCACCCCATACGTGGACAATGTTGACCATAGTTCATTCCTCACCACACGGTCATAGGCCTTTTCCAAGTCAATAAAAGCACAGTACACTTTTTGGTGTTTAGCCAAAAATTTTTCAGCTATACATCGCAAGGAAAAGACCTGATCCGTACATCCCATTCCTTTCCTAAATCCTGCTTGCACATCCCACATTTTACCATTAGTTTCATTTATCAACCTTTCAACCAGCACCTTTGCATACAGTTTGCCGACAACACTGAGAAGGCTGATCCCTCGGTAATTCTTGCAATCTTGTTGTGACCCTTTTCCCTTATATAGTGGAACAATTACGGCCTTAGTCCAGTCGCCTGGAACTTGGCCCTTCGACCAACACAAGTTGAAAAGGCAGTACAACTGACCTACAACAATACCGCCTCCAGCCTTCAGCATTTCGATTGATACTCTATCATACCCAGCAGCCTTACCTGATTTCATACATTTCAAAGCTTTTATAATCTCTTCCAAACTTATCTCAAGGTTATTAATCTCACTTTCATTAATTTCTACAGAGGACATGTCTGTCCCTGCTTCATCTCTTACAAATAAACTTTCAAAATGTTGCTTCCATCTCTTCAACATCCATTCTTCACCTTTTATTATACTACCATCTAAATTTCTGACTTTACTCAGATCAGATGTAGTGGACCTTCCTCGAGCATGCCGTATAGATTTCCAGAAAAACTTAATGTTAGACTGAAAATCATCGGTAAGTCTCCTATCATACATATCTTTACATTCTTCCCTCTTCTTTCTAACAGCTTCCTTAACGCTCACTTTCTCTCTTTTGTATTTCATTCTAGCTTTCAAAACATCATCATTTGTTGCTCTTTTCATTCTTTGGTTAGCTTTTGTAGCCAACCAGTCTAACCAAGCTTTCTTTTTCTCACATACAACATCCTGTATACTTTTATCCATCCACAGATTCTTTTCTTTTTTACTTTTTCTCCTTTTAGACATCCCGCATGCATCAATGGCAGCACCTACCACACCATCTTTAAAATTACTCCAAAAGCTTTCAACCTCATGCATTTCAACAGCATTCATATCACGCTCATTCAAATTTTTCACGTATTCCTCTCTTACATCATCCTCTTGCAATCTCTCAACTTTTATCCGTTCTAGAGTGCTCGTCTTTTCTTTTGCTCGATGTCGCCATCGATTAAAAAGACCACTAACTCGGCAAATAACCAGATAGTGGTCAGTATCGATTTCGACACCGCGATGTACTCGAGCATCCAGAATGTTTTTCTTCAATCTTTCATCCACTACCACAAAATTTCATTTAAAATATATTTCCTAAATACAATATTATAAAGGCACATTCGAACAGTTTTAAAGATAAATCAAATGAACACCGCCATACAAGTTCAAAACGGAACTGCTTTAAAGCTAACATAGCCTTTCAAAGGAACTTCAGTTCCTTTCAAGATTCTCCGTGATTTCTTTTCCCTTTTTATTCGCTTGACTTCAGCTGCAGACTATTTAAAATAATAGAGAATATCAAAATTGTTGATATATGTTGGTTGAATTTATATTCTACATTTATGCGTCGGTATTCTAGCTTGCATGGAGAGAAGTTATATCTGATATAACTAAAGTATATATTATGAAAATATTAAAATTTGGTCTGTGAGCTTACTTTTTTGCCCGGAATATTTTAATGTTTTTTTTTATTTATTATGATGCTTTGCTAGCACTCGATGCTAAATGATGATGCAATCTAATATGCAAGTGGACGAACTTGTTAGGAGTATGATGAAGACCACATCCCATTCGATTTCTACGCGTCATCGTACTGGAACGCTAAATCGCTTGGCACGTCTTTGTTAAAAGCGTGGTGGTAGTCAGACCTGAACCAAATACAAAAATCGTAATCAGCCAAGTGGGAATCGAACTCAAGATATCCGTTTTATCAATCCATGTAGAGGTAATTGTGACGGAGTTTGCCAGAAAAGTACTGCCGCCATGTTTATTTTTGTTATCAAAACAGTCGAAACAGTTATAACCACTGAGGTTATAAATGTGGAGGTTAGGATAAATAGGATGTTTAATTCTAGAATGAATGAAGCTCATTAAGTCTAAAAGTTGTGGGCTCGATATCCGCCTGTTGGACTGTTAATAGTCTCTTTTTTATCGACTACAAGTTGGCCCTTGACTGCTATCACACCTGATGTTAAGTGATGATGCAATATAAAATGGAAGCCTCCTAACTCGTTAGGAGTGGGACGAAGTCCACATCCCTTTCGGTTTCTACATGACATCGTACCGGAACGCTAAATCGCTTAGCGGTACGTCTTTGTCGGTAGGGTGGTAACTAGCCACGGCGAAAGCCTCCCACCAGCCAGACCAAGACAAATTAAGAAAAATCTCAATCTGCCCCGCCGGGAATCGAACCCAGGACCTCTGTCTTCTGAGGCTACCGCACATCCCACTGCGCCACGGAGGCCGCCTTTTTTATATATACTTACACACAGAATGCACGGTGTATAGTGTCGTAGTTTAAATTTAGCATATACCTATAAAAAATAAACCTAAAATTTTCTTCCTCATAAAAAACATATTACATTGATTATTAGATTAATCTATCGACATATATACCTACCAGAAAACAAAAACCGTAATATAATCGAGCGAAAGCTTTGTAAATAACAGTACGTGCTACGATATCTCGGTCATAAGACGAGATTACGTAATAATAAATAGCAAACAAACTCTTACTCGATATTTGTACGTGGGAAAAATTCTCCTTTATTGTGCCGTTTTTATTTGCAAAGAATACATATTGACTTTTTTATTACTCGCTAAAGTGGGACAGGCTTCGCTTCGCATTCAATTATATCACACATAAGTACCCTACACGACACAAGAAAAAGCAATCGTACCTTGCGTTTGACGACCTCATTGACGCGGTTAGTAGGTAATGTGTGTATAAGGGCCCAATAGGAATTTATTAACCGACGAAAAAAAACGGAGGAGGTTCTCAATTCGACACGTATATATTTTTTTTATTATGGCTGGCACCGACTAGATAGATATGCTTAAGTAAATTAAAGCAACTAAATGTCATAGTTATTTTTTACTTTTTAGTGCGTTTTGAGTCGGTTCTATTTTTTGTTATTTAATGAAGAGTCAGATCGGTGTTTTATGAAAGCTGAAAGATCGCCAGCTAATTCTAAGCTGAGTTCTTGCAATAGTCTAGTAAGGAATAAATACACTTTAAGACCGAAGAAGGATTGCTTGAAGTTGCTTATTATAATGCAAAAAATATTAAAAAAAACGCTTTACACTGAGACGTTTGAAAGTCTAGACGTTTAAAACTTGAATGCTCCTAATTCAAACTGTATAGTTTTCTACAGCAAGAAACTTCGGTACGGTAGGCGAATAGACAGATAAGTAATGTTTTTTTAATGACAAAATAAAAAAATTGTCTTAAAGTCTGTGAAAGCCAAACGGATACAGGCAGGAATGTTGAGCCTAAAATATAAACAAGCAAATGAATATTGATGTACTCAATGCTATATATGATAATTATGCCAAGGGGTTTCAACCGAGTAAATCCCGTTAGAGTATCCAGAAATCCATTCTGAATTCGTCTACATTGCGAATTGAGAACTAATTAATTAATTTCAAATCAACGGGGTGTTTTAGAAATGAATCAGTCGGTTAGCCAGTGGTATTTATTATAAATCATTTCTGTCTCCCTTTTTAATACATTTCTCTACCTTTCAATACACAAGTAAAAATACGTATTTTATCAACTAAAGACTACAGCTATTGGCGCACATTGCTCCTGTCATGGCACGTCACAAATCGCCCGCCCAGGCAAAATTCTGTCCATAATATAAAGGAAGTTGCCCGCGGCTTTTATAAATGCGAGGTATTTAAAAGAGAGTTTATTTTTTTCCATGTTTTCACAAACACCTTTTTTATTTCTCGTGCCTCGGAACAAAGGATTATTAATTTAGCTGCAGCGTACAATAATATAAAAGTTAAAACGTGTGTGGAAAATGAAAATAGTCGAATGAAATAAAGATTTCATTTGGAGATATGCTCTCGCCATCGTTTCACATTTTCAAAATATGTTACGATTAATTAACGCGTGAGCTAGCCCATTAGTCATTTTTGTCCTATTCAGTATAAAAAAAAATTAAAATTTTTACAACTCGACCACTGTCAATAACATGATAGAAATTACTTTTTTATAGTACAATATTAAATTAATGACCAAAATCCCAATCAAACAATGTTAAAACACACAGTAATAACTTATAACAGCCATGTATTTCGTCAGAACCATAATATTTATTTTAAAATCTACATATCATACTCGAAGAGTCATGTTTCTCTTTTTATACCATTGAAATAATTTAAAAGTTACTTTTATTTGAACTCTCAAAGGATAAGTTATTATTATTTTATCTTATATTGTAACTTCAAATACAGATGATTATAGTTCAAAAGAATAAACAAGAAAATTTAATGAAAACAGCAACGTCAGCCAGCCGCCAAGCTGCCAGTTCTATTTTAGACATTCGCGTGGAAATTTGAACCTAGAATTAGAAACAGCCTAAACAGTGTTTTAGTTTACAGCTTTTATTTGTTCTCTACCTGTATATACTAAAAATCTTGCGGCTTATGAAAAAATATCAATTTAAAACCTTCTTTAGTTTCAAAACATTAAACTAGAATAAATTATGACCAAAATCATCTCCTTTGATTGAGTGTTCTTCAAAAGTAAAATTATACTTATTTTTATCATATAGTAAGAGAGCTTCTTTTATTTTTTCACTTATTATTATATAAAAGTAAGCTTTTACTGCTGTATTACTAAAACGCAAATAATCTCTTGACAAAAATGAAAAAAGGCGATTTTAAAATATCTAAATATCATAACGTTTTATAAGTACCTATAGATGAGAACAATAGTGGTGCCACAAAAAAAGTTTATGAGATATTTCATTCATCATATTTTGGCGGCCGAGTGGCGAAGTGGGTAGTGACTCTGCTTCTACGTCCTAGGCTGTGGGTTCGATTCCCACATCTGGAAAATATTTGTGTGATGAGCATGGATGTTTTCCAGTGTCTGAGTGTTTATCTATATATTAAAAGTATTTATGTATAATATATATAAAAATATTTATCAGATATCATAGCACCCATAACACAAGCTACTTACGAGTACACTTACTTTGGGGCTATATAGCGATGTGTGTAATTGTCTTATAATATTTACTAGCAGTCGCCCGCGACTTCGTCCGCGTGAAAACCTCTTAGGTACCCGTTTAATTTTAAAAACAGACATTCATATAAAGTGTGCTCTTTCCCCGCTACCCCTCTCAATTTAATTTTTTTATAGTTTCCCGTGAAGCAATAGCCTCCATTCCGTCCCGTGTACTAAAGATCTACATTTTTGTTAAACATTGTACGATATTACAGTACATTAACAATATGTATTTATGGCAAGCTGATGTGTATAGCTTTTAATAGTCTATTTCATTTTTGAGTCTAGCTTTCATAATAAACAAAATAATTTACAATCCGACATGCAGATCTAGAGATAAACCCGTTTAAACAAACGAACAAACTTTTTCGTATATTATATAAATATGGTCTGCCATGCCAAATAAATTGAAAGAAAAGATCAAAGATCGAATTATCAAAAGAATATCAGTACCAAAATGTTGACCCCTATTCAGAACGTATAACATAACACGGAGGAGGTCAACATAATTTGGACGATATAGCGGCAGTGTTATATTTTTTAGAAATTTTGTAATATCTCCGAAACTAATTGACACACTGTAAAAGGCAAATCTTATCTCTGTAATATCCTTGTGATTATTAAATAATTTATTTAACCAAAACCGCGGCCAAAATCCCGCGGCTGGACTCCTGCGACAATTCGGGGATTTACAGATTCTATATTAAAATTGAAAGAGGCATGGGGGCATCATAGTTGTCTGGCGCAGGGCGTAATCCAGGACAATTTCCTGATGGCAGAGCGGCTTTAACGCGACAATAGGTCGCCTGCTAAAATCGGTGCATTAACGGATTTCCCATAAAAATTCAGGTAGGTACGGGACATCGTTGAGCTCTGGTCCAAGGCAGGGTACGAAAGAAGGCGGAAACAAACTTGTGGCTCGAGACAGGAGGCTGGCGCGACCATTCGGGGATTTGCTGATTCTACATTAAAATTTAAAGAGGCATGGGGCATCATAGTTGTCTGGCGCATGACGTAATCCAGGACAATTTCCTGATGGCAGAGCGGCGTTGACGTGACCGTAGGTCGCGTGCTAAAATCGGCAGATTAACGGATTTCACCTAAAAAATTAGTTAGGCACGGGGCATCATAGAAGCCTGCTAAAATCGGTGCATTAACGGATTTCCCATAAAAATTCAGGTAGGTACGGGACATCGTTGAGCTCTAGCGCAGGGTACGAAAGAGTGCGAGAGCAAATCTGTGGCTCAAGACAGGAGACTGGCACGACCGAATCGCGCGCGAAAATTTGGGGATTTGCTGATTCTACATTAAAATTGAAATTGGCATAGTTGTCTAGCGCAGGACGTAATTCAGAACAATTTCCTGATGGCAGAGCGGCTTTAACGCGACAATAGGTCGCCTGCTAAAATCGGTGCATTAACGGATTTCCCATAAAAATTCAGGTAGGTACGGGACATCGTTGAGCTCTGGTTCAAGGCAGGGTACGAAATAAGGCGGAAACAAACTTGTGGCTCGAGACAGGAGGCTGGCGCGACCATTCGGGGATTTGCTGATTCTACATTAAAATTTAAAGAGGCATGGGGCATCATAGTTGTCTGGCGCATAACGTAATCCAGGACAATTTCCTGATGGCAGAGAGGCTTTGACGTGACCGTAGGTCGCGTGCTAAAATCGGCAGATTAACGGATTTCACCTAAAAAATTAGTTAGGCACGGGGCATCATAGAAGTCTGGTGTAAGACTGGGTATGAAAGAGAGCGAAAGCAAACCAGTGGCTCGAGATAGAAGGCTGGCGCGACCGAAGGTCACGCGCGAAAATTTGGGGATTTGCTGATTCTACATTAAAATTGAAAGAAGCATGGGAGCATTATAGTTGTCGAGCGCAGTACGTAATCCAGAACCATGTCCTGATGGCAGAGCGGCTTTAACGCGACCGTAGGTCGCCTGCTAAAATCGGTGCATTAACGGATTTCCCATAAAAATTCAGGTAGGTACGGGGCATCGTTGAGCTCTGGTGCAAGGCAGGGTACGAAAGAAGGCGAAAACAAATTGGGGCTCGAGACAGGAGGTTGGCGCGACCGAAAGTCGTGCGCGACCATTCGGGGATTTGCTGATTCTACATTAAAATTTAAAGAGGCATGAGGGCATCATAATTTTCTGGCGCATGACTTAATCCAGGACAATTTCCTGATGGCCGATTAGCTTTAACGTGAACGTAAGTCGCGTGCTAAAATCGTTGGATTAAAGGATTTCACATAAAAATGAGTAAGGCACGGGGCATCGTAGAGCTCTGGTGCAAGGCAGGGTACAAAAGAGAGCGAGAACATTTGGGGATTTGCTGATTCTACATTGAAATTGAAATAGACATGGGGGCATTATAGTTGTCGAGCGCAGAACGTAATCCAGAACAATTTCCTGATGGCAGAGCGGCTTTAACGCGACCATAGGTCGCCTGCTAAAATCGGTGCATTAACGGATTTCCCATAAAAATTCAGGTAGGTACGGGACATCGTTGAGCTCTAGCGCAGGGTACGAAAGAGTGCGAGAGCAAATCTGTGGCTCAAGACAAGAGACTGGCACTACCGAATCGCGCGCGAAGATTTGGGGATTTGCTAATTCTACATTAAAATTGAAATTGGCATAGTTGTTTGGCGCAGGACGTAATTCAGAACAATTCCCTGATAGCAGGGCGGCCTTAACGCGACCGCAGGTCACGCGCTAAAATCGGTGGAATAAAATCCTGTCTCAGTGCTCACTTGCTTCACTGGTGGAACCTGTATACAAAGTTTCAAGTAAACCCATTAAGAAATTGAAATTTTCAAATTACCCCCCTTTTCTCCCCCTAGGGGAAAAATTTCTAAATATCCTCTCTCAACGCTCACTTGCTTCACTGGTGGAACCTACATACAAAGTTTCAAGTGAATCCATTAAGAAATTAAAATTTTCAGTTTACCCCCATTTTCTCCCCCTAGGGAGGGAATTTCCGAAATTCCTCGCTCAATGCTCACTTGCTTCACTGGTGGAACCTACATACAAAGTTTCATGTGAATCCATCAAGAAATTAAAATCTTCACCCCCTTTTCTCCCCTTAGGGGGAAAAAAATTCCAAAAATTCTCTTTTGGTGGTCACTTGCGTAACTGGTGAAACCTATATACAAAGTTTCAAGTGAATCCATTAAGAAATTAAAATTTTCAGTTTACCCCCCTTTTCTCCCCCTAGGGGGAAAATTTCCAAAATTCCTCGCTCAATGCTCACTTGCTTCACTGGTGGAACCTACATACAAAGTTTCAAGTGAATCCATCAAGAAATTAAAATCTTCACCCCCTTTTCTCCCCTTAGGGGGAAAAAAATTCCAAAAACTTTCTTTTGGTTGTCACTTGCGTAACTGGTGGAACCTACATACAAAGTTTCAAGTGAATCCATTAAGATATTAAAAATTTCAATTTACCCCCATTTTCTCCCCTTAGGGGAGGAATTTCGAAAAATCCTCTCTCAATGCTCACTTGCTTCACTGGTGGAACCTACACACAAAGTTTCAAGTGAATCCATTAAGAAATTAAAATTTTCAGTTTACCCCCCTTTTCTCCCCCTAGGGGGAAAATTTCCAAAATTCCTCGCTCAATGCTCACTTGCTTCACTGGTGGAACCTACATACAAAGTTTCAAGTGAATCCATCAAGAAATTAAAATCTTCACCCCCTTTTCTCCCCTTAGGGGGAAAAAAATTCCAAAAACTTTCTTTTGGTTGTCACTTGCGTAACTGGTGGAACCTACATACAAAGTTTCAAGTGAATCCATTAAGATATTAAAAATTTCAATTTACCCCCATTTTCTCCCCTTAGGGGGGGAATTTCGAAAAATCCTCTCTTAGTGGTTGCCTACGCCACCTAACAAATATACGTGCCAAATTTCAGCTCTCTACGACCAGTAGTTTCGGCTGTGCGTTGTCTGTCAGTCAGTACATCACTCAGTAACGGAAGAGTTTTATATATATAGATTAATATTTATCATAGGAAATATTAATACTTAGTAAGATTTTACAAAAAAAAAATAAAAACACAGATTTAATATTAATACGCAAAATATGAAGTATCCATTAAAGGCAAGCATTGGCGTCATTGATTAATGTTTTTCCTGTGGGATTAGCCTGGCATATTGATCATAGCAGTACTGGGACGCCCATTGAGCTATACAGTCCCTTTTTAGTAGCTGGCTTTAGCCAGCGAGTTTTACTTTTACCAATATTATTTATTTTTACTTATGTATTCTTACAAAAATAGCATTAGATTGCCATCTTTTTAAACACAATTAATCATCAATCAATCACAGTAAATAGTGCCCTTTTATGAAGGAGCCGCATTATGAAATAGTTTTAGGACATTTAAACTTAATTTATTTTTCACGAACCAATTTGCAAACCTGTTTAACTTATTTAATCAAAAATCCTAAACAGTAAATCGTGGTTTACTCCGATACAAATCTTAAAAAAATGTCTTTGAAATTAATTGCTTATCACTTTTAGATAGACATATTTTAAAGGGCCCGTTTTATTTTACCACAGAACAAATATTTACCTTTAGTTTAGTTTATTTGACGATTTTAACGTTTATGCACAGCATCCATACAATTTTTCGCATTATCCTTTGAAGTGTTGGTAAGTATATTGCTCTTGTGGAGTAATGTCGCTTTCATTTTGAATTGCTAGATATTTCGTAAAGGCATTCCGACACGCCCCGTTCTTTTGTTTTACAATCTCTATAATTATGAACGCTTTTACTCCGTGTTCTTTTTCGAACGTAAATTCAAAGGCGCGTTGTGTGAGAGTGTCTGAAAATAAAGAGAAGTTAATATAAAAAAAAAATAGCAGGAAATGAGCTTATTTTCAGATAAATTTTCTAGAATAAATAACGGATGTTGGAAAATAAACTTGATGACGTTTTTAATAATGTAATATTGCTTTGTCATTTTTAATTCCTACTATCTTTTACAAATCTAATATTATACAATTTTCACATACATAACAAAAGTCTAGTTATAACCAGCGTCATATTATTTATTATTTTTTGTCGGAAATAATATAAACTTCAGTGAAGTCAAGCTATGAAATATTTTCTGGCAATCACGAAATTTTTAGCACTATGTGCCTAAGGTTAGGGTATCGTTGATATTAAGTCTCCGTGTTTCAGACTTCAGATAAGTAGTTCTTGTCATTATTATTACTTATGTTACTGATCATTTCAGAACCAAACATCATCACTCTAAGCCGACCATCCGCATTGGAGCTTCGTGACAGATCTAGGCTCCTCGTCTATAAGCAGGACTGAAATTATGGATGAAAATGATAATCAATAATAAAAAATTATGATCACAGGCCATTCTGTCAATTGGTCACTCGGCAAACGGTCTCGTGCGTTCAAATTGGATAATTCCACATGTAATCGTATCGCATACCGGGCTTGTTACTCCCAATCGTTATTATCTCTGATTCGTATATTTAATTGTACAGTAATTGGAAATGTTTAAACTGCACGTTTCTCTCAGTTTTTATGCCCCTTTTGATTAAAATTCTTTATGTTTCTTTTATTTAAAACAATTTCACGATCCATTTAATTGAGGTGAAGAATTTTTTGTGCTTGGTGTGATATTGTATATTTTAAAGTTGAATGATTTTTTTATCGTATTGTTTATTTTAACACTTGTATTGTGTTTTAAGTTTAAATTCCTTATTAGTATATTTTTTACTAAATCTACGTTTTAAGTATTTAAAATTAATTAAAAAAACCGGTCAAGTGAGAGTCGGACTCGCGCGAGGGTTCCGTAAATTTTAAGGTTTTCGGAATTATTCATAAACATTGATTCATGCGAAATTAAGTTGCGTCTAGTTGTGAGTTAAATATGCGGCTTATATTGCTATATCCTTTGACTGTGTTGACATAGAAGTTTTATTTTGTTATAGCTTAAAGATATTGTAGAGCCAAGTATTTGATATGAATTTCAATTTAATACCTTTACTCGTTCATGAGAAAAGAGGGTAAGTATAAATTATTAAAAAAAATTTTACTATATGATTTCACTAAAAATTTACAGATTTCATAATTTATCCCTTATCTGTGCTATATGACGTTACTTCGTACCAAATTTCAAGATTCTAAGTTTACGGGAACTACCCGTCAGGTTTTTATTTAGTTCCGTCTAGTTGTGAGTTAAATATGCGGTTTATATCTTTTGATTGTATGTTTACATAGAAGGTTGATTTTGTTACAGTTTTATAGGCCCAAGTATTTGATATAAATTTCAATCTAATACATTTAGTGGTTTATGACAAAAGGGATAAAGCTTAAAATTATTATACGATGCAACTAAAAATTTACAGTTTTCGTATTTTTTTCATTATCTGTACTATATAACGTTATTTCGAACAAAATTTCAAGACCCTAAGCTTACCTTTTGGTTTACTCTAGAAGCTTGATTTTTTTACGAATCTAAGGGACAGCAGACTTGAGTATTTGTTATAAATTTCAGCCTGATACTTTCACGCGTTTCTGAGAAAAAGGGTCTTGACAGACAGACGGACTGACAACGATGTGATCCTATTAGGGTTCCGTTTTTTCCTTTTTAGGTACGGAACCCTAAAAATTAACGAAGTACAACTTATTGTTATCGGCTATTATATTTTTTTCAATTTGACTGTAATAAAAGTTCAGTATAATTCTCAAATGAAATATTCTTTCTGTCAAAGAAACGTACTTAGTGTCTTGTTAAAAGAAATACTAGAATTACTTGCCTCGGCCACAGACTTGAAAACCACTCGTAGACATTAGAATTAATGAGCCTAATTGTTACCAGAGCCTCCTCTCTCGAGTGACATTTAATAATATCAGTTTTAATACTGAGAATGAAATAACTTTAGAGAAATTCTTGTATATAGGTATATAATTTGAATCACGGAAACGGGTTTCGGG
Source organism: Mycalesis mineus (assembly GCA_034621355.1). NCBI lineage: Eukaryota > Metazoa > Arthropoda > Insecta > Lepidoptera > Nymphalidae > Mycalesis > Mycalesis mineus. The sequence goes on along the minus strand of CM067890.1, from coordinate 13,015,695 downwards.
AGAGAATAATCGATCAAGCTAGGTTTTATTTTTAGAAATTGTATAATTACCTAGAAAAGGTACCGAGCGAGCAAAGCTCGGGTAATCAGATACTATCTTATCAAGGTTGCTATAAATGTCAACTACTTTGAACAGTAATTCTCTCATATTTTATTAAAGTGATTTCGCGTCTTAACTTACTTTTGAAAACGATTAAAAATATATATTATTCAGTCCTTGCGATTGTACTCTTAATCCGCTTCATGCATTATTATTGTTATTTCCTGCAATGACTGACAAATCATTGCGGCAACACCACGCTGATCAGACTAAATACATGTTTCACTCGGGCATCGAATTCAATTGAAAATTAATTTTCCATTATACTAGTACCACAAATTGCCGCAAAATAGTAGTTGCCCGTTTCCAATACATAAAGGAAAGTTTTAACCAAACAACTGGAATAAATAGGCCTAACTTTGCGTTTATTAATATATAAATTATTCACTATAAATACATAGTTAATAATTTATTTATTTAGTTACTTCCTGCGAAACCCCGACGACCGACAATGTCTCTGTTGTAGTAGGCAATATCTCCTGAAAAAGCTCCAGTTTCGGAGTGAAACGAGGTAGAGGATTTTCTGTGACTGTGTGACTTTTTCTCTTGTGTTCGTCGGTTGTTTACGGAAAATAGCAAAATAAAAAGAGAGGTGTTAGTGTCATTCGTTTCATGGTGCTCTCTCGGAATGTGTGTCTGCCTGTGGGATCATTACTTCACTAAGAAATAATCGAAATTGTTCTTAGCTAGATTCGATGACATTTCACAGTGGACAAAAATGCATCTATTATTCGCACACTTGTCTTCTCCATCTACCTTTATGAAGCTGAGACATAGAAACCTAAAATATTCCTACTGAAAGAGGATTGATGCATATGAAATGTGGTACTGGCGGCAGATGATCAATATATCTTGGACCGAACAAAGGACAAATGTCTCGATCCTGAACAAATTAAAAGTTAAGATGCGGCTTTTCATCATCTGTTTGCGGGCAACTCGAGTACTTAGGTCACATTGTAAGGAAAAATGCTACGGAAGAGCTCGTGATCACTGGCTAGATCGAGGGAAAGAGTAAACGCAGACGCAGCCCGAGATGATGGATGTACCAAGGAAAGGAGCCAGTAGACGCATCTATCTTAAACGCCATTCACGCGGCTGTAAATAGGAAGAAATGACATAACAACAAAAATAAATTTTTGTCATTAGGGTGTCACGATCCTCATGAATGGAAAAGAGAGTCGATGAAAATATGAAAATCTGGTAAGCCAATCCAAAAGTTTCCGGTATGATGAAAATAATTTCTGGTCTTTAAAATCGTTATTTTATCAAAATTCATAACTAGTTAATCAACTTTTTGTTCAAAAGTTATTCAAAGTTTATTTTAAAAAAATCTTGTCCGCAATATTATACTGGCTTTGTTCTAATATAGAAAAATCCTTTTCTAAATGGGATAGTAAATTAAAATTCTACAAAGAAAGCTAGTTCTAGTGTTCTAAGTAAATCAAATTAAAATTCCACAAAGGTTGTATTCTAAGTAACCACTAACAAGCGTTTTGAGGAAAGTTCTATAGTTCCAGTAATACAGGAAACATTTCACGGATGAAGTCGCGTAGAATCAAGTAAAACAACACACGCAAAACTTAAAGTTTGAAAGTAGAACTTCGAAATTTGAATGATATAATAAGTTCGAAACTCAAGTAACTTCTACTAATGTGTGCATGTGTGCGTGCTTGATAATAGTTCCATGTTTGTATGGCCTAGTTTTATTTATTTTTAGTCTTTGATTGTATTTAAAAAGTTTATGTTTAAACTAATTAGTTTGTGGTTATTTATGTTTATTGTCCATATATATTCAAAGCTACCTACTCCACACCATTTATATTGTCCTATTTTTACGAGAAGCTGCCATGTCAAAAAAAGGCTGCCATGGCAACCGTCACTCAAAGCTGAATTAGACCGTTGCAAATTAGACTGTATAACAATTACAAAGGACATATATTGCAATGTTTTAGTTGCTTTATAAAAATACAAATACGTTCTAGACTATATATATACGATATCTCGGGACACTTTTGTCGTGAATTTTGCATTACATCCGAAGTCCATAGTACTAACTATTAAAATGTCAATGGCCCAACCACATTCCTTATAGTCCTGAGTAACTAACCGAATCCACGACCGAGGTACTATTTAATGATAATAATAACACCAAAAAAAATGGATTTCTTCTATAAAATCGCAGTAATATCATTGTAATGACGAAGGCTACACGCCCGTACCGGGTTTAGGCCGTCAGTCCACTCATTATCCCACCATCCGATAATGTTCGTTACAAACTAATCCTACGCCCACGAACCCGCATTAGAGCAACACTGTGAATGTAATATTGATCATAATAATATACGAGTACGTAGGGTTATACAAATCAAGTTTGATACTACTTAGTAGCTACTTATAATTCTGACTTTAGCCTCCCGTCTTAGTAATTTAACGGGATACTCAATGTATTTAAAATCCAAACATAGCAACACTTCTAGAAGAACATCTTACTTGGCGGTTCGTCTATGTCGGTAGGGTGGTAACTAGCCATGGCCGAAGCCTCCCACTTGGAACAATTTACAAAATCTTAATCGACCCAGCGAAGAATTGAACTCAGGACCTCCGGTCATATAAATGTACTACGCATATCACTGCGCCATTGAGACCATCGAGTAAGCAAGTATCATGTCACATCTCGGCAAATTACTACTCCAAACGAGCTCTGCCACAAAGAACCCGAAAAAAGTTAAGAGGTGTCAAAGGACAGCCGGATGGAACGAAGTTTTAAATATATATACATTACCGACTTAGTAAACACAACAGCGTATAGGTTAGAACACGCACGGCTTGCTAAATACATACGTTCTGATATTGTAATAGGAAATAAGTAAGGAACTTCGTTCCAATGATATTTTAAAATTTTACGTGGATAATTTCACTAGTGAATCCCTTTAATATAATATGTAATGCAGCGGTAATAATTAATAACCTCTGGATAGATCTCTCAACTGGAACAGATACGCGTCCGGTGTGATGTGACACATCGCTTGGCTATTTTCAAACTCGTACATAAATTATACGAATTTAATATTAACGATTAATGGCAAATACAGTATGTAATTATTATTGATGATGCCTTGTTTGTATTTGATTACTTATATCAAGCTGGAATTTTGGTATTATATTTTTTTTAAATACTACAAGTACTACCCTTGACTGCAATCATATCTGGTGTAAAGTGATGATGCAATTTAAGATGGAAACGAGATAACTTGAAGTAAGAGTATGATGACATCGTACGGGAACGCTTATTTGTTTGGCGGTTCATTTTTGTCGGTAGGATGTTACTATCCACGGCCGTAGCCGCCAGAAGTAGACCTGTTATGAAAACCTCAATTGAGCCAGCCGGGAACCGAACCCAAGACCATCTTAGAAATCCACCGCGCATATCGTCAATTCGCAGATGTAGAGCTCATTGTGATAGTGTTCGCCAGGAAAGTACTACCGCCATTATTATTTTTGCCGCCAAGCAGCAGTGTGTTCTAATCTTCAGGATATCGCCATTAGGGCATTTCGTATCGTTTTCGGACTGGAAAGGCATTCAAACATAATTATGATATTACGCACTAATTTGCCCGGTAAGTCCTGTCATGATTTATATATAGAGAAAACGCGACCGTCGACCCAAAAATTTAAGAGCAGTTTCCTCCCAAAGATTAATTACTGGACGCAAACACTTATCGCGAATCTCTGTGAAGCCAAGCGTAATAAATGATTATCTAAAACGCTGGAATTGCAACGCGAATTTCAGCTGTACGAATTTGTTTGGACAGTTTAGTTAGAATACATTCTGGAAGCTGTTCACACGTACAGGGTAAAAATTCAACATGGAAGACGAACCTGTTAAGTCCAAATCTAAAGTGAGTAGTTTATTGATGATTGTTTTTTATATTATTTAAAAATTTAGTTCAGATAAATCGGTTTATAAAACCCGGATGTTAAAATTTATAAAGATTTTAATTTACTTTTATTTTTTAGTTATTTACGTTTGCTTTTCAAATTTAAAGATTTTATTTTATAAAAAAATTTTTAACTAAAATTATTTACGGATAAGCCAAGAATATGACATTATTTTAATAGACAACATACCATATACTGAAGTTAGTTAGTTAAAAATAGTGTTAAAGTTTGTAATTAATTATTATTTTGGAAAAGAGCAACTGCAGATATTTGTGAAAAAAGTACTTCTCAGTAACATTCTTTCTATTACCTTCCGAGTCGGTCATTAAAAACAGAAAGAGACCGGATGTCACAAATATGCTTGCAAAGTAAGCCTACTTGAAACAACTAAAAATCAAATCTTTGATTATAATATTATTGTGTTAGGAGTTATAATTTTTTTAGTTTTACTAATATAATGCTAATAAAAGTAAAAATATTTTTATTTTAACAAATGTTTTAATAGCATTAACTAATTAGTTTTATTAGCAGTTCGATCGTTTAGCAATGTGAAAACATTAAACAAAACGTATAATTTTTAATAATGTCGCTTAAAGAAAAGCAAAAGCGAGAAAAGTCGAAGGAAAGAATCCGATCCAGCACAAGACGAAATAAAGAAGTTCAAGGAAAATCTCTTACAATCTGCTTCGGTGGGAGAGTGAGTATTAACATAATTAATGTTATATTAAATAATGAGATGTATTTTTAGTCAAATTAGGATTTAGTACCATAAAAAAATAATTTAGTCGAAGAAGACGTTGGCTTGCGGAAGTAAATGACATACGCATCACTTGTTACTGTTATACTGTTCAGATTTATCGAAATTCGTGGAAAATAGAAAAAAAGATGTTTACTCATTTACCCCGGTAACTGCCTTATTATCCAGTAGTTAGTACATTACGAGGTTACGGGTCGAAGTCCAAAGTTCAGCTATGAAATATTGAGCTTTTGTTTCTTAGTACTTAGTACTTTAGTCTCAGTCAGTATGAAACATTATAATAAGCCCGCCAACCTGTATTGGTGCAACGTGGTGTATCTATAGGTTGTTCAATCCACGAAAGCTCGTCGTTTTTTGTTTTTTAAACGCTTACAGTGCAAGTGTGCAAAAAAACTGCAAGAATGTGAGTTCTATTACTATGTGACGAGTAGCAATGTGTAACAGAACTCACATTCTTGCAGTTTTTATTGCACACTTGCACTGTAAGCATTTGAAAAACAAAAAACGACGAGCCTTCGTGGATTGAACAATCTATAAGCTCCGTATACTGACTCCGATAGAAAGTGAAATCTGATCCTCTAGTGGGCCATTAAAATAGACTTATATTGATAAAAAATATGTTACAAATTTCAGATCAATATTGTCAGACAGCAATGACATTCTCCTCGAGGAGCCGAAAGCTTACTCCTTATCCAAAGCCAGGGAATCCCTATCCGTCCCCGCCAATGTATTGGCTGAGCTAGACGAAAATAAAATATTTGAACTGAAAGAGGTATGTTGACTTTTACGTTCGTATGCCGTACATTTTACCCCTTTATTTATACGAATTCTATTGCTTTTTCCGTGTAAATTGTGCCACAAACGCTGCCTCTATATTGTAATTTGAAATACATACGCGATTTCCTTCCTTTACTAAATATATTAATTATTTTGACGACCTCCGTGGCGCAGTGGTATGCGCGGTGGATTTATAAGACGGAGGTCCTGGGTTCGATTCCCGGCGGGGCAGATTGAGATTTTTCTTAATTTGTCTTGGTCTGGCTGGTGGGAGGCTTTCGCCGTGGCTAGTTACCACCCTACCAACAAAGACGTATCGCCAAACGATTTAGCGTTACGGTACGATGTCATGTAGAAACCGAAAGAGGTGTGGATTTTCGTCCCACTCCTAACAAGTTAGCCCGCTTCCATCTTAGAATGCAGCATCACTTAACATCAGGTGTGATAGCAGTCAAGGGTCAACTTGTAGTCGATAAAAAAAATCGTTATGGGATCGGAGGCGTTCTAAGTCGAGTAGTAAAATATCGAAGTTTTAATTATTCTAAGGAATTCCTGGCAAAAATTCGCAATCCGAAGTTGGGACGTCAGTGTTATTATAGCTCTGTGCCTCGTAGAGCACGTCCTGGCGGTGGCCGCGGTCATCATGATAAACATTTCATAGTGATCATTAAACCGTCACTAAAGCCAATCCACATTGAACCAGCGTGATGGATCAAATCTTGATCTTGAATGTTGATGACATATAATCTACTATACAGTCACCATATAGCATTCCAGTTCTTATTTATGTATTTGTACAGTATAATTGTGACAAAAATAATCAAAAATAATTGAGTTTCTGGCGAGAATCCTTAATAAGAGAAAACAAAGAAACTTCAATCACAAAGTAAGTGCACGAAAGGTACAACGGATGAGAAGGCATTGTGGGGAACAGTGAAAAGGGCTGTTTATACAAAAATATATTGCCCAGAGAAACGAAGGGTATTCTGCCAAGATTTTTTAAAGAAACATGTCAAATTTGTGAACATACCCGTCTCAGAGTCTACTATTTGATTGAAAGGACATAGATAACAAACGTATGGAAGTCTGCCCCAGAAATGTCCAGAGATGATGTTTATGTCATTAAATAGTACAGATCTTCTATTTAAATATTAATAAAGTTACTTGTAGCTAGGCAGTCGCTGATAAAAGTTATGAAGGTTAATAAAAGTTGACTCTTCATACTACGACGATGGTCACGTGATTCATAACACAAAAAATCGATTGAAATTCTTATATTTTTGATATATTTTAAAATATGTGTTGTTGATTAAAATTCATTGTGTATTTAAATAAAAACGTTAAATATGGCCATACGTTTGGACAGTCTGGTGCAAATTATGGCAATGTCCTTTCTACTTGCGTCATGACATATTTTTTTCATACTAATCATGTCTTACATGACCACTATATGACAAAATTCCTCTTCCCTTCCATCAGAGTGAAAATCCTGTGCGAGGTGTGGTTACGACAAGTGTTATGGGCTTGGGTCGAACGACCTCCTAACCTGGTCCCTTAACCGTGGAGTCATTAAGTGTTTAATAAGAGAAAGAATGGTTATAGAGTAATTATTATATCTTTTGACAGGCATTCCTTCTTTTTGATCTGGATGGAGATGGCTGCATCGATCACACCGATCTACGAGGAACTTTGGTCAGTCTCGGAGAGAATATAGATGAACAAATGATCAAAAATATGCTATCCGAGGTGAGTTTATTTAATTCACTCAAAATAATATTTATAGCCGTTGGAAATTGCCTCTTATTTCGCAGATCGTTTATAATAACTTTCAGTAAGAATAAACATACGATCGTTAGAACTATTTCAACTGTTATACAAAGTCTTGGTTTTACGTAAATGTTTTATTTGTTTTCAATAGTATGTAAACAATGTATCTAGATTGTACTTTTACTACTGTTTTTTATTAGATATCTTTTACCAGTATACAATATATGTGGTAAAACATAGTTGTATTGAAGGACCTTTCATTATAATAACCTATGGTATTGAAGGAAATAGATCAAGACCACAACTACATCCTCTGTCAACGTGCACATAAAAAGAACCATATATTGTAGGGTCGCCAATCCTTTGTATTTTTGCATCGTATACAGTCACGTTATTGTATTGTAAATAGATTTTTTTGTAAAGAGTAGTTTGGCATTTTTATCATCAAAAACTATTCTTAATAAAGTATCTAACAATATTTACTATATTTTAATATAACAATAGAATATCCCATAAGAGTAAAAACTAACAGAACAATTATTTTGTACGCCATACTTGCAAGATGTACGTTCAAATAAAGTGGCAGAAGTAAGAACTAGAGTAGTAGAAGATAGTTCTCTGGACAAGTTCTATGAAAAAGAGACCTATATTGTACCTATGTTTTTTTTATTTAAATAAAATAACGTGCCTCTGATATCTTCAGCCTATATAACAGCGTGATACCGAAAATAACATGATCTTAAACTAAACATCCACATGAAAACATTATCATTGATATGTTAGCATGGATTTGCGATATACATGTTACAACTAGATACCTAAAATAATGTTTTAATATTATTGGTCGTTGAATAACAAACTATATATTACTAAAATGGCTTGTTGTCTTTAACCTAAACATAATAAATGAACATATTCCAACATGCAAATGTTATCGTTAGTTAGTAACTGTAGTAGTAGTACATATACCTACAGATTTATGATAACTTATATAAAATAGCACTATCACGAAATACTCTAAAAGTAGTGAAACTTTATTTTGATATCTCTGTCATCTTTGGATAGACCTTTTAGGGAAGAACTACTGCCAAGTAGCATTGCTGTGTTTCAGTAAAAATATTAGTTTATATGTGGTAACACGGCTACAGAGAACTTGTCAAACGATGCAATTGATTCATGTTGATTGATCGGTACAAAGTTGATGAAATATTCGATCGCCAATGCAGAGTTGAAGTTGGCAGAAGAGGGTTTATTATTGTTAAACGATTGCAAGCTGTACTTCACTATAAATTAAAAAAAAATTAACAAAAAATAGAACCGACTCAAAACGCACTAAAATGTAAAAAATAACTGTGTCATTTAGTTGCTTTAATTAACTTAAGCATATCTACGAAGTCGGTGCCAGCCAACTTTAAGGAACATTTATTTAACGTAGTAAAGCAGTTTGTGGGTTCTAACTTCTAGGTAACGTTCCTAAAGTAAAGCCTTGGCTGGCACCGACTCATAGATATGCTTAAGTAAATTAAAGCAATTAAATGATGCAGTTATTTTTTACTTTTCAGTGCGTTTTGAGTCGGTTCTATTTTTTGTTAAAAATTTTTATTTCTTACTTTTTAGTGATTTATCGACACGTAACCTACTCGTACTATCCTCTCATAGTATATTATACCGCACTAGTAGCTAAAAACCTACTGATACTTACACAAAAACCGAAATCGCTGCAAGTGTGCCTATAAAATTTGAAGAGTTCCTTCAATATTCATAGGATAATTATCATCAGATCCTAAAATGGTGACTATGGGACCATATTGGAAGTGTGCTCTTTCTAATAAAAAAAAATGATCAAAATCGGACCACTCTGTAAAAAGTTATGCGTGGTAATACATAAAAAAAACAAATATACGTGTCGAATTGAGAAACTCCACCGTTTTTATCGTCGGTTAAAAATAAAGTCCCCCGCTGCACCTTCACCAACAGATAGAGAGATTCCAGAGGAAGGTTTTAGTTCATAATTTGTTAAGGTTTTGTTTAAAATTACTGAAATGAGACTGAGAGCTTTCAATGAATTCCTTTCTTAAATAAAAGGTACCGGTACTTTTTCAACCGACGCAAAAAAAACGGAGCAGTATGCTCAATTCGACACGTATATTTTTTTTATGTATGTACGCATACTTACGCATACGGATGACTTCATAGATATGCTTAAGTAAATTAAAGAAACTAAATGACACAGTTATTTTTTACTTTTTAGTCCGTTTTGAGTCGGTTCTATTTTTTATGTTAACATTTTTTTAACACTATTTTGCTCGCGGGCAAAGTTTGGGCTAGTTTGTTTATATTAAGAAATTAATTACAGGCCGCAAACCCGCTGGACTTCGACGCGTTTGTTAATCTACTGGGATACAAGACTTTGGAGCTCGACTCTGAAGAGACCCTCATCGCGGCCCTTTCCCGCTGGGACGTCGACAACACAGGATACATCTCTGAAGACACGTACAGTATATTAATATAATAACGTTTCATTTTCATTTCCAGGCTCTTATGCCAAATCTATACAGCAAAAATTGTAGATTTTTTTTTGTTTTCTATACAAAAGATTTAATCTTAAAATGAGTCGTAAAGGAGATATAAGGCTTTTTGTCAAATAAGTCGGCGTCAAAGACACAAAGATTAAAAAGTTTAAATACAAAAAGAGCATATTAAAACGTTTATAATTATCAATTTTCTCCCATCGAACTTATCCCTTTTTTGAGCTCGCAAAGACCGTGATAGAAAAGATACAATTAACTGTATTGAAATATTATGTACATGATCGTACTGCATTACTTGTTGAAAGCAATAATACAGCAGGACAGAAAAAAGTGGTTAATATTAGAAATACTCGTACATATAGTAAGTGTCTTAAACACAAGTTAGTAAAACGAAATTATTTGTTTTCGATTCGAGTCATTGCGCTAGAAAGCTTATAATATTAAATGTATCTTTGTCTGACCAAAGTTCGGAAGCCTCAATACTCTAGAGATTGGATAACTTAGCGCCTCGCTGGCGCATAGTTGCTCCTAACTTGCTTATTACTTACGCGGCGACGGCGTATTAATATTATTGATGGCAACCAACTTCAGCTTTTTGCGTCTTACAAACATCACGTTCTGAAATTAAGACTGACTTCACTAACAATCCGACTGTAAATGTAATGTTATTGATGGCACACGAGTGTAGTTTTTTGACTTCTTGCGTCTTCCAGATATTGAGTTAAGTAATTAAGACTGAGTTCCTTGTAGATATAATAATCCATAATCCAAATAATCTTATATTTGACTGTAAAAATTTAAATCTTTTGCTTATTTATTTATTTTTAACATTAATTATCACTTCAAGGTAAGGAGTTGTATATCTGATGGAGTTAATTTTCAATTATGGTTGCTATTTGATTGACTATGATTTCTTTTCTTGGAGAAAGACGAACTCAATATTTTATAACCCGATCTTTTTTTTATCGACTACAAGGTGGCCCTTGACTGCTATCACACCTGATGTTATGTGATGATGCAATCTACAACAAAAGCGGACTAACTCGTTAGGAGTAGGATGAAATCCACACACCTTCTACACGACATCGTACCGGATGTCTTTGTCGGTAGGGTGGTAACTAGCCACGGCGAAAGCCTCCCACCAGCCAGACCAAATTAAGAAAAATCTCAATCTACCCCACCGAGAATCGAACCCAGGACCTCCGTCTAATAAATCCACTGCGCATACCACTGCGCCACAGAGGTCGTCAAATCTATATCTAAAATTAGGACCTTATTTGTGAACTATAACCAATGTACTAAAGAGGTAGTTAGTCTGTTATTACAAGACAAATATACAGTAACTATTTTTATCAAAGTTTCTTGTCCTTACCATCTCTTTTTTTATATATAGCCGACATATCAAGAGGTATAATATTGCCTATAACCAAACAAAGACAATATAATGTCTACAATTAGCTGCCCTGCGTACTTTAACCATTTTCATCAGTATAAATCTTCACATGCCAATAAAGTTTCCGGTATTCCTTAAAATAAAATAGCAATGTAGCTTGTTGCAATATAGTTGCAAAGCAATAAGCATGCTCATAGTATTTCCCCAGCGACTAGTCGCGCAAATTTTTGATATTCCACATTATTTTGTTTGTCAAATCCTCGCAATAAGCTTGTATAAATTGTACGATATAACACAGACGCAATTTATCAAAACGTCTAGATACATTGTCGTTTTCATGTGAGTATACTGTGATAAGCTAGCCCAGTGGGACGTTGTTGGCGTGATCATTCCTCGGGGAGTACTGTTTTGTCAGGAATGAAGATGACAAATAGGATAACATATTCCAGAGAAAAGTTTTTCATGTACATCTTATGAAATATGTTTCGGTGAAAGCCACAGGGAGGTATACGACAGATCTTTTTGCCGAGGAAACTTTTTGTACGAGACGGTGATAAATAAATTCTTTTAACCGGATTTTTAGAAAGTTTTGCAAATCCATACATAATCCTACCCTGGAGTGCTTTACCGTTTTTAACCCACTTCAAAAAGGGAACCTCCTTTTGATCTGTATGTTTGTATATATTTTATCCTGTTCGTTCGTATGTAATTTTTTAGAACTTTAAATTTAGAAGCAAGATTTAGTATCTAACCAATTTAAAAAAGGAGGTTCTCAGTTTTAAAGATTTAATTTAATTTTAATACGTTTAAAAATATCCACCGATATTTCTCTTAGGAGCATTACCACAACTTGTACAACTTACACACATACAAAATTAATTAAGTAAGTAAGTGGATATTGTTAAACTATTTTTTCAGTTTTATTACAATGAATTTTCGTAAAATTTATTCGATGAGCTTTCATCATAACAATATCAATATCATCAATAACAAATAACAATTATTATAATTGTTCAGTAAACAACGGTTTTTTTGTCTATACTAATATTATAAAGAGGAAAACTTTGTTTGTTTGTTTGTTTGTTTGTTTGTTTGTTTGGTTGTAATGAATAGGCTCAAAAACTACTGGACCGTTTTTAAAAATTCTTTCACCATTCGAAAGCTACATTATCCACGAGTAACATAGGCTAAATTTTATTTTGGAAAAAATGAAAAATTCAACCAGAAAAGTTACTTATTTTGCGTACGCTGCGTAAACTATAAAAGATAGAACCATAAAATGTTCTAACTAATTGGAGATCTTATAAATATCTACAAAAAAGTCCGCGACACACTATATCTATCTATGTCAAGTGAGGCACAACAACCATTTTTTTATTTAAAAATACTCATGCTATTAATCCTTATCAAAATAAATAATTTCATCACTAAGTACAGTTTATGTAGATAATATTTGGTATTTAAAAGATTAAAATTGGACGTTTGGTTTAGAAGTTATGGCGAAATTAAAATATTACTATTTCTGCGTTGCGAAGTGAGCGTCACCAAGGCGGGGGCGCGCGTGCGGGAAGGGAAAATGTTATATATACGATGATGAATTAAGAATTCGATCTTTGTTCAAATATCTATTTAGTACACGGAAGTTATTCGAAGGCTAGACTCAAGAGTGAAATATACTATTTAATATCAATTTATACCCATCAGCTTGCCATAAATATATATTTTTAATGTTAATGTACTGAAATGTCATACAATGTTTAACAAAAATGTAGACATTTAGTTGCATCACGGGAAACTATAAAAAAATGAAATTGATATGTGCCTTTACACATTTTGTATGAAAGTCTGTCTTTAAAATTAGAAGGATACCTAAGAGGTTTTCACGCGGACGAAGTCGCGGGCGACTGCTAGTTTAAAAATAATTTGATGATTTCTCTTATCTGAGAAGGAAAAATATTTTCAATCCTACGTAATTAAATTGAGTGCATTAAATATTGAATTTCACAAATACTTTTTTGATTTTTATTTTTTCCGGAATAAACTTAATGTACTAATTTAATTATCTTTGTTTATTTTTATCTTTATTTACAAACTTTAGTTAATTATTTGGTAAGTAAAAATATAACTCTGATATTTATAACATTCTTGACTCTCATTTACTTATTTTGACACTTTTTAATTCTTAAAAATATTGATTTTTTATATACAAATATACAACAACAAACACGATTAAAATAATAAATAAATCTGCTCCTCACATACATTATTATAGGGTATTAGAGGCATAGTCTGGTAATAAACTAGCGAACGTCTGTAACTACAGCCGCTGGAATTTGGTGTTTTAAATTTCCCCATATATTTTTTATTCATTATAAAACATTGGATTCAAAATATCCAGCGTTATTCCATTTGATTCAAAGTCTGATTCAACTTTACCGTAAACCTTAGTGTTCGTTTCGGGCATTCAACCAAAACTTTTGCGTCGTTGCCAACGGCGCTTACCGCAAGCTATTTAGACATTTAATGACTATGAAAGTATCTTAAAGAAGGTAATTGATATGAAGTTTCTCCACAGGATTCGCCACGATTTAATGACATGGGGTGATCGTTTTACTGAAAAGGAAGCCGACTACGCCTTAGACGAGGCACCCGTCGTAAAGAAGGATGGAGACAACTTTATTGATTACAAACAGTTTTGTGCGACTCTCTCAGGACTTCGAAAGCCTAACAAGAAAGCTTTAGAAGTCGAAAATAATTGTTGAATACATAATTGGTATTATATTGTTATGTAAATTGCGCTTATATTGATTTTTGTATCACTTTGAAGAGTAAAACATATTTTTTCAAAAAGTTTTCTTGCATTTTATTTTTTTTATATATTTGATGGTTGTAACAATATAGTATATTTATATGAGGATCTGTATTTGACATATTATGCTTAAACACATATACCTTTGTATATAAAAGAAATCAAATGCAGAATTCTTGTGTTATAAGGCTTTCTTTTGTCTCTTATAAGAAAGTTTAAAAGACTTATATCATTTTCATAATACAAGATGTTACAAGAACGCCTCTCGTAAAAATGGCATTTCAAGTTCTTACAAAGTTTGTATAGTATGTATTTCTCTCTTTCTTGCCAAATGTAACTGTTTGTTACCATTAATATGAGGTGAAATAGTCAGACTTCTCTGATTTCCTGACGCATACACGAGATACCTACCTAAGAGTGAAATGAAGAATATAAATAAAGAGAAGTTCCGCAATTATTATTTTTTTTCAAGCGCGATATTTCAAAAAGTCATTTTTTTTTAAATTAATGACTTTTCGCAGATCTGATGTGGCAATGGGCGGGGCACTTCGAACAGCTGATGGACGTTGGAGGCCAAGGTGGTAGATTGGCGACCCCGCACCGGAGAGCGCAGTATCGGTCGACCCCAACCAGGTGACTGCCGATGACGTCGGTAGGTAAACATAGTTGATAAAAAATGCTATGCAATAGCTTTACCGCGGCAGTCTCTGAGTGCCACACGTCTTTTTTTATATATTAGATGGTTGTAACAATATAGTATATTTATATGAGGATCTGTATTTGACATACTATGCTTTAACACATATACCCTTGTATATAAAAGAAATCAAATGCAGTATTATTGTGTTATAAGGCTTTCTTTTGTCTAAATTTCTATTAAATGAAAGAAAGTTTAAAAGACGAATGTAAAAAAAATTATATCATTTTCATATTACAAGATGTTACAAGAACGCCTTGGACTGTAAACTTCAGTGGAGCGCTCATAAACTGGCACTTCATTTGCAGTGAGAAAAATAAGACAGTTTACCGATGTAGAAACAGTTTGTTTATCCACAGTGTGATGTATTTCTCTCTTTCTTGCCAAATGTAACTGCTCGTTAACCAGTCCTTAGCAAATTTAAGTAGGTGCAATAGTCAGACTTCTTCAATAACCTAGTTTATGTTAAACAAAATATAAATATGTATAAACAGAAAAAGGATTAAACGACCGTCTTCCTAGAAACGGACATAAGTTAGTGATTTCCTGACGCATCCGATACCTACAAAGAGTGGAAATGAAGAATATGCCCAATTCAGTTTTAGATCTGCCATTGCAAAGTTAAACAAAGATTAAACCTCACTAAGAGACAGGGTTATTAACTTGATAATTATTACAAAATATGTTCAAATCCAATTGGATAGGCTTTCAACTTCACACAGGAAATAAAATAAATAACTTTAGTAAGAACACTTAAGTCCTGTCACTCCTTCATAAATTTTGAAAAGTATATTGTATAGGTACACATAAGTAAATTGTTTTTATATTTATGTGTTTAGGATCTGGGTAAAACTTCAGGGTACAGATAAGAGATAAGATTAATAAATATTTCGTAAAAAATGGATATAATAACTTACTCTAGATCATCCTTGAAAACATCGAAGTCTGTAAACATCAGCTCCACTATCTGATGGGGGGCTGCGACGAATGTATACAAGATGCAGATACCCCGGGGATAGGGTAGTGGGTAGTCGGGGCTGCTAAATGTACCCCGCTCTTTGCCATGCGTCGATGTGAAGCGAACGCAGGAACAACCTGGAACAATAACAGAACAAATAAGTGATAGTACCTATCTAATTAATGCTACCTTACTGGTCCAGTTCTCCCGGTTATTCTTTTTAACAATAGGGTGTCGGTTCGTAGCCGATGTAGACAGCAAAAGCAGACAACATGTCGCAGCGATTCTACTAATTTCTATGTAGGTATTTATTTTAACACATGTTTTTCATTGAAAAATACGTGTAAATTGTCATCATCATCATCATCATTAACAGCCTATCAACGGCCCGCTACAGGGCCAGGCCTCCCTCCTTATAGGAGAGGGGATGTGGGGCTTACACCCACTACGCTGCTACAATGCGGGTTGGCGGGCTTAGGGTGATAATGTTTCATTTATCAACGATCACTATCAGATGTTGATGACAGTGACCGGGACCGACGGCTTAACGTGCTCTCCGAGGCACGGAGGTGTAACACCACCCACTTCCCGACTCCGGGCTTGGAATGTACTGAGAATTTCATAGAAAAATGAAAAACTCAGAATTATTCCGTGACCCGACATAGGATTCGAACCCAGGACCTCGTGATCGAAGTCAGATAGACTAACCACTAGACCAACGAGGCAGTCCATTAAATTGTATTTCATAGAAATTTATTTTCATTCATTCACAAACAAATACTGTAATTGCTATAAGTTGTTTGTTGCTATCGTTTACCGTAGATTGGCTACGAACTCGCCCCCTTAGCCTATATTGCATTGGACAGCGTCGTAGAACTATTGTGATATACTCTGAACCCCCTCTCCTAAAAGGACATACCACTATAGATAGTCTTTAAAATTAGGCTGATGATTCAATAGGTCCAACTGCCTCGTTGATCCAATTAATTGCGATTTGGGTCTGAACTACAAGATATAGAATTGGTATTGGACACAGTCTTCGAACAGTGCGTGTTGCCAGTGATGACATACGGATCCGAGACTTGATCGCTAATTGCGAGCTTCATAAGAAGGCAGAAGAACCAAAATAACCGACATAGCTTAGCGAGTCGCAGAACTGAAGTGGCAATGGGCGGGGCACGTGGTTCGAACAGCTGATGGACGTTGGGGGCCGAAGGTGCTAGAATGGCGACCCCACACCGGAAAGCGCAGTGTTGGTCGACCCCCCACCAGGTGACAGCTGCTGGCAACAGGCGGCTCAGGATCGTTGTGTTTGGAAGTCCCTAAAAAAGGCCTATGTCCAGCAGTGGACGTCCATTGGCTGATAATGATGATGATGATGATGATTAGACACAGAACATTGACTTTTTCCCAATAATTACTAAGTAGTAAGTTAGGGTTGACAAGTGGTATTAGAAGTACCATCTGATACAAATTTTATGACTCTAAGCCCGCTAACCAGCATTGAATCACCGAGATGGGTTTGAATTACAAAACTCTCTATTCTACTGGAGGAATAGGCCTGATTCCTGTTGTAAGCCTATCAATATGAGAAGATGACGACAAAATTATTTTCAGTCTTTTTTAAGTACTTTGTTATGGTTTCATGTTTCAATATTATATAGCAGTATATTGTGTGACCAGTCAACAAAAATTTAAAATTTGTTCAATACGAATTTAAACTCACCAATTATTTATATCCCGAATCGGAATTACTAGGGCGTTAATTATTAAAGGAGGTTACGATTTTACGAGAGCCTACAATTTTATTTCTTTTTACAGACCATTCCAGTTTTTAAAAGCTTAAAACAAAAGGGAACTGAATTTTAGCTTGCTCTTAAATATTTGAGTAACCCGAGGTCTGGTTCAGAATTAGAAAGCCTTCCCAACGAAGATGTGCCACGATGCGTTAAAAAGGTTTGAGTTAAAAATCGCATCTATTGAGGAATTCTTCTTTTTTGAAAACCAGTTAAAAAGCTTTTAAAAGAATTGGCGATCCACTTTTTATCTACTCATTTGTTATAATTATTAATTAAAAAAAACCTCTTATCATTAATAGTATTTTTTATAATTTGTGGCAATAGCTTGCATAAGTAAAAGGTAAATCCTGTTCAGAGTTCAGGCCCTTGATGAAATTGTTACAAAAAAGTAAAAGTAATAGCATATTAGACATCTTTTGGATTGGCCTGGACTGAACCAATTACCTGGGATATAAGACTGGACCACCTGGTTAGCAAAAGGCAGTCTCGGTTATTGGATGTTAGAATATGATAACATCAATGATGATTTTTAACCGACGAAAAAAAACGGAGGAGGTTCTCAATTCGACACGTACGAGTATATTTTTTTTATACCACGCATAACTTTTTACAGAGTTGTCCGATTTTGATGATTCTTTTTTATTAATAGGACATACTTCCAAGGTGATCCCATTGTCATCATGTTAGGATCGGATGATAATATCCTGGGGAAATTAAAGGGACTCTTCAAATTCTGGAGGCACGGTTACAGCGATTTCGGTTTTTGTCTCGGTATCGGTAGCTGTTTGGCTACTAGTGCCGTATAATATACTATGACAGTATAGTACGAGTACGTTACGTGGCGATAAATCACTAAAAAGTAAGAAGTAAAAATTTTTAACAAAATATAGAACCGACTCAGAACGCACCAAAAAGTAAAAAAAAAACTGTGTCATTTTGTTGCTTTAATTTACTTAAGCATATCTAGGAGTCGGTGCCAGCCAAGTTTAAGGAACATTTATTTTACGTAGTAAAGCAGCTTGGTTTTTTTTAGTGCGTTTTGAGTCGGTTCTATTTTTTTGTACCAGTAATCTTGGTTTAGTTGAGATATAACCTCAAAGCTGCAAGCGATTATTCAAGTCGAAGTATAGTATAATCGTAGCTCGGAGCCGAGTCCGGAAATTGAGCCGGCTCGACCACACCATCCGGATCCGACCCACTGATATGGCATTGGGGATTCCGTGTAATATCTCAACTTAATATAACCCAAATCACATGAGTTAACTTCATGATATTTGGTGCATGCTCTTCGAATTTAGGCAATGTAACTAAATTATTATTTGAATATTGTATACCTAATATCTCAAAATATGTTTCAATGGCATGAGATAACTTCATGATATTGGCTGTATGTTCTGCAAAGCAGTGTCACTAGATGATTGTTAAATATTAACTTTAGAATGTATCTAACTCATCAGTTATTCATTTCAGTGCAATCTATAGTATTAAAAGTAAAATGCTCATATAAATTCATAATATTTCTTACGGACCTTTTGAGAATTGGAGCTTCAAACTCACCATGCCCCAGTACGAGCTTAGGCTGATAATGTAGTTGTGTAGTTGACTTTTGTAACCGACGAAAAAAAACGGAGGAAGTTCTCAATTCGACACGTATATTTTTTTTATGTATGACCACGCATAACGTTTTACAGAGTTGTCCGATTTTGATAATTATTTTTTATTAGAAAGGGCATACTTCCAAGGTGGTCCCATTGTCATCGAGTTAGGATCGGATGATGATATCATGGAGAAATTGAAGGAACTCTTCAAATTTTGGAGGCACGCTTACAGCGATTTCTGTTTTTGGGAGAGCTTTGGACTAGTGCCGTATGATATACTATGACAGTATAGTACGAGTAACTTACGTGGCGATAAATCACTAAAAAGTAAGAAATATTTTTTTGAACAAAAAATAGAACCAACTCAAAACGCACTTAAAAGTAAAAAATAACTGTGTCATTTAGTTGCTTTAATTTACTTATGCATATCTAGGAGTCGGTGCCAGCCAAGGTTTCTACTTTGAGGACGTTACCTAGAACCCACAAACTGCTTTACTATGGAAAATAAATGTTTCTTAAACTTGCTGGCACCGACTTCATAGATATGCTTAAGTAAATTAAAGCAACTAAATGACACAGTTATTTTTTACGTTTTAGTGCGTTTTGAATCGATTCTATTTTTGGTTAAAAAAATTTATTTACTTTTTAGTGCGTTTTGAGTCGGTTCTATTTTTTGTTAAAAATTTTTATTAACGATAAAGATCAGTTGTTAATATATAATGTAAATTGACCGCTTAACACGGCCTACTCCGATCTGCTATTGAATTCAACATTTAAATCTTGATTTAGAGCACAAAATTTAAGATTTGATCCGAAACCAAAAATACATTAACCACTGGATGCGGCAGATCCATTACCATAACAAATATGGATAGAATTTTTTGATATTATGAAATTTGATTTTATGATTTCGTAACTCTAGTGGCTAGCCTATGTAGCTTTTGGGTTCGAATTCTGCGTCGGGTGATAGAATAGAATAGCTATTCTTACTTTTAAGAATTTTTCAGTAAAATTTAAGATAGAAATCCAAAAGTTGGTGGTGTAACACCTCCGTGCCTTGGAGAGTACGTTAATCTGTCGGTCTCGGTCTTATCATCAATATCCGATAGTGATCATTAATAAATTATACATTGTCACTCTAAACCCACGAAAGTAGCATATATATCATAATTATATACCTTCTCCTTCAAAGAGGAAAACCTGGCCCTGTACTGGGCTGATAATAATTACAAATGTCGGTTAAATGTTTTATAAGAATATGGAAATCCTTAACCAAAAACCCAAACCACCGACGTCAATTAGCTCTACCAATGTTACTCTAACTACCACGGCAGGTTTATCCTCAATAAATTTAAACCAAATTTATTATGCCATCCATCTAAATTTAGCGCAATATTTATTGGGCTCCGAATTTCGTAATTGCTCTCGAATTGATCGTCGACCTCAAATTCTGGCAGTGGATCTAGCAGCTGCAGTTATGGAGGTATGAATAAGCTTATCGAATTAAGTAATTAGAGAGAACATGCAACGTAAGGCGATGTCTATAATGTAATTATATCCACAATTATCTATTCTACTCATCGTTGTATATTATACTGGTATTAGAAAGAAGGAAAGAAAGAAAAATATTTTTATTTGATCAGACTTATATTAAATTATACTAAGCAATAAAAGTAATAAAGTAAAACAAAGACTGACCAAATAAAGGTTTCCCACTCAGCATTATGCTACAGCAAGCTGCAGCACTGGTTTTCAGGGGATACCTTTAAATGGGTAACTATACGGACTATACAATTAAGTGCGTATATTGTTCTGCGAAATTAAAAACAAACGAAACAAAAAACAAAAAAAGTTATAGAACACGAAATAAACAACAAATTAAAAGTAGCAACAGAAACCCATTTACACATTAAAAATTAAAATATTAAAATAAATAAATAATAATAATATGTATTACTGAATAGGTTATTCATCATTATCATTATCAGCCTATTAACGGCCCACTACAGGGCCAGACCTCCCTCCTTGTAGGATAGGGGATATGGAGCGTAGACCCACCACACTGCTCCAATACGGTTGGCGGGTTTAGAGTGATAATGTTTCATTTATTAACGACTATTAGACGATCATAGTTATCGGGAATAAATAATCTTCGAGGCACGGGGGTGTAACACCACCATGTACTTAAAATTTCATAGGAACATGAAAAGGGTAGAATTATTCCGTGACACGACCCAGAATTAGAACTTCGGACCTTGTAATTGAAGCCATATACGCTAACCACTAGACCAACGAGGCAGTCGAACAGGTTATTATTTACTCACAATTAATAGCTTCTGTTGTCGAATTTTTGCGACCTCTCTGGTGCAGTCAGTAATGCTTTGGTAAAAAAGGCTAATGTTCGATTCGTATTCCAATATATAATATTTTCAACGCTAGTTAAGATCGACTCTGGTTTTAGATTTCGACCGCAGCTGGCTATCATCTTACCAGCAAAGATATAGCGTGAAGTGGTTCTTTAACTTTAACCGTGCGGGTGCTGGGTGGATCGTGTAGCAGAGTGAACCCCTTCGAACTGAGCCCGAGCATTGTGCAGGTTTAAATCCTTCTGTAACTCACTTTCTCTGGTGTAGTTCTCCCTGTCCAGGCAAATTTGGGAGGATCCTAATATAGCAGCTTTCATTTCATCATCATCATCATTACCAGCCTGTAGACGTCCACTGTTGGACATAGGCCTTTTTAGGGACTTCCAAACACAACGGTCCCGAGCCGCCTGTTGCCAGCAGCTCCCTGCGACACGTTTGATATCGTCAGTCCACCTGGTTGGGGGTCGACCAACGCTGCGCTTTCCGGTGCGGGGTCGCCAATTTACCACCTTGGGCCCCCAACGTCCATCAGCTGTTCGAACCTTAATATATTTTTACTGTAATACACCACGGGTTGTTTTCACATGTTAACTAATAAACAACAATACAAATGTCGGTTAAATAGAGCGTACTAGTTAATAATAATTAATGAAGCTAAAAGGTAACAACTTTGGCAAAATTCGCCAAAACTAACCACATCGTCCGGAATTCGTAAACAGTGAACAAAATTTCACACAACAAAATTTGATTAACCTTATGTAAGAGTAACTAAGCGTTAAACTCTGAAATTAACGTAATAATTTAATGTTATACCATTTGAAGCCTCCGGGGCGCAACGGTATGTGTGGTGGTTATAAAAGACGGAGGTCCAGGGATGGAACGTGTGAAAGTGATATTGAAAGAAGAGTAAATGCTGGGAACATGGTGAATGCATTTATGAACAGCCAGAAAGTGTCCCAAAAGGCAAGACTGGCTGTGCATAGAGGAGTGTTGGTGCCCACACTTATGAATGGTAGTGAAAGTTGGGTGCCGACACATATAAAATAAATGGTAGATGAGAAAGGGATAATGGTTTGGACATGTAGAGAGGTATAAAGGATAAAAGTTGGGTGAATGGAAATGTTGGAAGGGGAAGGCCTAGGCGAATGTTCCTGAACCAAATTCAGGACATTTTAAATAATGGCCAGGTGGCGAGTACCCTAAACCGACGAACTTGTATGAAAGGATTAATGAGAGTGGAAGAAACTAAGAAAGTATGCAAGGACCGTGGCAAATGGAGGGATGTGGTCTCTGTCTACCCCTACGGGAACAAGGCGTGATGTTATGTATGTATGTCCAGGGATCGATTCCCGATTGAGCCTGACAGAGCGGCTATGACGTGAAATGAGTCACTATGCCTAATTTGAAGACAGTTTAGGAAAAAGCCAATGGTATAATATTAGCAAAGTATGTTGCTCAAGGACTTAGAAATGTAGGATTAAAATATAAAACTCTACTATTACTCGGATCATCATTACTCACCACTCTATAAGGCCAGGTCTCCCTCCTTGTAGGAGAGAGCGTTTGGAAACTAGACCAACCGCGCTGCTTCAATGCGGGTTTGCGGTTAGCAACTTGTATGCATGGTACTTAACAGTTAAGTATTCAACATGCCTCGTTAGTATAAGTAGCTGCCAAACTACTAGACCATTGACTACTTCCATTATTATTGTCCTTTTTTAACCGACGAAAAAAACGGAGGAGGTTCTCAATTCGACACGTATATAGATATATATTTTTTATTATTATGTATGACCACGCATAACTCTTTACAGAGTTGTCCGATTTTGATAATTCTTTTTTTATTAAACAGGGCATACTTCCAAGGTGGTCCCATTGTCATCATGTTAGGATCTGATGATGATATCCAGGGGAAATTAAAGGAACTCTTCAAATTCTGGAGGCACGGTTACAGCGATTTCGGTTTTTGTCTCGGTATCGGTAGTTTTTTGGCTAATAGTGCCGTATAATATACTATGACAGTATAGTACGAGTACGATACGTGGCGATAAATCACTAAAAAGTAAGAAATAAAATTTTTTAAATAAAAATAGAACCGACTCAAAACGCACTTAAAAGTAAAAAATAACTGTGTCATTTAGTTGCTTTAATTTACTTAAGCATATCTAGGAGTCGGTGCCAGCCAAGGTTTCTACTTTAAGGACGTTACCTAGAACCCACAAACTGCTTTACTACGTAAAATAAAGGTTCCTTAAACTTAGCTGGCACCGACTTCATAGATATGCTTAAGTAAATTAAAGCAACTAAATGACACAGTTATTTAGTAGTTATTTTTTACTTTTTAGTGCGTTTTGAGTCGGTTCTATTTTGCAATATAAACACGTAGAGAGGAAGTATTTTACAAAAATACATTGTTTTCAAATAAGTAGGTAAAGGTAGATAGTTTTAAAGTAGTGGAGTATTTAATATTAAAAGATTGTTCCTAGTTAGCTAATCAAAAGACATTGCTGATTGAATATGTCCCGAGATTTTCTTTAAGCTCTTAAGTAGTCATTTGGCAAAGAACAGCATCTTAAGGGCTTACTTGCGTTAGCTGCCAACAAAAGTCCATTGTATAAATTAAAAAAGCACTGAAGAAATCTACTTCAATTGAATTAAATGGGTCTGTTGAGACTGTGACAAAGTTGCACTTTTATGTCTTTTAAGAGTAAATCTTTACTATATACAATATTTTTGTATACAACTGCAACATAATATTCTTCATAAAATAAAGTACGCTCTTAACGCTGGCTTAGAATAAAATAGCCTACAGGATATTTAAATTAAATACAATCAAATCACCATCATTATCTGTCATAAATGACAATTTTTAAATGTAAAGTGTACTTTAACGTTACTTACTTTAACGTAATTTTAGGCGAACTGTATCAGTCATCGTTACAAGATTCTACAATGACTCCTATATGTACTTTGCGGGGCACAGAGGGTGTAAAGGCTTTTCAATTTCGGGCTGAGAATTTCTTGGAATAAAGAAAAGCTGAACATTTCATTACCCAACGCAGGACTCGAACCAAGAATCTTGTGAGGCTAGCCCCTCTAGACCAACGAAGTTATTGAGTTCGTACCGCAACGTCACTCCAGTACGTAGGGATGATTGACCACATATGATAGATATGTAGACTATTTCCAGCTTTATCTAAGTTCCAGTTAATTCCGGCATCTAATCTCGGGGCAAGAAATGTAATCTTTTGTCCCGTGACGCACAAATTGTGGTTAATTGAAACTATTTCCCAAACGATCTCCGGCTCTACTTTGATCTCTCGTGGAATTCAGGGCAAAGGCTTTAGACACGATTTAAGGACAATGTACGGGTTGCGTCGGCAATGCTCTTGATCCTGAGATATTTCGCTCGGTGTGAGTTTTTGGCATAGATTTCTTGAGACATACTTAATGAAATTCTTGAAATGATTAAAGTTGGAAACTGGATAACTTGGACTAATTGCAACATTGTAGATCTGTTTTGTCATTACTGAAATTGGCCGTTACAATTCTTCAGTATCAGCTCAGGAAAAGCCGTCGAGCCAGTGTAAGAACTGATAACTTAAAATTAATAACCAAATGTGTTGCGCAGCGATAAACTCGAGAACGGCTAGGTCTATTTTGATAATTCTTCCTCAATTTTATCGATATTATCGCCGTGTCACGTATTCCTATATACTTTCTATAAAGCGGTCTCCACTGTCTCTATCCATTTATAGAAAAAAACCTAAAAACTGCGCAGAAATAAAAAAATGTTGTCGCGTATCTCATACTATCCTGTTTTCTAATTTCTTGAAAGAAATAGAATCCCAATATAATCATAGCCTTACATTATAGAGAGACAGTACAGACAATGCATTTATGGTAGGAGAAATACGTGCAGTCTTGTTTTACTATTGGATAACCTTCTGAAGACTGAAGCCAATCAAAAGCACACACTTGACTTGTCAAAGGTTAAATCTTCGACAACGTATAACTTCCTTATTCAGTCACTAATCGATTGGTTACACGCCTCAGTAGAGCAAACATAATAACATTTTAACATTAATCTCTACATATAATAACGGTGTTAGAAGGCCAAATATTTCATTAATCACACAATGTTTGTAACTCATTCAAACCGGGGCTATTGACCCGATTTCACTAATATTTGGAATGATAGACAATATCCCGGATTAAAGTATAGGCTTCGCTTTTTATCCTTATATTCTCAGGCGCACTACGCGAATGAAATGGCGCAAAATCGGTTTATTGGAACGAAGTTCTTTATCGCGCGTTGTGAAAGGGGGCTAGACGGAAAAAATTCGTACGAAAAGTTGTCACGACACTTTTTGATCAAAGGATCTTGCCGCCGCCTTTGATGTGTGTGCGCGTGAGCGGCGGGGGGCGCCCGCGCTGTATGCTGTCTCGCGCTCTCGTGGCGCCCTCTGGTGTTTCGGTGTACAACAACAAATATTATTATTACTTAAAAAAAATAAAATTTTATTACAATTCCTTCACTAATTAATCGAAAGGAACTTCGTTCCATCCGGGTGTCCCTTGACACCTC
Source organism: Mycalesis mineus (assembly GCA_034621355.1). Lineage (NCBI taxonomy): Eukaryota > Metazoa > Arthropoda > Insecta > Lepidoptera > Nymphalidae > Mycalesis > Mycalesis mineus. Next base: position 12,989,617 of record CM067890.1, on the reverse strand, counting down.
TCAACTTTTAATTAAGTTAAATAAACACAACTTATTATAGACTTTTGCCTATTTTTAACATTTTAAACGACCTTAAAAAAAGACAGTTTCTCAAGTCGACCGTATTTTTATTTAAACAAGAAAAGCAAGTTCACAGAAAGTATTGTATCTAAAACGTACTAAAAGCATAAAAAGAATTAATATTTTCGGTCAGTATTGTATTGTGAAAAATAATTTAAAGTTTGAATATGAAACTATTTTTTTATTTATGCGAACCTTTCAGTTCAGATATCTACAAATTGGTCCAATTTTGTTTAAATGAAATCGATAACTTTTAAAAATATCCACATATCCGCTGCAAATAAATGTCGTTAAGCTCAAAATATCAAATGTGTTATGGATTTCATCGAATAAATCAGATAAGAATGTGGTAGTAAAATATGCATTTCGCTATTTGCTTTTCAGTGAGAAAGCTTGCCTTTGTCAGGTATTCAGCTCTTTATGAAATGAAAACTATATTACGGTATTGATACGTAACTGGATACAGTGTCTGCAAAACCTCTTCAATATCTGTTTCTTTTTCTTGTTTTCTTTTTCTATCTAGTTTCTAGTTTTCAGTATTTGGCTTTATGTTTTTTCGGTACTATAACTGTTTACATACTCGGTAATTTACTTTTTGATTGCAGTGAATTGCTCCTGCGTTCCATATGTTCTATTGTTTATTTTTTGTTTGATTTTTTGTTACAGTAAAGAATTAGTATTGCAATATATGTTCTCAATTATTTTGTTTTTGTTATCTGTGGTAGGTACAATTTGTATCTGCAGTAAATAACAAAATTATATTAAATTCAGTTTTAATTAATTAAAATTTTATTTAGATAAAATGGTAAAATCACTCCAAATATTGTAACATAATAATAATATGTTCTCATACATCTAGAAAAAGTAGTTAGTTCTGCCACTTCACTTGTACCCGAAGGTGATATGGGTTACTTAATACGTGACTTAAATAATATGCTAATAAAACGTGTACGTATAAAAAGCATTTTTAAGGATCAGCTGATTTATATTTATGGCTCGTTTTTTGCCTTATTATACGCAACTCTTACCAAAACATGTAACACGATCTACTTGAAAGTTTTTAGGATCATTTTATGTTTTGTTATTATATAAATAACGAATAAGAAAGCTCAGTTTTCATATAAATCGAAATCCCCGTGCCCTGGAAAGCTCGTTAAGCAATCGGTGTTGCTCTTTATAATCAACAACAGTAAAAAATCAAACATTATCACTCTTAGCCCACCAAGTCACACTGAAGCAACGTGGTTGGTCACAGCTCTACATCGCTACTCCTATAAAGAGGAAGTCATGGTCCTGTAATAGGCCGTTAATATAATAAATAAATATAACTTATAAGTCAATGGTTGATGATGATGAAAGTGCAAAACATGAATAAGATTTTCACGTACTTTTAAAAGATTGCTTTCCAAAAGTTACGTAAACTTTCTGCAATTTTCCCTTGCAGCTAGTTTAGATGATGTGGGAAACATTATTTGTCGTGCGAATTTTTTGCTTCCACAGAAAATGTTGAGTTTTTAGTTTATCGGAGATACCAGATTTTACGTTATGAAACTTTGCCTTTATGTATAAGTTTTAAAAGGTTTCGTTGTTAGCACTTTTAAATTATGATTAGGTAGGATATTATTATGAATATTATAGACACAAAAATCTGATAATATAAAATTAGAAGTTGGTCTCCTAAATTATTTAAACATATGTATGTAATTTCAAATTTTTTACTAAATGGATATTTATTATGGAAAACCAACTGCCAATACATTCAAATTAGACCATGATTTAAAGAACCAACACTATACACACAATAAAATTGAAATTTATTTTTATGCTACAAAACTTATCAATGCTTTGAAAATAAATATCTCTAGGTACTAAAACATTAAACCTTTCCATTACGAGTCCATTTCATTATTATCTTACTACCGATCTTATGAGATTAATTTTACAATCCCCATTTAATAAATTGAAGACGGGATAACTCGTAACTGAGCGAACATTAAAATTATTTGAAACAACAAAGGGACTTTATATAGGTTTTAATTGGATTAATTTATTACCGGCCACGTCTCATGTATCTTGTGATACGGTTATACTTAGTTAAGCCAACGTTCCTCACCGCTCGGTTAAGTAATGTGAGTACAATCTTAAATTGAGCACGTTTGCAATTAATTTGTACGACAGTGTTGTTGTACGGCCGGTGTTATTGTTGAGTTTGGGGTTTAATGACGGTTGTATGGCGGTGAGTGCCGAAACTAAGCAACTTTAACCGTAACGTACACCCGTAGGCGGGGTGTTTCGAGACGGGACGCTGTCTAAGTGAAACCACTACAAGATTACGGAATTATTAATGGTAAATACGTTTGCACAATCAAAAGACAATGTATGGGATTAGGGGCTCAAACTAGAATTTTTAATTAATAAAAAAATGTAATGTCGTTAAACTTAGCTTATAAGCCTAACACAGATAAATTATATTGGCTTAAAATAGTTAAATATTATAATTTCAGTAAAATAGTTTGGACTGATGTAAGATGTATTTTTTAGTGTTCCCTATTATTATGTAAATCTACAAACATAATACGTAGTAGGTTTGTTTTTGTAGCTTATTTTGTTTTTTTTTTACTTTGACCTATATTCTCATTTCTCTCCAACTAGTAAATACCAGGTAAGAAATGGTTGGAAATACCATGTAACAATAGTTGAAGGAGCGGAAATCGAATCCTCAACCTTTCAGTGTCTAGTCCAGCCCCTTGCTCGTAAAGGTATTGAGGTTCTGTATAAAATATTCAATAATAGTAAAAATATAATTAAGCCATAGTTCCTAGTATGTTAATCGAATTTAAGAGGAGTTATCAACTTTTGTGATAGCTTTACTTTGAGATCAACTTTTGTGATAGCTTTACTTTGTTTTACTGATCATTTAATTTCGCTTATCAGAGGATTAAATAACAATTCAAATAAAAATAAAACGTACAAATTATAAAATGTGCAAAATATATATTTAAACAAAAATAAACTTAACGCCTCCGTGGCGTAGTGGTAATTTCAGTGGATTTATAAGATGGAGGTCTTGAGTTCTATTGCCAGCTACACCAGAACAGCAAACACGTACCGCCAAACAATTCAGCGTTTTGGTGCGATGTCGTGCAAAAACCAATAGGGATGTGGATATTTCTTTCTACAGTTTACAAGTGAGCCCGCTTTTATCTTAGATTGTTTCATTACTGTTCATCAGGTGCCATAAACAAAAACAAACAAAAACTAATTAGTTAATAAAAAATCCCATCACAATATTATTTTTCTCTAAACTTCATATGAAAATTTTCTAAATTAACTTTTATTTCCTAACACGTGATAAAGCGTTAATTAGGTAAGAAGTAAAGTTGAAGTTTTTTAATGGAAAAACTCCGAGGCGAGGTACTGCCGTGTTGATTTAGTTTGAAAGTTTCGTCACTCGCTAATTTTCTCCTATCACGGTTGTCTACAAGGCCTAAAATTTATTAACCTAGCCACAGAATTTAAATTTATTCATTAATGATGTATGATTAATGATGTTTTTATTACCACGCAGTTTTAGTAATTGGAAATCTATTTATGTACCTAATTAAAATTAGTTCCTTTCAAGCAGGCGTAGTTTTGAAATACACCTATTCGGAAGGCAGATTGAAATAAGAGAAGTCAAAAAAGAACTCTATATAGGCGCTCAGAATTTCAATTATCACATCCAATTTATATTTTTTGAACTAATAGGTATACTTTCGCCATAATAGGATAACGGAAAATTTAAAAAAAATATTATTGATTTATTTACAGCTTTTAAATTTTGGTGTTTTGACTAGACAACCGCAATATCTTTAGGCTTGTGTGCACCAAGATTTCGGTTATCATAACCAACGGTTAACATAAGCTAAACGTAAAATTTACTGTTCACGACAACCCGTACACCGGTTAAGGACGTACGCTCGGTTAAGATAACCGCCCGGTTTACGTCCTTAACCGGCGTACGGGTTTATTATAACAGTAAATTTAAAGTAAAGTTATGTTAACCGTTGGTTATGATATCCGAAATCTTCGTGCACACAGGCCTTAGAGATTCTTTTTTTGATGATGTACAAATGACCATTTGTATGTCTCTAGGGTGCAATCTAGTTTAGTTTTTTAGTTTTCTAGTATTAAAAAATGGATTAAGCGCTCAAGTAAACAATAGGTGCCAAACAAAATAAACCATCTAAACTTTACAATAAACATACATAACTAAATCACCCAAAGACCAATTTGTGGCTTTTAAAATTTGACCAAAGAAGGGTACAATTTAGTTTAAATTTTGAATGTTAGTTTTCTATGTAGCAATGAATCCCCAGCAATAAATAATAAACCACGCTACTTCCTTGTTCCTCGTGCAAGGGTCGTTAAAAGGTTTTAGTTAGGTACTTTCATCGCACGCAAACGACTAAAAATCTAAAATGCGGCTGGCGCAGTGTTATAAAGAATTCATTGCAGCTCCCCGAAGACTTAAAAACTATGGAAAACCGCAGTTATAAAACCGGCTCTACAATCGTTAACTATGTGCAGATAACTCCTTTTAGTTCGGTAAAAACTGGAGTTTAAGAGGTGTTTAAACTGTGGGTTTTACATTCTCTATTAAATGTAACTCCTACCGCGAAATTTTTAATATGTTCATCCGTGTGTTTGTATTGTAGTGCTGAAATGAAAATTATTTTAAAGAATATCAGAAGATTTGTAGAATTATGAATTCTATGAAAATCGGGTAAGCTAATCAATCTAAAGTTATGAACAATTTCCATTGTAAAATCTTTTTGTCTTATACTAACACGAAAATTTTAATATAAAAATATGTAGCCTAAACATAGTTTTTTTAAACATAGTTGTAATAGTTGTATTAATAAAATATGGAGTACAGTTTTTACTTAGTGTTTAGTGTCATAGATTACAGTCAGCCGGCACCCGAACAGTTACAATACAACCTATTATTAACCTATTGTTTACATAATAATAATGTTTGTTTGACGACCTCCGTGGCGCAGTGGTTAGACGGAGGTCCTGGGTTCGATTCCCGGCGGGACAGATTGAGATTTTTCTTAATTTGTCTTGGTCTGGCTGGTGGGAGGCTTTCGCTGTGGCTAGTTGTAGCTAGGGCTAACTTGTAGTCGATGAAATATATATATATATACTTACCTACTAGACTACAACTTAGCCCTTGACTGCTATCACACCTGATGTTAAGTGATGATGCAATCTAAGATGGAAGCGGGCTAATTTGTTAGGAGTAGAATAAATACATATATGTTTATAACTTACAAAATCGTACCCGAAGGCATTATTTCGCTTGGTGGTCGTTGTACAAAAACATATATATATATATATATATATATATATATATTTATTTATATATATATATATATATATATATATATATATATATATATATAGCGCATTTATTAGATAAATTTAGCTTCAGTCTTACATTAATTTACGGTTGTGGCCAGTTTATGAAGACTTAAACACTAATTCTAGTTTTATTTTATTATACTTTAATATTTTGTTTGTAGGTATCTCTTTTTATTCCTAATTAGTATTAACCAATTATAGTTGTTAAGTATTGTGTAGTTATTTTATAGTTTATAAGTTAGTAGTAATAGGCATAGTAGCATAAAGCGTCGAATGTACAAGGCTCCGCCTGAAAACCAGCGTCACAGCTCGCTGTGGCTTATGCTGAGGCGGAAACCTTGTTTGTGACGCAACATATATTGTAACTGTTGTAATATTTTGTAGTTTGTTAATTGTATTGTGTTGTGTCGTGTGACACATAAATTCTATTCTATTCTATTTTATTATATATATATGTGTATATATGTATATATCTACAATCATACCTTTATACGGCGGGAGTTAGGTCTAACTAATTTTAATCTTACGTCACAGTTTTACATGATCACACTTACTAGGGTTTACTGCCTGCCCTTCATCCACAACGTGCATTGATAAGTGAAGCAACACCAGCAAGGTCGCTGATAACTGAAACAAAATATACATTTATATTATTTACAATAACAAACGAATGGTGCACCCAATGTTGAGTATAAAATAGCATAGAATCGAGTAACGAGTACTTCATGGAAATTTGTTACTTAATGCATATGGATAAATTGAACGCAGAGATGCATAAAATATCTTACATAGTATAAAACAAAGCCGCCGTCTGTCTGTCCCTATGTATGCTTAGATCTTTAAAACCACGCAACGGATTTTGATGCGGTTTTTTAAAAAGATAGAGTGATTCTTAAGGAAGGTTTATATGTATAATACATGCATAATATAGTAGAGAAACACTGATAAATTTAGAGGTTTCTAATGTGATGTCGTAAATAAGCACGTTTTTTTGCGCTTATATTGCAAACGCTGTCTGTACCCTACGAGATAGACCAAAATAATGTCCTACAGTATTGTCCACCTCAAAAAGTTCAACAAAAAAGTCCGCGATGGTATATGTCTATCTCTTAGGGATAACCCACCATAACCATTTTTTATCCTTTACTAAAAAATGGTTATCAGTGATTTTAAACAATACAGCATTAATTCTTATCCAATTAAGTACTTTAAATAAATTGTGCATTAATTATAGATCAATATGCTTTTTCCAGCATGTAATTTAAGTGAATATTTCCGAAGATATTACAAATTTAAAATGCAGGGACGTTGTTATAGCACTTCATGATTCACAGCGATCGCACGCGTTTATCGGAGCGCTAAGAAACTTTTTTTCTAATGCTCACCTTCTTAAGGGGTCAAATGGAATTTTTTCTCACGTCTATACATTTTTCACGCGGAAGAAGTTCACATCCTCTCTTTAATAATAAGATTAACTCTGTGATCTAATTGAAGTTCCTATCACGATCAGAAACTCCAGTTCAATTTATTACAACTAAAGCGAACAAATATTTAGCAGTTGGATATTAAGTGACTTTTACGCAGTACTTCCCAAACTATCGGTATTACTCCCCGGGACCCGCTTATCTACAGCCATCGATGGACGTTACCAAAGTTTAATGGAGATGAAAACGACGGCTTGCCTCATTTCTGGGTCGAGCACTAAATCCGAAACTACTTGATTCCGAACTTAAATCGGAAAACTGTTTTGACTTATTCAAATCCCCGATTGCATTTAATTAATTTTGTTAAATAAGCGATTGGCCCGGAAAATTGGTTTAGAGGAAGTTTTGTTCTGTTTTGCACATTGATGGAAATTTTAGACGGTTAAACAGTTTTCTACTTCCTTTATGAGTATGAAGTGAGTTTCCAAGGCCCTAAGGTCAATATTCTTACGCAGCTTTTATCAACGAGAATTAATTAATTATTTGATGTCACAAAAGGCAGCTTAAATGGAAGGTTGAATATCACCGTAGCTTCAGAAAAATTTATAAGAAACCTTAGATGTGCGAAATTGTTCGTCTGTCGTTAATTAAAAATTAATAAATATCAGGGCAACTGTAGGCTATGATTTCGACCACGTGGAATTTGGTTTTTTACTACATTATTCCCTAATATTATGTATTATGTGTCATGTCAATTATGTGTCAAATATATTATATATTCTGTGTCATTGGCTATAGCTTCGGATCACGTGGTTATTTTTTTGAGTCCAGGATCGCGCTTTGTAATTTGACCTTATTTCTTCCAAGAAATTCGCAGTAAAAACTATAAAGTAGTTGGAAATTTAGTAATAGTACAACATTTTGCAATGAAAAGCACGTTTAGCCATCGATCACGATTATCATCATTGACATCTGACAGTGATAGTTACAATACTGAAACATTATCGCTAAGCTCGCTAACCAGATAAGCCACTTTTGCAAAGGTAATATTAGAATTAATAGGTAAGAGGTCTTTGGTTCGATTCCTGCTTATCTAATCTACTACGCCTTTTGTTGAATAACAGCAGAAAAATGGAAAAAGGTCTTGTTTGTGAACTCGTATTAAGGTAAGGCTAATATTATTAAAAAGAATATTAACGTAAGTATTATGTTCGAACATCGTGACAACTAATATCCGACATCCTCGAGACACATTACTTACAAAACAAAGGCCGATGACAAAATGTCCCGAGCACAAAAGGACGCATAAAGACGCCGAAGAGTATCACGTCTTAATGCGTCGTCACATTTATAGAACAATAGAGAAGGCTTTTGTGTTTTCCCTAACTTTTTGGCCCTTTTGATACATTATCTTTATGTGAGACCTTTCTTTTTAATTGCATGCAATTCTTTATTATTATAAAGTTTAATCACAGATTTAAAAATATCAAATAGAAAGAACGTACAGAACCGGAAGTCAGCTGATACTACGTCATATACGAATATCAGTGGTAGAGTACTTACGTATTAGTGTGAAAGCCTGTGATGACCAGCTCATTTTATGAAAGCCTCTGACATATATAAGTATCTAGGCTACTACGAGTTTTGAATCACGCTAGCTTACAAAGGTAACATGTAATAATACAATTTAAAACGTTAAATCGTCCAAATATCGATAGGCAATATACCTTTGTGGAAATTCACCTGCAGACATCATTAATAGCATAAACCTTGAAGGTATCCAGCGAATGGTTGTCACCAACAGAAGTACACTTTGGACAATAGACAATTGACCTTAAATAGAACTTGAAATATAGAGTCAATCTGGTAAGGTGCCCAGCTTTTAACTTAATCCGTGGTTATTCTAAGGGTGTTTTATCGGTTCTGGGTGTCGTCACTGCAGATTGTGACACAATTCCAATTCAATTCCAATTTCTTCACCACCTTCTGCTCAATATTTGTTTTCTATTTATTCATCATCATTATCAGCCTATTAACGGCCTACTACAGGGCCAGGCCTCCCTCCTTACAGGAGAAGGGATATGGAGCGTACACCCATCACGCTGCTCCAATGCGGGTTGGCGGGCTTAGGGTGATAATATTTCATTTATAACGATCACTATCAGATGTTGATGATAGTGACCGGGACCGACGGCTTAACGTGCTCTACGAGGCACGGGGGTGTAACACCACCAACTTCCAGACTCCGGGCTTGGATTGAACTGAACATTTCATAGAAGATTGAAAAAGCTCAGAATTGTTCCATGACCCGACCCAGGGATCGAACCCAGGATCTCGTGATCAAAGCCACATAGGCTAACCACTAGACTAACGAGGCAGTCAGTTTTATTTATTAGAGAGTGCATTTCCACTCTCATAATTCACTGGTAACAATTTCCATAGAAAATAATTCACAAATTTTGCTAGCAATATATAATATTACTTCCCATTATTCAACAAAAGTTATTTGTGGTTTACCGACGCATTGAAGTGCCGCTCTCATTATATTCGAACATAATTATTATCCACTGACAAACGGTCTGCTGGCTAGAGCCTACTTGAATTGGTTTTTTATGTAGAATATACGAGAAATATTCATAATGAATTGTATTCAGTTTTATTACAATAAAGTATTATTATTAAAAAATAATTATTTGTACAGATTTTACTAGATATAAAACACGTAATAATTATAGTAATAAAATCTTATTGCGTTCATCAATATCAGCATATTTGGATCGCACAGTACAAGTGCTTATTGCAGGCGAAGAGTGTTAGAGATTGGAAATCCCATGCTGCTGCAAAGCGTATGTTGAGGCTATGTTTATATGGCTAGGTTATGTTTGCCTTAGTAACGATCACTATCTGATGTTAATAATAATGACCGGAACTGACAATTTAACATGCTCCCCGGAGCACGAGGATGTAACTTCACATACTTCCCAACTCCGATCTGAAACTGAGAATTTCTAATAAGAAAGAAAAGCTAAATATTACATTGTCTGAATCGAAACCTGGCCCTGCTACATAGGCTACCCGCTAAACAATCAAGTTAAATGAAAAATTCTTATTTTTAACCGACGAAAGAAACAGAGGATGTATGTATGTATGTATATTTTTTTTAGGTACGACTACGCATAACTTTTTACGGTTGACGGATTTTGATATTTCATTTTTTATTGAACGGACAAATTGTGGTCCATTGACATCATTTTAGGATCTATGATGATATTTGGCAAAATGAAGGACTCTTCAAATTTTGGAGGCACGTTTACAGCGATTTCGGTTTTTTTCTCTTTATCGTAGCTTTTTGGCTACTAGTGAAATATAATATCCAATGATAGTATATTACTGTTTTCACAGGCAATAAATCAAAATGTAAGAAATAAAAATTAAAACAAAATAAAACTAAAACGTCTCAAAAAAAAATAAACTGTGTCATTTAGTTCTTTCTTTCCTCAGGTAGTACACTATTTGTCCACACTGCAGCCCATATGTATTTAGGATGTTACCTAGATATAGTGACCTGTTTTACTACGTAAAATAAATGTTCCTTAAACTTGGCTGGCTGGTTCTATTTTTTGTTAATTTTTTTTTTTAAATAATGTTATGTTTGATATATAATTTTATTCAATGTATGATATTTTGCTTTGTTATTATTGTAGCACCAGATTTTTAATATCCAGCTCGAATATACGAGTATAGAAACTCCGCATGAACTAGATATTATTATTTCAAGAACATACATATTTTATTTATTCGGTCCATGTATCAAAGTGCCTCAAACCTAAGATTGTTTTGAAGGGATCTGTATATTTATATACCAAATGCGGTATGCCCTCTAGGCCTTTGAAATTAACCGAATACTTACCCAGAGTAGAGAACCTTTCAAATTAACCAAATTAAAACAAAAGATAGTTCAACTGCAGTGCAGTAGGCTCTATGTTACCGCAGAAGTGCCACAGTCACACAAACAAACCAATATTCGCTTTAACGGTATTTTTACAAGGATTTAAATGGTAGACATTTAAATGGTTGGACGACCTCCGTGGCGCAGTGGATTTATACTACGGAGGTCCTGGGTTCGATTCCCGGCGGGGCAGATTGAGATTTTTCTTAATTTGTCTTGGTCTGGCTGGTGGGAGGCTTTCCGGGTAGCTAGTTACCACCCTACCGACAAAGACATACCGCCAAGCGATTTAGCGTTCCGGTACGATGTCACGTAGAAACCGAAAGGAGTGTGGATTTCAACCTACTCTTAACAAGTTAACCCGCTTCCATCTCAGACTGCATCATCACTTAACATCAGGTGTGATAGCAGTCAAGGGCCAATTTGTAGCTGATAAATAAAAAATAAAAAAAAGACATTAGATATTTACGAAGTGGTATGGTTTTGCGTCATTAAAGCCACTAAATCGTCCTTATGTCCGGGACGACATATGGTGTCGACCCCTTGGGAACACTATGATCGTAACAGATTGTGATAAGGTTATAATTTTAAGGATAGTAATTTCTTGCGTAACTACCCTTTTAACCCAGTAGTCAGTCGGCGTATACGAATCATGAGATACTCGGTTCAAATCTTTATATTTATGAAATATTACTTTATGAAATATTACTACTTATGAAATTTGAGACTTACGATTTATGAAATATTACTTTTACACACTTTGTTTTATTCAGATAGAGATCGATATAAAATAAAACACAGATAATAATCAGTTAGCCGCTATTAAAATACCCTAGTTTAATATCAAATTATTGAATAATATTATCGCAATTTCACAAAAAAATTACATAAAACTAAAAGAAACACGTTGACAATTGCTACTACATTTCATTTAACTATAAAATTAATGATCGCTTGTAAAGTTTACGATTTCTTGGTTACTTTTTGTTTAGAAGTTAAAAAATTTCAGTAAGTCATAATATCATAAAACTACATTTTTTAATGTTTACACCCAAAAAATTATGTCACACCTAAAAATAACTAGGAAAAATTTTATTAAGTAAAATCCTTCTCGAACCATGTATATGATCATCATGGCATCATAAGATGTATATGAGAGAGAACATAATTATAATAATATAACTTTTAGAGCATATTAGGATCACGTCATTCTTTGTGCAAGAGTGCTGTGAGTGAATCTACTGGACGCATAGGTACTAAGTCTGCATATAACTTCATAAGCCACTAAGTTATCGATTTCTTAAAGTTGTTTAAGCTAAAAGAAACTGCTGTTTAAGCCTATGCAACTTACCTATTATAACTCACTTATCTCTTGTGAAATATCGAAATTGTGAACTAGGCTATTGCTAAGTTAGGTACGTTTTCAGAACTACAAATTATACTGAAGGAATTTTAAGTCTCTCGACTTCGCTCGACGACCGTTAGTACCAAACTGCTATGGATTTTATTGCCAACATAAATAATTCTAAGTAAAATTTCACCTGCATCTTGGCCACACATTTTATTTATTTGAAGTTGAATTAAGCGGAAGAAAAAGAGCAAGATAAATGGTATCCCGTTTCTAGATACTTAATGCGGTCTTTAGTTCGCACCGTTGCTGGCCAGTAATTTATCTACACAACTTTCATGCGAAATACAGCGAAATTAGAAAATGCGAAATATTTTTGAAAAATGTTGCACTTAAGGCCATAAAGTCTTGAAACATTTATGATAAAAATGTGTTAAATAAAACACCTGTGAATGTTACTATAACATTGGGTAATTGAAAATTGTATATTTTAAAAATAGAGTTACGGTATATTATTAATTCATGGAACATGAAAAAGCCTTCTTTTGGAATAATTATTTCAACATCAACCAATTAGAAGAAAACATGTCGACGAATTTTCTCAAAAACTAACGGTGTAATTTAGAAGGGACTTTTACAATTTGATGCCAAATATAGTGGTATATTAAAAAAGCAGGGCACAATTTGATAAATAGTGTGATGAACGTTGAACTACATACCTCAAATTAGACATTAGTTTCGCTCCGCCACAACGAGACTAATAATAATCAATCTATGCTAATGAAAAGGAAAAAGTATCAAAATACTTGGACCTTGCTCATGAGATTACCGTCATGAGGAATGTTAATTCAACAATGATTGACGTTTCAGTCAACGGTCTTATAGCGAAAAGCTTTGACGAACATCTTAAAAAGCTTTCGCTTAATTGTAGGATCAAGGGTCGGATACAGAAGGCAGTAATTCTTGAAACGGCGCGTATTGTGAAGAGGTTCCTCACACTGGAGCTCTGACCACCGGTTGCTTGGACCCCCGGGCCCCGCAGCAGGCGGAATTAATTTTTTTATAAATTTTTACTAGTGTTTTTTTTTTATAATTTTAGAAGCATAGTTAAAAATTTTAAAATAATTTTAAATAAATAAATGAGTGTAACTAATAATCTATGCTAAATACATTACTTTACGCTAAAAGTTTAGTTACGATAATACCTTTCAAAAACATCTTAAAAGCTCAATTGAAGGCAGATTAATAAAACACGAAACCACCAAAGTGTGCAATGGAAAACTCGCAGATGAAAATCAAATTAGTTTCTGTTCCCTTTCAAGTCTTTAAAAGGTTTCCGTTGAAGCCCGGAATGCGGATGAGCAAATAAACGTCGTTTTTCGTCGCGCTATCAATTTGCGGCGATAGTGAGGCTGTTTGGATAAACAAGCCTTGATGTCCGGTCTTTGTGGGGCGCCCGCATTGACATATTAATACTATGGACTTCGGGTCAGCGATAAAAAGTGTCCGAACCAAAAGTAAGCCAAAACGCGAAATGACTTCCAATCGCAATTCAGTCTCATATTAGCTGACTGACAGAATACACGTCAATAATGCTGTAATGTGTTATGAAAAACTTGTAGGAACTACCCGAGTAAGGTGAGAAAAGAAGACGGTGTACCATATTTTCAGTAAGTAAATATTTACTGATGATTTTAAAGTATTATTTTGCTTTGAAACAGGCTATTTTATTAAAATTTTAATAAACTATAGAAACGAATTGCATAACCAACCAAAATGAACACAAGTATCTATCTGTCCTTTTCCCATACGCTACCCGCGTATAGGATAGAAGGAGTGCAATATATTTATCTAATTAACCACATTTAGTTCGGATCTGCCGTGAGCAATAGAATGTTTTAGAACAACGACTGCATAGAGTTATTTTGTTGTTTAACATTTGAATTATTTACTTACTTAATTTTTGAATTAAAATAATTAGATTATTTTCAATTCAAAAATTTTTATTTATTATGTCAACTTTTATTTTTTATGTCATGAATATTAATCAAATATCTTTGACCATAATGTTATATTAATTTGATAAGTATAAGAATTATCTACATGAAATTAGGAACAGTTATTTAAAAAAGTGATCTAACGTCATTGAAGTAAAAAAATATATTTTCAGTTTAAATAAAAAGAGGAAAATATCGAGAACTTGAAATTTCAAAGTAAAGAACTATATCGAGTGGCATATCATTTTGTACATTTGTGGATTTGATTTGTAATTAAATATTTATTATTTTATACAAGATAATTACAACAATTATTATTTGGTACAAGATTTATCCCAGCATATAGAGGTCAGGGATATGTAAATATAAATTAAAATTTGTTGTAAATATAATATTTAAATATAAGATGCCAAAAAAATTTGAAAGCTACCGACTCCACACCATTTATGTTGTCCTATTTTCACGAGAAGCTGTCATGTCAAAAAAAGGCTGCCATGGTAACCGTCAATCGAAGCTGATTACTTATTGCATGCAATTAGACCGTTGCAAATTAGACTGTATAACAATACGATAAGACAAACATTACAATGTTATTTTGTGTATAAAAACATAAATACATCCTAGTGTGTATAAAATATCTTGGGACACTTTTGACGTAAATTTTGCATTAGACCCGAAGTCCATAGTATTAATATGTCAATGGGCGCCCGATCTCGTTATATCATTTGAGATAAATCTACGACGATTCGCCGAGGATCTCTTTGCTTATGTCAATAAGGTATGTCTCTTTATTCAGTTTATTCTGAAGAGTTTGTGGTGATATGAGATGGTTTATTTTGTAGCCATACTCATAGTAATCTATCTATTATTTAGGTTTATTTTATGATGGTAAAGAATGAAATCATGCTACCTATAGTAAAACGCGCTTGCCTAGCAAATGCGGTGATTTCAACGAGACAATGAATCGTTGTGTTAAAAGCACTGTATTCAATATTAACTTTAAATCTATCTATTCTGTAGGTTTTTTTTAAGATGGTAAAGAAAGAAATCATGCTACCTACCTATAGTAAAACGCGCTTGCCTAGCAAATGCGGTGATTTCAACGAGACAATGAATCGTTGTGTTAAAAGCACTGTATTCATTATTAATTTTTAATCAAAGAATTGTATCTTTTGCTAAAAAGATAGGTATAACAATAACTGGTTATACACATGATATTTGACGATAGCGCACATAAGGTATAATTTTATTCAACAAATAGGTGTCTTAAACTGGTAATTTTAAGGAATATTTGCTTAGCGGTAAATCTTAGTTGGTAGAGTGGTTCTATGAGCATGGCTGAACAGGCAGATTATAGTATGAAAGAAATAAACAGGCGATAGTCCAATACCACCGCAGATGGGATCTTGGTGGTATTGCAGAGCACAACTATACAGCACAGAGTTTGACGACCTCCGTGGTGCAGTGGTATGCGCGGTGGATTATAACACGGAGGTCCTGGGTTCGATTCCCGACGAGGCAGATTGAGATTTTTCTTAATTTGTCTTGGTCTGGCTGGTGGCAGGCTTTCGCCGTGGCTAGCTACCACCCTACCGACAAAGACGTACCGCCAAGCGATTTAGCGTTCCGGTACGATGTCGTGTAGAAACCGAAGGGGTGTGAATTTCATCCTATTCCTAACACGTTAGCCCGCTTCCATCTTAGACTGCATCATCACTTAACATCAGGTTCATCGATAAAAAAAAAACTAACTTGTAAATAAAATCAATAAACCGATCAAACCGTCCTTGGCAGTCGAGTAAAAACGGGATACCACGCGAACTCAGTCGACCTGTCTGCTGAACTTTGTACTTTAGCTACTAGGTGGACTAATAACACCGTGTAGCAGGAAGCTGCTGCATTCAGTCAGCTTAAGTAGTATTTGAAAGTCCTTATAAGAAATCTGTTTCCTGCAATGGATATCCGTCGGCTGATAATGACGGTATGATAAATAAAAATTTTTGAAAAATTATGAAAACATTAGGTTTATCTAACTAATTGCTCATTTTTTACCACTGCGCTGGTTCAACTTGAGTTCTACTTTCAGGCAAACAACTAAAATTTATGAGCTCGCTGTAAATTCAACATCGCTTGTGTTTTATTTTTAGGGAGCAAACCGCTGGGTTGTTTTAGCCGCTCTCGTCAGCAATTGAAGGTTCACGACAATTATTTTTAACCAGAGCATTTTTCTATGTATGGTATTGGTTTGTATATACTTGTAGGTTTATCAAGTTTTCTCACTTGATATCTAAAAAAATTTACACGTTGTGCTTATGTATTGTCTATGAATGAATAGAAGATTTAATTTATAGTAAATTTTGGGTTTGACGTCATACCTTTAATTTTATGGATTCAAATACAGAGTGTATGAACATGTTTAGGTGACAGATGCAATTAATTTCCATAATATTATATTTTTGTATAAGTAAAGAAATAGATTATAGGTAAATAAGCCAAGAATTTATTACCATTTATTTCGAAAAAGATCTTTTGATTGTGTCTAGAGTTCCTAGAATGTAACAACCCTATATATTAAGAGATAGAAGATAAAACCTTAAAACAAAAACAATATTACTTTTTATGGAACTTAAGACGGCCTCCGTGGCGCAGTGGTATGCGCGGTGGATTTATAAGACGAAGGTCCTGGGTTCGATTCTCGGCGGGACAGATTGAGATTTTTCTTAATTTGTCTTGGTCTGGCTGGTGGGAGGCTATCACCGTGGCTAGTTACCACCCTACCGTACACACCGTACACCCTACAAAGACGTACCGCCAAGCGATTTACCGTTCCGGTACGATTTTGTGTAGAAACCAAAAGGGATGTGGATTTCATCCTACTCCTAACAAGTTAGCCCGCTTCCATCTAAGATTGCATCATCACTTAACATCAGGTATGACAGCAGTCAAGGGCCAACTTGTAGTCAATAAAAATAATTAAGAATGTTACTGGCAACATACAAGTCTTTACAAAGACTATTTTAAATCTTAAAATAGTCTAAAGAACTTAACAAAATTGTAGGCAAACGCAAGCCGTAAAAAGATAAGACAAATAAATAAATAAAAATGTTCCCGCAAAAGGCGCACTGAAAGGAGCGGAATTTTCTTGAATCGCAGTAACGAGATCGGATATCCAGCAATGGGCCGACATCAAGGCTTGTTTGTTCAAACAACCGCACTATTTCCGTAAATTGATAGCACGGCGGAAATAACGTCTATTCGGCCAAGAGACATTAAATTGGAGCTCCCAATTATAAAAACTTTTAATGATTAATAACAAGTATTAAAATATACACTTAGAGTTAATTTTTAAACTGTGTGTGTTAGGTTCTTTGATTGGCAATGGCCTCAAACAATAACAAGCACCTGGTTAACCGAGCTTTGCTTTGTTTTTTTTGGAAATTGTATTTAGATACAAGTTACATAACAACAATTCAATGAAAGTCGCTAGAGATTCTGATTCTATATAATTAAATATACAAGAATTGCTCTTTTTTTTTATCGACTACAAGTTGGCCCTTGACTGCTATCACACCTGATGTTAAGTGATGATGCAGTCTAAGATGGAAGCGGGCTAACTTGTTAGGAGTGGGACGAAAATCCACATACCTTTCGGTTTCTACACGATATCGTACCGGAACGCTTGGCGATACGTCTTTGTCAGTAGAGTGGTAACTAGCCACGGCGAAAGCCTCCCACCAGCCAGACCAAGACAAATTAAGAAAAATCTAAATCTGCCCCGCCAGGAATCGAACCCAGGACTTCCGTCTTATAAATCCACCGCGCATACCACTGCGCCACGGAGGTCGTCAAAAGGTAAGGTAATGCTCGTTTAAAGGTATTAGATAATTTATTTGCCTTTGTTTTGACGGGTATCGTTTATAGCCAATTCGTCTATTTTTGCGATTTTCCTTTAATATCTTATTATACCTGCAACAAAGTTACTAACAAATAGGTAACTTAGTTGTAATTGATTAGTGGTCTTAAGTGAAAAATTATAAACTTTTGAAAATTAAGTTTCTTATAAACTTTATTAGAATTTAAACTATCGCGAGTATTCTCCAAATTATTAAAATATAAACGGCTAAAACTCACGTTACTCTTGGCCGACTAGTTTTGAACCCATACAGGTTCCTTAGTCATGTGCTCGATTGTTCATGCAACGCGGTCTGAAGCAACATGAGAAGCAAAGTGTGCTTCCCCGCGTTCGCTCGGGTTCTAAACCATGATAACGGGACCAACAAATAGCTAAACATAAAATAATTTTTGATAATAACTACAACTGTATCAATAAATTTTTTATACATATGAGTCTATATCTAAATAAGATTTCCTTTTTAACCGTTCGAAAACAAACTTCTCAAATCGACACGTATTTTTACCAAATTTTTTATGTTTGAGCACGCATAATTGTTTACTATCTGATTTTGATAATTTTTTTTTAAAATTTTTAATGCAAATCATCGTTAGGATATGACGATGATATCCTGGGGAAATTGAAGGAAATCTTCAAATTTTGGAGGCACGCTTACACCGACTTCATAGATATGTTGTCAATTAGACACATGACATATATATATTTTATCCGCGTATGACAGACGCAAAAATTTGTACAAAGTTGTCCGACACTTTTTGATAAATCTTGCCGCCGTTTTTATGTGAAAGGGCATAGCGCCAAGGTGGTCCCACTGTATCATTTCAGGCTCTGACCTCTGATGATTTCGGGGTACAACAACAAATATTATTATTGAAAAAAAATAAAATTTTAGACAATGCTTCACGACTTCATCGATATGCTTAGTATCGGGTGTAAAGCACCTAAATGACACAGTTTTTATTACTTTTTAGTGCGTTTTGAGTCGGTTCTATTTTTCGTTAAAAATTTTTATTAATTTATTTTCACAAGGTGATAAATATAAAACCAAAGTGAAAGTTTACTATACAATTTCATAACGGTCCATAAAAGTCGGTCCTCGATCGAAAGTGATCCTTAAAATAAATTAAAATCTGTATTTAACGTGTTCACGTATAGACGTTAACATCGATTGTATTTTACAGGCAAAATATCCCGTCCTATTAAGTACTTAACACAGAAATAACCTTATTAAAATTTAATTTCTGATTTAAATTTCAGTCCACTTTTGTTACGGAATATATATCCCGCTATTTTCAATTTTAACTGCAGCTCGCTGCATGTTTTCTTAAGTAGAGCAAATAATAGAGTAAACAGAAACGATACAACCAGACGTATTCTTGTACTTACTTAATGCGATACGTTACTGTGTCTTGCTCTATTGTTTATTCCCCAATGGTTTATTTGTAAGACTGTTTTTACTTTTAGATTCATATTCGTAGTACTAAAATAACTTAAGTAATTTATTAAAGGACGGAAGAAGGATTTTTGAAAAAAAGTAGTATTAATTACTCTGTATAACATAAGCTATCTGCGAGTTTTGTCAAAATCGGTCTAGCCGTCTCAGAGATAGATAGAGATAGATAGACAAAAATTAAAAAAATATATATTTGGATGTAAGTACTGAATATATTTTCATAATTATGCATTTATTGAAAAGCTGTTAATTTGAAATTACAAACCGAGACTTCAATTTTATTTATTCATATTGTATAGATTTTTTTATACATTACAAGTTGGCCCTAGATTGCAATCACATCTGTGATGTGAATGACGATAAGATCTAAGATGAAAGCGGGCTAACGTGCTAGGGGTACGATATCCACACCCCTTCGGTTTCTACACTACATATTACTGGACCGCTAAATCGCTTGGCGGCACGTCTTTGTCGGTAGGGTGGTAAATAGTCACGGCCGAAGCCTTCCACCAGCTATACCTGGACCAAAATCTCAATCAGCCCTGACAGATATCGAAAGCATAACCATCTAAAAAATCCACCCAGACCTAGCCCATGCTAAAGTGCGAGTCTGAATTTTATAGACAAAGTCAAGTCAAAGGTTAATGTTGGTTCGTATAATTATCGTAGAGAGGGCTACTCTACCAAGAGCGCTGTAATAATAAAATTCGAAGTTCTAGGTGCACATTACTTAGTTTCAGTCAAGGTTGTAACTTTTATTTAAATCTAATGTTGCTTTAATTAAGGAGTTACTAAGCTTTCAGACATTTTATTTAAGTAGGCAATAAGATTTAAAAGGTAAATTCGTATTTTAATTTACCAAATAATGTAAAAAAAATATTTATAAAAATATTTTAATGTTGATAATACTTTTAAAAAATGATTTACTCGCTAATGTTAGTAGTGAAAACAGTAAGATTATCTCACCATCAAACTTTTAAAGTATAGCAAACTGATTAGAAAATAAATCTTCGCAATTTAACATTAAGTAAAAACGATGCCAAAAAATACAGATAAACAACAGTTAATAAAACCTCCTTTTTACAAGTCGGTTAAAAAAGACAACCACTTCACATCCCAGTAAATCCAGACATAAACTGTGTATCGTAAAGTCACACAAATCATTAGTCGCAGCCAGTCGGCCAAGTTGGGCAATAAAAGAGGGCAATATGGCATTCCGTAAATAGTCCAATGATTGCACGTAAACGAGTTTGGCCCTACGTACCTCGAACAAAAGAAGAATTTACTTTGATTTGATTTCATTATTTCTTCAAGCGTAAGGCAGACGTCTTCAAAAAGGTCATAAGGTATTTTATGATAGTGATTAGAATTACGTAACTGAGCCTAAACTGGGAGCCTTATTCAATTCTGGGCTCTGCTCCTGATTGGACTATATTAATGGACACGTATGAAAAGGACTATAAAATCCAGGAAGACTTAGCTATTCCGACATCTAGACCGTACATATTTCTTTTTTCCAAACAAATCAAACGTATAGTACTTGTTGAGCTTACAGTGCCGTGGGAAACAAACACCCCTAAAGACCATGTATTCAAAGTGAATAAATACTATGACCTTACTAATGAACTAACCAAAAATGGCTATGTGGTTAGTTTATACGCGGTAGAAGTGGGTGCGAGGGGTATACCAGCGAAGTCTCTCTACAACCTGCTAAAAGACCTTGGCCTTACTAGAAGTGCAGTAAGCTCCATATTGGAACGAGTGTCCAAAGCTGCTCCAGTAGGGTCCTTCCGAATTTGGCTGGGCAGGGAGAATAACTTGAACAGAGGAGGTGAGTGTTGACGGCCGTCTCTAAGAGTACCCTTAAACCTACACCCGTGTCACAAGTCTCAGGCTCTGTTCGGAGTTTTTCTCTCAGCCACGCGATGGACCCGGCACCCGCACGGAGAATCCATGGAATGCTAAGATATTCGTCTCAACATGCCAAAAAAATCATTTTTAGAAAAACAATTTTCTTTGTAATATGATTACAGTGATTTATGTGTTTATTTTAATTATCTTAAATTCCTTGTTGATACAGTATTTAAAGGTTAAATACAATGTTTTGAGGTTACGTGAAAAAAGTCTAAATACAACATTTTCAAATCTTTTTATTACCCATTACTTTGCTATTTAACTTTTTTCGTAGGACTTTTATTTTTGCCGGAAATCGAGAAGAACTATTTTTTCCCCTAAACCCTATCCCTCCAGACCTCATTTCGCCCGTAAATTATTTTTCCTTTCATAGTTATAATATTCTCCTCTTTTTCCAATGGGTTTTATCCTACTATTATTTTTTTTACTTTTTAGTTAAAAAAGAATAGTGTATAGTGGTCGTTACTGAGTCAAAAATGATCACCTTAAGCTACCCGCTAATTTGAATCAAAGCTTTAGGTGCGTCTAATTTCCAAATGCTTCTCTTCTGCTGCTGATGTTGAAAATACACATGGATCACTTATTTGAAAAGTTCTTCTACCATTTGAAAGAAACGTTACTCGTGGAACAGCAAACCCATATTTATGCAAAATTTAAACCGAGAGGTAGAAATGCATGTTTAATGAGTAACGGCTTCATTGCGTCGTTATAAACTATTCTATAACAATGTTGAACAACAAACAAAAATGTTTTCTCGACGAAAACAATCGCACGGTAAACTACACTTAAAAACTAACTTAGTAAAAAAGCAATAAACTCGACGAACAACGAAATTGCGAGCGAACGTGAATAATACGTAACATAAATCAAGGGAAATTTTAATAACACTTATATCTACGTCAAAAACAAATAACTGATAAAATTTCATTTCATGTAACATATATGACTATTAATGCAATATGTTCACATAAGGATTGTGAATGTAGAAATGGGATTATGCGTTTAGTTACAAACGAGATCAGTTTCAAGAATGCTCATGTAATCATGGGCCAATTAACAAGACGCAGAACAGATGTTTAAGTAAGGTAGATATTTTGATACTATACGTTTATGTTAAATTCTGATCAATGAGGTCCAACTTTGAGTGCAGGTAACAATATATACAAAGAAGAAATGATGTCAACAATTAAGTTTTATGAAATGGCGTACAATCTTTATGTAACTATATAAGGATTGTCACATCAAATACAAAAATATTATCACATCTAAAAATTATAAGTAAAATAGCGAGCTACCATTCCAAGTTGCGGATACAGCAAGTATCTGGTAAAATTTCATTTCGTGTAATAAACAACATGGCTGTTAATGCAATAATTATTTTATTATCATATATATTATGAATGTAAGAAAGGAATTTATCGGGGCGGAGCTACTATTCCAAAAATTATCGTCACTTTTTAGTCAATTTACACAAAACCTTGACAAGTTATATATTGAAACTACATCAAGGGCCACTCTATCGTTTGGTTAAACGGCATGAAAATCAAAACAGACAGACACTTGGCGGAGGCCTTTGTTTTATAACTTACAGTGATATTTTATCAGGGATCTTTTAGAGAATCATAGGTAGGTGGTTGAAAGACTGCAATAATGAGTAGATGGTGACTATAGGTTAAATGTAATCCGTCATATGGTCGTCGTATGCAGCTGATAAGGCCCGTCGACACACAAAACAAGCAAGCATTTAATGTTGTACTACACGTGCAAAGCTTGGGCGAGTCGCTTGTAACTGATAAAATTTCATTTCATGTAACAGATCTATGCTATTAATGCAATATGTTCCCATCACACTTGTATTATGAATGTAGCGAGCGGCCGCAGGACGTGGGTCGAAACCATATGCCGGGCGGCGCTTAACGAAGATTTAGTGACTGGGTAATTCCGGTTAGCCGTGCTAACTTATATAATACCACTATCATTAGTGGTATATAGCGCAATCAGAAGGAATTGTATTCACTGTTCGAATTTTGTTTCTGCCCTCCGACGTAAATAATGCGTGATACTTAATTTTGATTTATTAACGAAGATTTAGAGACTGGGTGATTCCGTTTAGCCGTGCATACTTATTTAATACTACTATCATTTAGTGGTGTTCACTGTTTGAATTTCATTTCTGCCCTCGGACGTTAAAAGTGTAATTTGAGTTTGATTTGTCTGTCTGCGGCATCAAAACGTTTTAAAAAGTCATCTATTAATACACATTTTTCAATTCTTAGTCCTTAGTCACGTTCCTCTGGCAAAGCTTCCGAACTCTGAACTCGTATGGACTTCAATGACACTGCGGCTGTTCCATTAGTAAGTTTTTTTTAATTTACATTACAGCATTAATAAAATCAATATAATAAAAAGAAGACCCAGGTGGATTGGTATAAATAATGACTTTTAAATTAAAATCAAGCATTGATTTTAAATAGAAATCTATCACAAATATAGAAATTCTGCAAATGCTTTCATAAATTTAAAGAAATAATTAGTTTTTTGGATGACCTAAGTTACTTGTCTTAGATAATAGACAATTTCATTTTCTTATAAGTCGCCCTCTCTAAAGAATTTCTGTTACGGTCTGAAAAACTTATTGTGTAGTTTTGATAAGGCAAAAAAATTGCTCATCATTCCACTAATGTGGTCTCATATTCAGAGCGTATCACATTCTCTGATACGATATTACACTCATACCATACTTTAAACGTATGATTCAAGTCACAAATATCAGTGTTTGAATTTGTCTGTTTTCAAAAAAGACAAACACCTATTTCAATAATTCATCATTTGTAATAAATTTTCTCAGCGCAACGCCTTCTTCTAATATTTTTTCAGGCATTATCACGCTTATGTTTAGGTTCATTTGATTCAGAGAACTTTTTTTATCTGACTAAGATTAAAGCTACGAATTTAATCATAAAATAATCGAATGATAAGATAACATTTAAATTTGTCTAACTGGCAACACTAATCAGAATATTGCCAGAACAGCTTGCAGTGATGACCTACGGATCCGAATCTTGGTCGCTGACTGCGGGCTTCATAAGAAGGCTCAGAGTCACTCAGCGGGCGATGAAAAGAGCAATGCTCGGAGTATCTCTGCGTGATCGAATCAGAAATGAGGAGATCCGCAGAAGAACCAAAGTAACCGACATAGCTCAGTGAGTCGCAGAACTTCGAACAGCTGATGGACGTTGGGGGCCAAGGTGGTAGATTGGAACAGGCGGCTCGGGATCGTTGTGTTTGGAAGTCCCTAAAAAAGGCCTATGTCCAACAGTGCACGTCTACAGGCTGGTAATGATGATGATGATGATGAAGATAACATTTAAATTTGTCTAACTGGCAACACTAATCAGAATATTGCCAGAGCTTCAGTGAACTAATTCAACATTCAAGAGCACTAGAAATTGAATGAACTATCTAAACTTACGAATCAATTGCTTTATTGAAACGATCATTCATTAGTCTAAAGACGTCTTCTACTAAGAAGAATATTCATAAATTTCTATAGAAATAATAATTGGGAATTCTATAAATTGAATTAGGTCAAACAATATTGGTCTTTAAATATAACAATATTGGTATATATTTAAAAATATATCCAATTTCTTTAATTGGACAACACTACAGATAACATTAAAACATTAAGCTAGATGAAGATATTTTGACATTTAAACAAATAACACTAAAGATATCCGTAATAACAATTCGTTCTAATAATACGATCGAGTCTGAGTAAAATCAAAATACTTATAACAAGTAGATTAAAAGCAAAAAGAAATATACAGCGACGGTAGACTGAGAATCGATAAACTATATTGTCTTACAAAAATAAAAGACGCGTAAAAGGCACCCTTTGTTCTATAATGTGAATGACGGCGCACTAAGATGCCGTTGTACTCTTCGACGTCTCCGTCTATTGTCTGCCAGACGTATTATTATACTGGTCTTAATATTATGGATGAGTAGACTGATAGATCATTCTTGTTCTCAAACATAACATCGGAATGTTATTGGAAATTAAGGTTTCTTATATATTTCTTCTCTACAGATTTATAGTACGGTTTTATATATGGTGCTTAGAAGCAACAAATATATTATAAACCTACATATACTTCTATATTATACGATAAAATTAAAAATATCGCTGGTTAAATATAATAATCAAATCAGGATAATCTCCACATCTGTTGCGCTGTGGATCTGGACTTTCAGACTAAAATTAGAACTAAAAATCTTCAATATGCATCTAGGACACATCATGCATCTCAAGTATTGGATCATGCAGCGTATCATTCAAGGCAAGACCTAAAGAAGCCGAAGACTAGGAATAATTGGGGAGAAAGAGCGGTTATGTTCATTTAACATAAAGACATGCCCCAGTAAGGGAAGGGACAATAGTTGAAAAATATCTCCAAGGGGCCTTACGATAGACTATCGTCCATCTATTATATTATCTTTGGCACACAGAATATCTCATAGACTTATTATGCCTCCACAATTTTGTCTTTAAATCTGAAAAATGATTTAAATAGAAGCTCTCATAAGTTAGCGGGCTAGACTCAACACCGAAGATAGTATGTTCGAACCACGCCCGTTGGACTATTGTCATACCCACTCCTAACACAATATTTTGGATTAATTTAAAGGAAAGTTGGAAATATTGATTATATATAAAGTATTTACTTTATATATGATCAATATATTCCAAAGCAAATATTTATTCTTTTTAAAAAATGTAGTAAGTTATTATATATTTTCTTAATGTAATTATTCTTTCACTGATGAAATGAGGTTATGTATTACCTCATCCACACTGATATCGCGGGTACGCAGCGATGTCACGACATCAAAACAAATGAGATACCATCGGGTATAAGTTAATGAGCGGAATCGCGAACTCTGGCGAAGGGAGAATGCGTAAAGAGATAGAAGAGACAAATAGAATGTCATTGTTTACACTTGCTGCGAAATGATAAATCTTTTATGATTAGTATATAATGAGTAAAATCGCAACCAAGGGGAGAATCTTACAAATTCTCACTACTCCATAGTTCACGATGGTAAATGATGAAAAAGGTACAGAGTTGAGTCCTCAGCACACCGTGAAAAGTATATATACTGGATAACTATCAACCATTCCATGATGATCAACACTTTGAAGTTTTCAATTGTCTTCTACTCAAATCCGAGACAATCCCTGTGTCCCCAATAGGACTGTTTTTCCAGACTTTTTGAACTTTTTAATTTAATAAAAATGCGGCAAGTTCTTTACTTTTCAGAAATGCGCAAAGTAACGTAATATTATGAATTATATTATGAATAAGGCTAACCTACATCATACAATTGCAACTATGAAATACAGATTAAAAATTTTTAAATTGTCACATGACCTGACAGTAATCCTTTCATCGTACGGCTTTGGGAAGCGGATTTAAATCGAAAAATTAATACTCACAAATAATATATTGCTGAAAAAGCTCAATCTCTATTGAAAAGAGTAACTATTGGATATTGGCCGGCTTTTTTCAATCAGAATCAAAGATGCAATTTGTTGATGCATTTTAAATATTTTTCTTTATTTCACGTTCAATTTCCGCTTGACTGTAATCTTACTACTATAAATAAAAGGCAATAAAAAATTCTCTCTTCTGAATTTTGCCCATGAAGTTAATAAATAAATAAATAAATAAATAAATAAATATCTCAAGTTGAGACCATCTACCCAGTTAATTATAGTGCACACACGTTTGCCCAAACACAGGTATTACCCGACTCGTCCAATAGGACTGATCGATGTGACCTAAAAGAGATCTAGCGTGATCTAGTGGTAGTGCTAAACATATAGGTATATGTTTACGATTATAATTTGGTACCATACTAACAGAAAGCGCAGTGTTGGTCAACCCCATACTAGGTGAACTTACGACATCCAACGTGTCGCAGGAACAGGCCACAGGCGGCCTAGGATCGTTCCCTAATTTCAGATTCCAGTTTGCCTAGTGTAAGATTTTACCGCGTCGATATCGAGAACAGTAAGCGCAAATTTTATATGGAATTGGAGTAGCGCCATCTAGTTATAGTGAGAGTAAACGCTTTTTTTCTATATAATTTGACATTACGAGTGAGTACATTTTTACGCAGTTGCTCGGTGAAAAACTCACACTTGCCCCACAGATTCAGCTCCCTAAAAAGACTTATGTCTAGCAGTATACGTACACCAGTTAATGATGACGATGACGTACAGAAGCTGGCTCGTTTTTTCCTGCAAAGGATTAATCTAACGCAAAAATTCAATGAAAATTCTTGCCATCATTCCACGTGGGCATGATTTTTATACGTATAAGAATAAGTAAGCTCAATTTTCTTATTCTATTCTTTCTCAGGAGTAGGTTTTATTTATTTACTCATTACTGCTTTTTATACGTCCTCTTATTTGAAAACTAAATCGCTTGTACTTGCAAACAATATAGCAACAGCAATCAAACCCAAATACAAAACAACATACAAGTTGTTAAAATAAATAAAGTTTCAACTCTGGTTAATAAATAAAATCTAAAATATTTATTTTAATCGATATGGCCCGATTTATGTCACGAATCTAAATGAAAAAATCAGTGTACACAATATTAATAAAACTATTGACCAAACATTATTTCTATATAACAGTTTTTGAATTTGATTAAATTTCCTAAAACCGGGTTTAATTAATTTATTTATAGTACCTATTACGATTACTGAAAAGACAGACAAAGTAATAAAAAGCTTTAATTAAATTTCGATACCAATAGTTTAAGCAATTTACTGATACAATTAATTAAATGTAACTAAGTGGAATTTGGTTCAATTAATCAATACGGAATTTTGTTTCAAGTGCTGCCCTTAGGTTTAACTCAGACTGGCGTACAGGCCAAGCTTCGTTCCGAATTATGAATTTTGTCTCTAGCATTTTCATCTCTATTTTTCTAATATTGCAGTAAAAAGTATTTTAAAAAAATGGGATGAAGCGTCGACGCGCGTCGTTCTATTCCATATTTGTATAACACAACTTTGTACCTTAATGATATGAAACTTATTATTGTACTTTGTTTGATTTTAAAACTTTATTGCATATAATACAAAATTAATGCTTTAAGGCATTTTATACCAGTTGTACATTTTGTGATGTGGAGAAAGTAGTGGACAAAATTCATGCATTGCTTCGCTTCCAATCACAGTCGAACCTAACAGAGGTAGGTAGTTAGTACTCTTAGTTCTCTCCTCATAAATAACTCAGACCATCGTTTCAATCTCCATTCAACTTTACTTAACGTCCACCTACGATCATATAACAGGATTTGAAGGAATATACGGCTCATTTCGTTAAGTGTTTCGTAAAAGCTGGCCGTATTGGAGGGAAATCTTGCGTATATCACTTTTTGATATGGGTTTCTTTAAGGCTGCTTTTCTACCGGTGTAGTATGTGCGGATGTTAGGAAAGTAACAAAACTGTTAGTAGTTTGTCTTGTGTACAGTAACACAACATTACATGCAGATACTTATTAAAAATATAATTTGTGATTGGAATTTTAAATACCTAACGCTCAAGTATTTTGTAGTTAGTATTTCAAATACTTATGATTTAAAAATACATAGGAACATAAACATTGAGGGATCTTTTAAATGGGTAAATTTTGCAAAAAATATTGTTTTTATAAGCAAAATAGGAACCGCTAATAAAATGTCTATCTTAAAAATTGACAACACTGTATATGCTTTAGTGATGTACTGTCGTTAACAAACGTAGACAAATTTAATAAAAGGAACATGTGTCTGTATTTTGTATTGTAAATACACGATTGAGAAATATTTTGTATTACATATTTTACATGTATACATGCGAGATAGTATTTTGTAATTTGTGTTTTAATTAAATCAAAGCCTATATTTTGCTCAGCCCTGCTTGTGTCATGCAAATAGGATTACTTGGTTTTCATGGCTTAGCTGTGTTCCAAATACTTCTTTAATTTAAGGTATTTCATTGTACCTACAGTTTAAATTATTCAAGGCTTTTGCTGAATTTTACAATTTCCTCTAAGACTGATATAATCTGATTGGAATGATTTTGGTTTTGGGGACATTTATTTAACTACAAGTTAACTTTTGATCGCACCTGATATAAAGTAGCCCGCTAGTTAGAAAATATATAGACAAATAAACCGATTTTGCTCACTGAAATCGTACTGGAACGCTAGATCATTTAACGTTCCTTTCACAATATGTAATTGCCAGTGGTAGCTACTCACAGCTGAAGCTATCAGCCAGCCATACGAATTAAGTACAAAATATAAAATCCTAAGCTAACCCTACTTGGAAATCGAACTTAAGATTTCTCAACGTTGATTTGCATTCTTAACAGCACCAAAAAGCAAACTAGTAACCGACCAACGAGGCAGTCACTTGTAATATATATTCAAAATAACCTATCACAATATGCACCCAATAATACTCGGAAATACGGAACGAGTTCCACATATACTATCCAACTTCTAAAGTTAATACCGACTGTCACGTATTAAATTCACCCCGTGTAAATGTATAATATCTCTTGCGTGCCTTGGGAAATTGTTGTAACAAATGTTTCTCATATATGAACAGTGTGAGGTAAACTGTTCATTTCATCATTATACCTGTTAACAGCTCAATATAGGGCCATACCAGATCCTTATCGGAGAGAGACATATGAAAGGTATACCCACCACGCTGTTCTATATATACGTATTTTTTTTTTAATGCCTACAAGTTGGCCCTTGACTGCTATCACACCTGATGTTAAGTGATGATGCAATCTAAGATGGAAACGGGCTAACTTGTTAGGAGTTGGATGAAAATCCACACCCCTATCGGTTTCTACACGACATCGTACCGGAACGCTAAATCGCTTGGCGGTACGTCTTTGTCGGTAGGGTGGTAACTAGCCACGGCGAAAGCCTCCCACCAGCCAGACCAAGACAAATTAAGAAAAATCTCAATCTGCCCCGCCGGGAATCGAACCCAGGACCTCCGCCTTATAAATCCACCGCACATACCACTGCGCTATGGAGGTCGTCAAAAATATACCTCGTATACCCACCAAGGTGATTGGCGGGCTTAGGGTAAGTTTACTAATTAATGGTCGCTATTAGATGTTGATAAAAGTGAACGGAACCAATGGCTTAAGGTGACACCATTAGCTTTTCCGAAGTCTGGAGCCTCAAATTTTCTGTCAATTTTTTCAAGTAAACCCTCAGAATTATTCCACGACATGCCCCAGAACTCGAACCCAGGACCTAGTGATCGAAGCTACATAAGCTAGCCACTATACCAACAAGTCAGTCATTGTCACGTGTTAAATTCACCCCGTGTAAATGTACAATATCTCTCGCGTGTCTTGGGAAATTGTTGTAACAAATGTTTCTCATATGAACAGTATGAGATAAACGGTTCCTTTACTGCCACCATAAACGGCTTTACGATCGGTATACTCGTAGCTTGGAAATAACGACTGCTATTTGTTGACTAAGTAAATTTTGCAAATTATTAAGAGTACTTTGACGACCTCCGTGGCGCAGTGGTATGTGCGGCGGATTTATAAAACGGAGGTCCTGGGTTCGATTCCCGGCGGGGCAGATTGAGATTTTTCTTAATTTGTCTCGATCTGGCTGGTGGGAGGCTTTCGCCGTGGCTACCGAAAAGACGTATCGCCAAGCAATTTAGCGTTCCGGTACGATGTCGTGTAGAAACCAAAAGGGATGTGGATTTTCGTCCCACTCCTAACAAGTTAGCCCGCTTCCATCTTAGACTGCATCATCACTTAACATCAGGTGTGATAGCAGTCAAGAGCCAACTTGTAGTCAAAAAAAAACTAATATTGGCAAACTTATGGTAGGTATGCGCAGTTCTTTACTCGACTGTACCAGCACAAGGGTTATCTTTTACGAGTCTACGAGTGTACGAGTGTCATATGTATGTGTATGCATTTTTATCTGGCAAACCCTAGAGCTTAAAAACTTAAACCTAAACGTCTAATTGCCTTTTAGCTTGAGTGTCGCTAGATTTTTCTTAATAATGGCAATGGAATTACGAATATAACTGTAGCTGATTATAATTATTATGAGGTGTCGCTAAAATATGTACTAGCTTACAATTATGTATGTTTAAATATAATATATTTAACGTCGAGAAGTCGAGGAGGTTTTAGATTTAATTTAATTTATAGTATAATTGTGTATTTCCACAAAATAAATTTGTTTTATTATTATATTAATAATTAATTGTTCTATAATTGATGGACCAAGTATATGGTCCACCTGATGGTAAGTGGAAAACCATCGCTTATATACAGAGCAACACTTCCCAGAGCATGAAACGAACATCTACTTTTTTGGATGCGCGGTGGATTTATAAGACGGAGGTCCTGGTTTCGATTCCCGGCGGGGTAAATTGAGATTTTTCTTAATTAGTCTTGTTCTGGCTGGTGGGAGGCTTTCGCCATGGCTAGTTACCACCCTACCGACGTAAAGACGTATCGCCAAGCGATTTAGCGTTCCGGTACGATGTCGTGTAGAAACCGAAAGGGGTGTGGATTTTCGTCCCACTCCTAACAAGTTAGCCCGCTTCCATCTTAGACTACATCATCACTTAACATCAGGTGTGATAGCAGTCAAGGGCCAACTTATAGTCGATAAAAAAAAATCTACAACAAAATGCCATTGATACTGAAGCGTAGATGTTAAGACTCCTGTGGCTAAGAAACACTTCCTACAAAGTGCAAAGTGTCCATCAACTTTCGGTGTAGATGTTAAATCTCTTGTGCCTGTAATTACACCGGTAAATATGTTCCTAAACACAGTAAAACTGCTTGGAAGTACAAATAAACAACAATAGTATCAGACGAGTAACGCTACAAAATCTCCTAAAATTAATCCATTGGCAAGTTCGCAATTGAACATAGTAGAACCCCTGAGGGTGTTTTGATTTTGGATTATTTCATGCCGTCCGGATAACGTGTATTATTTCACAATTTTCTGATACGAAAAATGTTTTATCGTACCCGCAATACTCTATCTTACGATATCCCAGACTATAGACGTGAAAAAATCCGTCTCCAGTAAGTTAGTTAGTTAGTTCCCGTGTCAGAAAGGTAACCTAAATTTTAAAATTTTATTTTAACTTCGTCAAAGTTCTTTTTAGTACCAAAAATATCTCGAGCTATGGTAAAACCGCTCGGATAGCCTTCCAATCATTACATCCTTATTAACAGCCTACTACAAAACCAGCCAGTATTACCATTTTCAAAATAGCTAATATATTTTTACTGACATTTTTTTTTAGACCGAAAAGCTCAATATTTCATAGCCCGACCTATAAATCAAATAAAGTACCTCGTGATCGAAAACCACATAGTTTAATCTCTAGACCAACTTAGTTTTCATTGACTACGGAACTTAAGAAGCAACTATAAGAGCACTTTCAATTAAGTTGCAGTAATGATGCGTACCGTCCGGCACTTTGTAAGTGAATTCCTCCGTATGGAGTTTTATACTGGAGGTAGAAACATTTTAAATTCCATAGTTAGGGAGGTAGTTAAGGAATTGCTTGGGTAGTTTAGGTTAGCGTGTGTATATAACTATCTCATAGGTTAGGCCATGTCTCTTCGGATCAGAAGGTCCTGATCGGTTTCCATCATTATCCTTGACTTCGGATAGTGGTTGTTATAATCAAACATTATCATTCTAAGCACGCTAACTCTCAATGGAGCAGAGCGGTGGATATAAGCTCCACATCCCCTATTTTAAAAGGATGAAGGCGTAATGCGCTTATGATGACGATAATGATGATATACTAAACATAACTTCAGCAGTATGATGATATACTACCAGAATGTGTGTGTTTACCACACATTCTTTGAAATGGCATTT
This sequence comes from Mycalesis mineus, assembly GCA_034621355.1. Classification (NCBI taxonomy): domain Eukaryota; kingdom Metazoa; phylum Arthropoda; class Insecta; order Lepidoptera; family Nymphalidae; genus Mycalesis; species Mycalesis mineus. Next base: position 12,956,172 of record CM067890.1, on the reverse strand, counting down.
ACAAAACCAAATCAATTATTTCCCTAGCACTGTTCAAACTACAAATAAATAAAAAATATAAATACAATTAAATAAACACTATAATTGAAAATTGTTTTCTCAAGTGTCCAATAAACAAGCGATTCGCTGCTCTAATACAAATAAGTTTGCCACTGTAGTTTCATATTCATCAATTAAAAACAAACACGGTATACGAAATAGTTGGCTCTAAAAATAATGCTACAAAGCCAGAGGACAACGACGGGACAGCTTTGAAAAAAGCTGGATTAATTCCATTGCACGATTTTTGTGGAAGTATTCGTTTCGTACAGTTATGGAAGAGTTACGTAGTGTAACGAAAAATGCAAATTACTTGCCCTTTGTTATGTTTTGAATCTCACGGTATGCGAGAAATGCGAAATAGAAAAGTAATTATAACTTCATTCCTTTAATTAACTTTCATAGAGTACTCGAATATTTTGTGACAGTACTTGTTCGTCAAGTAGTGCCTTGCATAATAATTTCTGGATCAAGCAACATAGTTCAGTTTGTAAGAACTATGTCGTGAAGAAACCGAAAGGAATGTGGATTTTATCCTACTATCATCAAGTCAGACCCTTCCATTTTAGATAGCATCAGGTGTGAGTGCAGTAAAAGGCTAACTTGTAATTAATAAAAATAAGAAATCGCCTGCCTGACAAGATACAGTATCTGTTGATAAAATATCTGTTTTTATTTACAATATCTCGTGTGAATCGAGTAAAAACATCTAATTCAGATAAAAAAGGTTAACGATAAAAGGAAAGAGACGAATAACAGCCAGAAATAGAAGTGTCGCCGTGAAACAACCCTAAACCGTCCTAATGGCTGCAATATTCGGCAATACCTTGGGAGTCGCCGTTAAATTTCCGTTTTACAACGCGATAACGGTGCGCTGTAGGCTTTTAACTCTGAAACGAAACTAACTTGGAGCGGGACTTCTTCCGCGTTTCGAAGTGGAATACTAAAACACTTGAACCCTTCTCACTTACAATAGTTATGTTGGGCTGACAGTACTCAGTTCAGTTTATCCAATTTTCCGAGTTTCATTAACAATTTTATCTTTATAAGCTAGAAATAAATGAAATACCCTTTAAACCGACGAAAAAGACGGTGGAGGTTCTCAATTTGACACGTATATATTTTTTTATGTATGACCACGCTTAACTTTTTACAGAAATGTCCGATTTTGATAATTCTTTTTTTATTAGAAAGGGCACACTTCCAAGGTGGTCCCATTGCCATCATGTTAGGATCAGATGATGATATCCTGGAATCTGGAAGGAACTCTTCAAATTTTATAGGCACACTTGCAGCGATTTCGGTTATAGTGTAGGTATCGGTAGCTTTTTGGTTACAAGTGCCGTATAATATACTATGACAGTATAATACGAGTATGTTACGTGGCGATAAATCACTAAAAAGTAAGAAATAAAAATTTTTAACAAAAAATAGAACCGACTTAAAACGCACTAAAAAGTAACAAAAACTGTGTTATTTAGTTGCTTTAATTTACTTAAGCATATCTAGGAGTCGGTGCCAGCCAAGGTTACTACTTTTAGAACATTACCTAGAACCCACAAACTGCTTTACTACGTTAAATTAATGTTCCTTAAACTTGCTGGCACCGACTTCATAGATATGCTTATGTAAATTAAAACAACTAAATGACACAGTTATTTTTTACTTTTTAGTGCGTTTTTATTTTTTGTTAAAAATTTTTATGTATCCATGCTATAATACTTATTGCTTTTCTTAGCAAAAATATTGTTTGTAATAATAAAAATAAACCATGTTTCGTGATTGTGGATTTACTGTAGCTTCTTTATCAGAACCACATCAATAACAATCATGAATAGTTTTCAAGAACAACCGAGGTAATAAAACATATTTATTTCGGCGACAGAACATCTCTGACTTTACCTTACTTGAACTTTGGCTTAGCGATCATTCATGACGCCTCCGTGATTCCGTTGAAATCATGTCCAGGCGATTGAAAACGTTTGTACTAATTAAAAACTTCGTAATAGAGCAGCAATTTATAAATCTCTCTGACTACGAATTATCGCAATTTTGTAAATTATTACAGTTACATAATACCAATTAGACCCAACAATTACCATATAGCCTTTACAGCCCATTCAGAATAAATTATAAGATCATCATCATTAAACATAAGCATTCCGCCCTTATTTGTGCCTCATTTGTAGGCTTAAGACGCATCCAGACGTGCGGGATTCGCCAAGTGCCAAGTTTTCATAAAATCAAAGTACTTTCTGGCGATTGCTCATAATTCGCCGCACAAAGAAAGAACACTAAATATTCGAAACATTTCAGGGAATTGTAATGCTTGGAATTTTCCTACTGCGGAGCCGCAGATACCGCTCGGTTTTCGCCAGATGATAAGCGTGTCCACATACACATTTCAATACACACATTGCTCGCCAAATTACAAATATCCTCATGGATAGTGGTTCAAAGTATATTCGGCACTTGGCGTGTCCTGCATGTCTGAATGCGCCTTTATATCGTGTCACAGTGTCGTAACTACGGAGCATTAATGTTTTTCTTAATTTGATCCATTTAACTTACCGAACCCCACTTAAATTTAAAAGATAGGATATAAGTTTCCGAAAAGGGTTAACGATATACCATTAGATTACATGGTGATGAAAATAGCTGGGACCGGCTGTCGTCAATGTGCTCTAGCGAAAACTATTACGTAATATTAAACACTAATTGCGCATTGCAAAAATGATTGTTTTTAAAATATAATTTACTGAGTGACAATGTGTATACTAAGTACCTATAAGTAACAATGTGTTTTTATAATGAAGTTATTTTTAGGCTGCTAGTAATGCCAACTACCTTGAACAATAGGTAATTCTAGGACAAAAACCTTAATAATTTAATACTCGTATTTTTAATAAATCAACTTTAAAAAAAAACATCGCCAAGAATGTTAAAAGTATGTTAATGTTGGATCTTATTTTTACTATAAAACATAAAATCGAATGTAAGCCGTTTTCGAGCGATTTCAAAACATGACACAAGTAGCACTTTATAATTGCTGTTAAAAAATGAATGAATGAATGAAATATTCTTTATTGTACACCAAAAACAAAAACAAAAAAAGAGAAAATACCTTAAAAACTAATGTACAATTGGCGGTCTTATCGCTAATGAGCGATCTCTTCCAGACAACCAATTATATTTAAGGAAAAGTGTATATATTGGAGTAGGCTCGGGTGTACGTACACAAAAATAAAGAACGAATTTTACTGAACTAAAAATAAAAATTGACTTACATTATATAATTATCTAAATACATACACAAATTCATACATACATACATACATAAATACATACATACATTCATACATAAATACATACATACATACATACATACATACATACATACATGTTTATAGTAAAATAAATAAATAAATGAAAAATAATAGAGACTAGACGAAATCTAAAAGTGACTAGTGATTGCGCACGGCGAATGTCTAGAGGTAAGGAGTTCCAAAGCCGAGCAGCTTTGACAGAGAAGGATTTAGAGTAGAAGGACGAATGATGAGAGGGAATTTTTAGGAGTAGGTTGTCCTCTGATCTAAGAGAGCGACAATGAGTTAGATGGAGGAAGTGGAATCGCTCTTTTAGATATATGGGAGCAGTAGGGTTGAAGAGGACATTATACAATAGGAAAAGAATGTGAGTATTTCTGCGAAGGCGAATCGAAGGCCACTTGAGTTTATCGCGAAACTCGGAAATATGGTCATATTTGCGAAGACCAAATATGAACCTTATACAAATGTTCTGGATGCGCTCAAGTTTATCTAGCAATTCTTCACTCAAATTAAGATAACAAGTGTCAGCGTAATCGAGAATTGGTAAAAGCAGAGATTGTGCAAGCACAATTTTGGTAGATAAAGGAAGAAAATTGCGCAATCTACGCAGAGACCCTATAGATGCATACACCTTCCTACTAACCTCACTGACCTGTGGGGCCCAAGTAAAATATTTGTCAAAAGTGACTCCTAGATTTCTAACTGAGTCACAAAATGGCACACGCGTTCCATCAAAAACTACATCAGGAATATTAGCCCAGTCAATGCGTGCAACCAAATTATGACTGCCTATAATTATAGCTTGTGTTTTAGATGGGTTCACTTTTAGGCCGTACGAGCTACTCCACTGCACAACAGAATCTAAATCTTTGTTTAGTAATTCGATCGCACTAGGCAAATCATCTGCATACAGGTGATTGAGAGAAGTTAGCTGATGTGTAATAGAACTAATGAAAATGGAAAAAAGAAGAGGAGACAACACGCCACCTTGTGGTACACCGGCAGTTAACGCGCACCAATTGGACACGTTGTCATCAACCCGCACACGTTGTCGGCGACCAAACAAGTAACTGTGAAACCAGTCAATCACTTCAGAAGATATGTTGAGAGAACCTAGTTTAGCTAATAATAAATCAAAATCAACGTTATTAAAAGCATTACTGAAATCTAGTAAGGCCAACACTGTAACACACTGGTTATCCATGCCGTGACGAATATCCTCGGTAATTTTAACTAATGCGGTAGTCGTACTATGACCAGTACGGAAACCGGATTGGAAAGGATTGAAAAGGTTCTGACGGGTCAGGAAAAGGCTGAACTGACGATGGACTATACGCTCAAAAACTTTAGAGAGAAATGGGAGAATGGATATTGGCCTATAGTCCGAAAAACTAGAGGGATTAATTTTTTTGGGAATGGGAACTACTTGAGCTTCCTTCCAAGAAGAAGGGAAGCTTCCGGAGGAAATAGAGAAATTAAATAAGGATTTAATTATAGGAGCTAGGAGGTTAATGATAGGAATGATCATCTTACGACTAATGCAATCCGTACCTACGGCATCAGAATTGACCTCACGAATGCTTCTCACAACATCACTATCAGTGATTTGACAGAAAATGAAAGCAGGATCGTCAGAAGTGGGTAAAGCTAATAATTGATTTTTAGTGTTTAACTTTGTGGCATCATCAATACCACAAGAAGAGGATAAATGGCTATTAAGCTGATCTAAATTAAAGTTGCAGGAGTGATTATTTTGTCGTGCTTTCCCAACTCCAAGAGACTGAAGAAATTTCCACACTCGACCTGAATCTTCTTCCTCGAGTATGGATTTATGAATGTGGCGTCGTTGCATATCTCTACATAACCTGTTGCAGCGATTCCTAACTTTATGATATTTGTCCTTATTGCGATCGGAATTATTGATTCTGTATTTGGCTTTAGCAGAATTTTTTTTTAACTGTAACGTTCTAATTTCCTGAGTAAGCCAGGGAGCGGGAAGGTGCTTTAGCCGGACAGGGCGAATCGGAGCATGCACGTCATACAGCCGAATAAGGAGTGAGTTAAAGCTCTCAATTCTATTATCAATGTTAGCTCCAGTTCGGACATTCGTCCAATCCAACCCAACAGCATCTTTCCACAGGATATCTATGTCCATACCACCAAAATTGCGCTGCAGAAGAACCCTCGATTTAGCTTTTGGTGGGCGTATTTTATATGACAGATAAACCAAATCGTGGTATAAAAAAGCATCAGCAGGACACTGGCCATGTTTAGCAACATGGTCGGGGGAAGAAACCAACATAATATCAAGAAGAGATGGGCAAGAATTGGGAAAAGAGTGAGTAGCTGAAAGGGGGAGAATATGTAAATTGGCTGCCCTCACTAAAGATTTGAATCGCGTAGAGCGCGAGTCAGTTTTAAGTAGGCATGTATTGAAGTCACCCATAATAATGGTATGTGAATATAAAGGGATAAATCTATCTAAAATAATTTCAAACGTGGGAAAATAGTCAATCGTGAGATTAGGGTTATAATATACGCCAAGTAAAAGTTTAGTGTTAGAAAAAAGTACTTCAATCACTAAATGTTCCGCTCCCGGTGTTGCCTGGGCATCTGACAAAGTAACAATGGAAAATGGTATGTGGGAACGCAAATATATGGCCACACCACCGCCAGTCCGGTGAATGCGATCATTACGTATTAATCGAAATCCCGGAAGAGCGTAGGAAATAGAGGGCAGACACGGTTTAAGCCAAGATTCTGAAATCAGAATGGCATGGATGTTCTTGTTATCAAAAGATGAGAGCATATCTGGATAATGTGCAGGAATACTCTGAGCGTTAATATGAACAATATTAAAATTTTTTATTACATCTGAGAAGTAAGAAGTAAGATTATCAGATAGAGAAGGAAGGCTCAGAAAACTGGAATTACTATGCGTTTCATCAGAGGATGAAAATGAAAAGAATGAATCGTCTAGGTTTTCATTTTGAATAGACATATAATATTATTTATATGATATTATATTTTATATTAAATATATAAAAATAATATAATAAAATGAATTAAATCAAATAAATAAAATAAGTAAACAAAAAAAAAAATTTAAAAAATATATAATTATATATAAATATCAAATCAAAAAGCAAGCTTTGTGACGTTTTTTCCCTTACCGGCCAGTTATACATAAATACAACTAATGAAATATGCTAATTAACAAACCTAAATAAAAAGATAAAATTAAAACGACAAAGAAAAAAACAGTAACAAACATCTAAGCACAAAATAAAATGGTAAAAATATATTAGATTTCAGTAATAACGAGACTAAAATATAAATTCCTCTGAGACTGAAAGCTTATATCAATTATTAGAAACCTGTAATAATGGTAAAATTAGTGTTATTTAGTCTGTGGTACTAAGATGTTAAAGTTGACAAATGACATATTTATATTCGATAAGTGTCAGATGTCAGTTTTAGCATGTAAACAATTGACATTTTATACGAAAATGAAATTCTTAAAGAACCTTCAGAAATAATAAATTAAAAGTTTACCTGCCATAAAATGAGATTCTCACAAATCTAATTACCTAACAGATCTGATAATAATACACCACAACAAAAATAATAGAAATAAAAATTGATATAAGCCTAACATAACGAAACAGCAAAATTAATCATGAATATAACATCTATTTCTTATTGACTCTCGTGCGTGACTTTGCTCGTGAGACCAGTGATTTAGGATTTCCTGGAGCAGCAGAAGGGACAGCAGTAGAAGTTCCCGCCGCGGAAACCGCCACCGTTGGTGCAGAAATATCATCCAGATCCGCAACCGAACGCACCTGCCGCCGGGACCCATCTTGCTGTAACACAAAGATACTCCCATCCTTTGTCCAGCACTTATTTACTCCGACCCGTTGACGAGCTGCTACAAAGACGTCGTGCCTCTCCTTAGTAAGGAACTCTGACAGTGTTAAGCCGGAATTCTTTAAAGCAGTTTTGGCATACCACAGTTGATTTCTAAGTGCCAGATCATGAAACTTGACCAGAACGGCTCTGGGTTTGCCAGTCTTAGGTCGGCCCAAACGATGGCAGCGACTTACACTCTCTGCATTGAATGGTATCTTGAGATGATCGGAGAGTGCTTTAATGGTGATAGTGTCCAACTTCTCAGCTTTAGACTCTGTTATGCCGTGAACCAACAGGATTTTACGTCGACTTCTCATTTCTATATCATCCATGGATCTATAAAGGAGCTGGACTTGCAATTGAAGGCCTTCGAGCGCTGTCAACACAAAACTTCTAAAAGAATGAAATTGAGCTGCAATATTAGAAGTTGGACTAGTAGCTGGTATAGCTTGCTGCAGATGTCTTTGGAATTCTTCCATCCTCTCAATAAAATGTGCACTTAGTTGCGTAACAGATTGCTGAATGGATTCCATATTATAGTGTTAGTGTTTATAGGTTATAGTGATGGGTTAATGAGTTTCTCACTTAGAACAATATTGTGCATAAATCACCTCGGATATAATAAAGGAATAACTATCTGGTAGGTAAAAGAACTTTTAGCACATAACTTCACATATAAATACTGTAAATACTATTAATTTAATTAAAAACTATGGAGAGCAAATTAAATGTGTGTTTACTTTTTGCACGCCTACCCGCGAACTCTCTCTCTCTCTCTCTCTCTCTCTCGCGAAAATGCTAATTGTTTAAGGTTGAATTTCCAAAAATATAAACCGGTGATATCAGTAACTGGAGTTCTTTATCGTATTTACAAAAATATTAGGTTTAGAGTATTAGTCCACAATATTATAGTTAAATAGTTAAGCTAGCTCTTTGCGGCATGCGAAGAAAAACCCTTCCAACTGTTCCTCAGACTACAGGCAGAGAGTGCATTGATCGGACTTAGCATTAACAAATCCAAAACAAAAGTAATGCTAATCGACAGAACGGGTCAAATAGAAATTTTGGTTGGTGGCGCTACTGCTGCGCTGTATACACAGTGTCTCCATAAAAATATTATTTAAAAATATAAATTCAGTGATTTTACAATATATTCTATTTGAAAAATATATAGTGAGGCATAATAAAGCAGTGATAGTGTTTGCATGTAGAACATTGACGTACCTAACTAAATAGTAAGCGCAAAATTACGACTGGACTTTTGAACACCTAACGGAATATGTGCATAAACAATCACCACAATAAATAGTATATTTTAAAATAAGATAAGTACTCTAAAATTGTGACATCTACTACGGAAGTTTAAATAACTAAGTGTATTTCTAATAAAAAACGATATGATTAGATGAACAATCGTTAACGCAATTCAAAATAGTGCTACACAGTTGATAAAAGAGTCGTTGGTGCAATTCAAAACTGTTATAGTTACTAGCGAATATCACCTGTGTCATTTCATTTAAAATTTCAAGTTCATTAACCCTTCGCCTTGTCAGGGACAAGGGAGGAAGTGAACAGGACATCAGAAGACGCATACAAATGTCCAAAGGAGCAATGACCAAACTAACACGAATTTGGTAAAGCAGAAAGAACTCAATCAATACGAAGAAGCGAATAGTAAGGACTTTAGTCTTCTCAATCTTCCTTTACGGCTCTGAAGCGTAAACAATAAGAGTGACAGACAGAAAAAGGATAGATTTTTTTTGGAATTTAAGATGTGGTGTTGGAGGCGGATGCTTCGCATTCCGTGGACGGCCAAAAGAACAAATGTCTCGATCCTAAATCCTCGCAAATTGGCACTAGGCTCTCAACTATCTGTTACCAGAGAATTCTCGGTTAGTTAATTTTGGTCACATTGCCCGCCGCCCTCCTGATAACCTAGATAAACTAATAGGGGTAGGCAAGGTGGAGGGAAAACGACAATGCGGCCATCACCTAGCCGCTGGTCAGACCTAGTGAAGTCGCTCACGGGTCTTCCCCTTACAACAGCCGTCAGAAGAACGGAAGACCGGACTGAATGGAAGAAGATTGTGAACACCATAATAAGGATACTGCAGTGTGGACACGACCTTCAGTAATGAACGACGACGAAGAAGAAGAAGAGATAAGCTATTTTCTCGATTCAACCTCAACTAAAAACGTTACATCAGTCAATTAAGTTTTAGAATTTTAATGTGAGTGTTCCCCATTTTACTGAAATAAATAAATACGATGAAATAAATAATGTATGATTTGTCGGAATAAATACTGATCCTTTGATTAGGGAAAACTGGACTGGCAAGTATTTTACGTGAAAGCAGATACGAATGTGTTAAAGGAATCCTTAACACGTTCTATAAATTTTATATGCGAACTTTCGGGGAATACGGAATTGCTATTTTTATTGACATTATTGCTTGACTAACATTATTAAGCGTAACTGAGATTTTGTTATGACTAGATTTCGTTTATGATTTTTAACCGACAAAAAAAAACGAAGGAGGTTCTCAATTCGACACGTATATATTTTTTTTCTTTATGTATGACCACGCATAATTTTTTACAGAGTTGTTTGATTTTGATAATTCTTTTTTTTATTAGAAAGGGCACACTTCCAAGATGGCCCTATTGTCATCATGTTAGGATCTGATGATGATATCCTGGGAAAATTGAAGGATCTCTTCAAATGTTATAGGCACACTTGCAGCGATTTCGGTTTTTGTGTAAGTACCGTTAGTTTTTTAGCTACAAGTGCCGTATGATATACGTATACGTATGTTGCGTGTCGATAAATCACTAAAAAGTAAGAAAGAAATTTTTTTAACAAAAAATGGAACTGACTCAAAACGCAGTAAAAAGTAACTAAAGCAACTAAATGACACAGTTATTTTTTACTTTTTAGTGCGTTTTGAGTCGGTTCTATTTTTCGTTAATATTTTTTATCTAAGTATGAAACTTGAGTTATTACTTTATAATTCTGCTTGGCTGCTATTACACTGTAGAATTTGAATCACTTTCCGTAAAACGATTGCAGTACAAAAAACAACAATTGATTGAATGTCACGTATTTTCATTCAAAGCGCAACACCGCACACTAAATAATAGAGGGTTTCGCTAACAAACTAATATGTAAAACTATTTATTTCGGATTGTTCATAAAACGTGTCGCGTGGATATGTCACAAAAAGTAGTGCGAGAGGATTAATTTATTTTAAAAACTTCGCCGGACGCGCGCCATGTCGATGTCGGTCGGTTTTGTAACAATAATTTTTAGCGCCAAATGAATGTTAACAATTATTTCTTTTTGCAAGAATGCGTTTTTTACATTTTCATAGCTGTCTGTAAAAATAAACCAAAGCCAAATTTAGAAATTTACTACAAAATCTGTTTTGTTCTATTGTAGCATTCAAATCGAGAAAACAATTTTTTGTTACCTGTACATTGGCTTGTTGACCTTTTGTATCATTAGTTACAAACTATATTATGTTTCTATTGTCAATACCTTTGTTAAACAGTCAACTTTTCAGAGAGCTCTTCTATCTCTGATTATAAACCATAATATTTTCATCAGAATAATGTTAAAAATGACAGACATAACGTATATAACTTAGTGGCAATTTGGCTGAAAAAATAATTTCTCATACTTGGAACTTGGTCGATTGAGATCATAGACTTTGAAACCTCATCTTACATAAAATTACAAAATCTTACGCTCTTTTATTGAAAAACTATTATTTGAAATCAATATTTAGATTGTTTTAAATTTTCCTCTTTTAAAACATAGCATAAACTTAAGTAATTAAGAAAAGAAAATTAAAAACAAGTAACTTAGTATTTATTTAACTTATGTGTGTAAAGATAACCACATTGAGCGCTCATCCTAGTATCATGGAAAACTCTTTTACAAAGGAACGTCGTATTTCTTGTCCTATTTTTAATCAGATTAACATATAGCTGTGGTCGTAGCCCCATTGAAGTTTTTTTTAACTAAATAATAGAATATATTTCACGTTTGTGTATTCTGGAAAACTGCCAGTTAGTTGTTAACTTAAATACCATGACGGGATTGGAACTTAAATGAGCAAGTCGGGATTTGTAATTACGTTTTAATTTACGATATATGTTTTATATCCTAAATTAAAACGTATTATGTACTCTGTTTTAGTTGGATTTATTTATTTTTAACCGACCTCAAAAATAACGAGGTTATCAATCGATCCGTTTGTTTGCAATATTGTTAGAATTTCTATTGAATAAGCTAGTCTAGAACAGTTTTTAAACATGTGCGCCAAATTTCTTGAGAGTATAAGAGTGTATACTTTATATACTGACAGTTTCATCAAAATTAGTTCAGTTTTTTTTAATATTAAGTTCCCAGTATATAGAGCACTACAAAAAGGTCTCTTTATCATACATTTTTATTGTAGTCATTGTCATAAAAATATAATATTTAATTAAGTGTTGGTATTTTATTTGAACCAATAAAAATAGCTATACTTCATAATAAATAAATATATTATTTAAGTACAAACCTGCATCGCACTACCACTCTGTCCCATAGCGACTTGTTATCGCCATAATCTCACTGTATCTGAAACAAATTAAAAATAATGTATTAATTGAAATAATAATTAAAGTATCAAAAGATTTGGATTAGGGACTGCATGTAGAAAGCAGTAATCCTTGAAAAAATCTTTGATGCGTTGTGTTACGATACGCGAGGAAGCGTCTGTCTTAGCTGTGGAGCCCTGAACAGCAAAAGCTCTTGGCCAAACCATCAAGTTCCACATCCGGTGGACAAAATATTTAAACTGACCTCATAATTATAACTCGAGATATCGCACCTCGTGAGTCGTCAACAGTGAATGCAAACATTGGATGTTGTGGTATTAAAAAAAAAATAAAAAAAAAATAGAACCGACTCAAAACTCAAAACGCACCAAAAAGTAAAAAATAACTGAGTCATTTAGTTGCTTTAATTTTCTTAAGCATATCTATGAAGTCGGTGCCAGCTAATTTTAAGGAACATTTATTTTACGTAGTAATGCAGTTTGTAGGGTCTAGGTAACGTCCTTAAAGTTAAAGTATATCTAGGAGTCGGTGCCTACTCCTAAATATACTTAAGTAAATTAAAGCAACTAAATGACACAGTTATTTCTTACTTTTTAGTGATTTATCGCCACGAAACGTACTCGTACTATCCTGTCATAGTATATTATACGCCACTAGTACCTAAAAAGCTACTGATACCGAGACAAATACCGAAATGCCTCCAAAATTAAAGAGTTCCTTCAATTTTCCCAGGATATCATCATCAGATCCTAACATGATGACAATGGGACAACCTTGGAAGTATGCCCTTTCTATTAAAAAAAAGAATTATCAAAAATCGGACAACTCTATGAAAAGTTATGCGTGGTCATACATAAAAAAATATATACGTGTGGAATTGAAAACCTCCTCCGTTTTTTTTCGTCGGTGAAAAAATAAAGGTGTACCATTCCACCACATACCATCTACGAAACTTCAAAAAAAGGGCGCACCTGAGTTCTTAGACACATTTTTACACTAAAATGTTTCCTTAGCCAGAAAAAGTGACCACAGTGCCCGAGATTTCAACTAGACTCTAGAGGATACAATACTATTGGGATTAAATACTTTCAGTTATCAAAAATCCAGTAAACATTAAACAATAAAAATGATTATATTAAGCTGGTGAAAAGTAATTTCGATTACTATAGCAGTATTTAATATGCAAATCAAATTACCGGATACAAAATGTTTTAATACGTCTGGTATTCGGCATTAAACCTATATTTACGTAAAGCCTTTGCACACTGAAAAACTCATATAATTTTTAGGATCACGTACATTAACATCTAATCTCTTATTATTGCAGATCTTTAAAGTTATTTATGACATAATTACCTTACACTGACGATCCTGGCACGCAAACCCATATATCATTTTAGCATTGGCATTAGCTTGTTGAGTTAAATTTAATATTATACTAACATGTTAGTAAATACAGGAATAGGTACGAGTGTCTTACAAAACAAACACACAAAAAATTTATATGAAATATAAGTTTACATTAACCGTGTCATATACATCACATAATAGGGTTTATAAAAACTCGAGTGCATTTTACGAATGAGCTAGATTACTAAGGTAGGGTTTATAACTGTACTTTATCTTACAATATAATGCAACAAAAGTTTTCAGCAAAAAAAATAATTACGCATCAATAATAACATTTAAGCCAAAAACCTAGATTTGAAATTATGCTTGGCCGTCGAAATTATTGTTCCATAGAGCAATAGAAATATCGAACTGCGTGACATAGTATTAGGATAATGTGAGAGTTGATAAAAAATATACTATGACTATGCATTCTTTATTTACCTCATAGCCCGCCAACCCGCATTAAAGCAGCGTAGTGGGCCTACACTCCATATCCTCTCTCCTATAACGAGGGAGGCCTGGCCCTGTAGTGGGCTGTCAATAGGCTTATAATAATTACAATGATGATTAGCCTCATACACAGTCAATATTGTTCTGAAAAAATTATTTCAATGGTTTCAGTAAGCTAATTTGATTCCCCGATATTTATTTACATCTAGTAGATAGCAGTCCCACGGCATAGATAATGCATACAGCGCTATTTTCTAGTGTTCGACTACCGTCGACGAGCATTATGTGGAAAAATGGGTCAGGCGACACGTTGTACCCAGTCAGGCAAATTTTAAACTCGAGTTACTCTTTGTTCACACATTGGATATTTGCAATATCGGCAATTCACTGCTATGCTGCGGTGGAAATCATTTTTATCTTAATATTTCTTGAACTATTAATTGATAGATAATAATGATGATGATAAACTATCACATCGATCACAAAATCTGTTTGTTTCCGATGTTTCTTTGGTTTCATCAGTATATTGTTCCATCGGATTGCAAGGAACTTGTTCGTTGGAATATATCTTCTGCGTAAACTAGACTATACTAAAGCCAAAATCAATGTGCAAAGCATAATAACAAACAAATTTAAAATTAAGGTAGAAAATGCAACTCGTTTTATGCCTGATAAATTTAAAATTTTGTTTTGTTTTTTTATAAAAAACTTATTTAAAAGATGTTGAATACATTAAGTAGTTTTAAACCTAGTAATCTAGTTTATAGTCATGTCGTTATAATTAATCAATAACAATTTAACTAAAAAAATTAGGTATAAAAAGACTAGTGTCTGTAGTCTACCTTCATTTTTAATTTGTTTGTTGATGAGCATTCTCCATCTAGTCTGGCATCATTTAGTATAGATGAAATGCAAAATCACAACTTTTTGTATATCCATAATGAAGTAAATAGTTTTAAAAACAGAAGGAATATAAACTAAAACAGAATAAAACAATGTAATTTTTTTCCTTACAGTTGTAAACAGAAATAATATTCTTCAGTTTTGTTTTATTTTATTAAAAAAATACGGTATTAAATAATCACCATTTTCATTGTTCTCTGTTAACTAATCGCCAAATGGTTAGACGCATAGCTAAGTCTAGAATGCCCTTCCGAGTCCTCTTTTTCTGTTTCTTATGATTGAAATATCCTTAAAACAACATTGAGTAGACATTTTCAAGGGAGCGTGATAGATTCTTAGTTAAATTATAGTAGTCATGAATATCAAATAAGAATATAATTATTTAAAAGTTCTTGTGTTGAGTAAAGGTAAATACAACGATTGTATTTCATTATTAATTGTATAATAATTAAAGCTAATCAAGTTATAGTGTGTTGTAAAACATGGGCAAATAATGTAACTAATTAAAATTATATTAACTTATTTAAATGTATCTTTAGTCAAATGTATGACTTATTTTTAAAAGCTACCCTATAAAAGGGCCGGCAATAATCAGTCGGGCGGATTTGCAATTCAGTCGCCGACCAGTGCGGAACTACACAAACTAAGTTGAGTAAGAACTACTATTTTGGTTTCTAAGCATGTCAATTTATGTTTAATTGTAAAGTAACATAATTTTGCTATTATTAATTAATCATAAGTGATAATAATAATTAAATGGATTTAATTGAATTTATTTTTCTTCTTATTTTTATCCTCTTAATATGGAAAATATAATTTGATAATATTATCTATTAATTAATTGGTATTTCCATTTGTATATAATTATTTTGATTTTATTTCTTAACGTTCTCATTATTTAAAGCTATTTAAGATGATATTACTTTAAAACATTCTATTTAATTTAGTTCGTTACAAATCAAGTCTAGTAAATACAAAACAATATATCAATGAAAACTATCAAGCGCGTTTCCACTTAAAACACATTTACACTTCTTATTTCATTATCTTTCTTCTTTCTTTTCTTACCTTTTTCATTTGTATAAAGAAAAGCTACTTATACGATCAATTAACAATATCTGTGGCGAGTAAGGATTAATTTTAAAACTTCGGCATTTACCACCTTAAAACCTATAGGCTTCTTAGTATATAATTTGTTTTTATCTTTAATAAAATAAAAAATCAGATAAAGTACTTAACTAGTTTTACCGCAGAAATATACGAATCACAATATACGTAAGCATTCATTAAAGTTATAATCCTGTAACCAATAGAAATAATTAACACGCACTCCAAACATACTTCGCGTGTGCAGACCCAATGAAAGGAACCGGTAGTATTACATTAGCTTTCCAGTAACAGAATTTTAATGGCTTACCTTTAATACAATTTATTTATGAGTCCCTAGGAAGTAGAAAAACACGAATGAGTACATCATGCACTGGGATTTACACTTCTATAAATAAGTTACCAGCAGTAGAGGCGTAGGTCGTAGAAAGAAGTCTTGGTTGAGGAACATCAGAGAGTGGACCGAGATCGCGAGTGCCGCAGCAACCTGCAGACACGGGGATATAACTACATCGACTTTGGGCTTTTTACCCGACTGCGTCAGAAGGAGGGTTATGTTTTTGAAGCGTATGTATGTATGTATGTCCATTTCTTCGGCACGCGCTACAGCCTAAACGGCTGAACGGATTTTGACATGTTAGGTGTTGTTGAATTTGTAAAAATTGTAGCAGTGACATTGGCTAAATAAATTTTCAAAATGGGGCTGTAAATGGGGGAAAAAGGGGGGATGTGTGTATATCTTTCTTCTATCTTAGCAATATGGGTGTCAAATGAAAGATGGTAAAAAGACCATTTCAAAAATATAAATATCATATCATGTTTATATTGCCGTTTTAACAAAAAATTGCAAAAAGTGTACAGTCTCATTTCTATATAAGCTAAAACTAAAAAGTCTCAAATAAAATTATTATTATAAAAACAAAAAACCTGACTGCTTAGACGTTATGAACTGAAAAGAGAAAAACAAGGATCACTTTATCTATATACTATTTAGAATGTACGCCTGCAGCACCATAAAGTATTTAGAATTTTATATAGATATAGTGATCCTTGTTTTTCTCTTTTCAGTTCATAACTTCTAAGCAGTCAGGTTTTTTGTTTTTATAATAATAATTTTATTAATAAGAATTTCTTGGAAGCACGAAAAACTTAAAACTTTATAATCATTTTGACGTAGGACCTCATAAGGTGATTACTAGAACAATGACTAGAATAATAAAGCAACAAAGCAATTTAACTAAATCCTTGTATAATTAGATTTTTATTTAAGTATCTACGTAAATAATAATGGCATTGAATAGTTAAACTAAGTAATTTCTTCGCCTTAAACTGTTTCCAATTTTCATTTAAACGCTTAAGGGGAATGCCATTTTATGATAATAGCTCTACAACCTATCGCATTCATTAACAACGCCGTAACAAAGAACGTAAAATAAATTATATCTTTTACTATCATTTTTACTATGTCTTAAAGAGAATTTTAAGCATTATTCACCAGCTTCAATACTTGAGATATAAGAAATAAGAGATGAAGAACTCTATAATATCATTTTTACTGTCCAATCTAGATCCGATCTAGATAAATCTATTATTTTTACCTTCGTAATTTTACTTACCCCGAATAGAGGGCTGTTAGAACTTTCACGTGTCAGTATTTGGCATCATGGCTTCTAAATATATGAACGAAATACGATGCGTTTCATGGTTTGAATGCAAACGTAATCGAAATGATTCTTAGCTTTATATTATAATCAAGATTCAATGAAGTGTTCTCTGTTTTTATGAAAACATTTCTTACATAAACAGCGTACTCTATCCAAATTAATGACTATTAGGGAAATTTAAAATTTTCAATTTTAACTTCTTTTAATCAAAAAGCTCATTCAATGTTAAGCGAGTCTAAAGAACATGAAAATTAATATACAGCGAAGTTAAAAACACAAAAAAATATATTTTTTCAGTAGAGTTAATCTCACAAAGTTGTTTTCTTTCTATTCATAAATATTTTTGAAGAGTAATATTTCTTATACTTTCTTTCACAAAATAAACAGACCTTGACTAAAGTGATATTGGAAAGACCTTTGACCGCGGGTAAACGGCCTACTTAATCTCTATTCGATTAAATACTCAGCTTACCTACAAGAAACCGGGATAGCTGCTTAAGTGAGCGAAAGATCAAAGAGTCTATGTGACGCAGGTAGGAAAATGTTTCGTGAAAAAATTCCCTTTTCAATTTTCTTGGCTGACAATCACCTCAAATTCGTCTACGATTCTATCTCAAATTAATGGACGTTGCGAAAACATTTAACTACTAGATAGAACGTTCTTAATCATCTTCAACAACCTTATTCTTTGTCTTTGTCTTAAGATAGAGTTATACTATATCAAATGTTTTTTATTTATTATATTTAGAAGTATTTATATTTGTAATAACGAAGATGGATGTTACCTAGCGCATATCATTATCATTATAAGCCTATTAACGGCCCACTACAGGGCCAGGCCTCCCTCCTTATAGGAGAGGGGATATGTAGCGTACAACCACAACGCTGCTCCAATGTAGGTTGGCGGGCTTAGGTTGATAATGTTTGATTTATTAACGATCACTATCAGATGTTGATGACAGTGACCGGGACCGACGGCTTAACGTGCTCTCCGGCACGGGGATGTAACACCACCAACTTCCAGATTCCGGGCTTGGAATGTACTAAACATTTCATAGAAGAACAACCATATACAACGTAGATATTTTAGGCGACCCTTGAAAGGTGAGGAGAGCATCAAAGCACCAACAGCACTCAGCACAGCTTGGTGGCCAACTTTGGAACTAATGACATTACAGAACTACGTTGAAGCTCGAGTAGCAAAGGCTTGCAAATAGTTGGAGTAATTTAATTCGATTAGGAAATTTCTAGAGTAAACTGAGAGCCTCGTCCATTCTTCGTTGACTTGTATGACTGCAACACACTAGGCCACAAGTAGTACTTTAGGCACTAAATGACCACAAATGGGATACCACTAGATGTTATGGTTACCATTGGTAGGTCGCGGTCTTCAGTTGGAGCCAATAGCGGTTAGGTGTTGAAAATTATTACCTAGTAATCGAACCGAAATCAATGAATACCATAATCTATAAAATATATTAAGTGAATAAATAATTAAAAATAATAATTTATAACTATTGAATGGTTTTATTGTAGATTAAGTAAAAATTGGAACATTATACACTTACATGTAATTTATAAAATAGTAATAAGTAAGTAGAATTATGTACTTATGTATGCCAGACAATAGTTAAATTAAAAGTTACAACAACAAAATATCTCAAGCCCCGTTGGTTTCAGTTCTGGGATTGTGAATTTTGTCAACTAATTAACATAAAGCAAGGAGACAATTAAATAAAGTATTTCAGGCGTAACTCCTTTATTGTAGCGTAAAGGACTCGCAGATTTAATGCCGCATTTCTGTAATGTCGGCCCCTGAAAAGTGATAATTTAATACACGATGTAAACCCAAATGAAAAGCCTTTTATTATTTATATATATAATAATATAGAAAAACAACATTAATCAAAATGTATATCAAACTTTTTATAGTATCCATTTAGTTTAAATATTATTACACTTTAACATTAACAAAATTAACTGGCAAAACTGCACACAAAGAGAACACTCCAAATAATAATCACTTAGATACCTCTGTGGTGTATGGTTATAACTAACTAAATTGTGTGTGATTTTTCGCGTAGCATTTAGGTGAAATGATTATTATTCTTCCCATCTCTCTACTGTGTTGTGAGTGGTTATAACTATCCAAATGGTGGCGATCGCCCGTGATCTCGAATTCATGTCTTTCTCTGTTATTGGGGTTATAAAATTATTAGATTCCAACAAATACGGTTTAAAAAGCAATGTCTTTTTTGGTATGTTTATTAGTTATATAGTTTCGGAGATATTACAAAATTTCTAAAAAACATGACAATGCCGCTATATCGTCAAAATTATGTTGAAATCCTCCGTGTTATGTTGGTCAACATTTTGATACAAATATTTTTTGAGAATTCGATCTTTGATCATTTCTTTCAATTTATTTGGCATGGCAGACCATATTTATATAATATACGAAAAATTTTTGATTCATTTTAAACCAATTTAAATTGTTTTAAAATGAATCATGAACCGGTTTTCAAGTTAACAGGCGACAATGAATTATCGACCTCATTAACTGTATGTCACACTTACAAACAATCGGCGCGGCAATCACGAGGGTTAAATATCCCAACTTGATTGTGATAATGAAAGCAATAATTCAGTTCAATGAAACAACAAAAAGCAATTTCATCGATGTACCTTTTTATTGATGGGACCGCGAGAGTAGTTTATTAGCCGTTAAGATTTCGGAGAATACAATCCTATCAACAACATGAAATTGTTTATTTTATATCACTCAATATGCTTTCTATACAATAATGGGATATAAACATTTAATTAAAAATAATTTAATTTAAATAAAATCATGCGCTACTTTTTAAATTTATGTTTTGACAAAGTGTTTCTTTCCATTTATTTAATCTGATTGTACTCTAATTTTATTAGAGATTTATCTCTAATTAAATTAGCGATTTAATTCCAGTAGGATGTCGTTTAGAAACCGAAAAGGGTGTGGATTTCATCCTACTCCAAATATGTTAGCCCGCTTCCTTATGAGTGATAGCAGCCAAGGGCCAACTTGTAGTCGATAATTAAATAATGAATAAAATATGTATGTTACAGCTTCATTCCGCAACTAATGATCTGATTTGGCTGAAATTTGGAATAGAAATAGATTATATCCTGGATAAAACACTTTTTACTGCTCTTTATTCCAATATACCCACGGGATCGTATTATCAAAGCAATTTCAAAAATGTTTATAATAAGCATAATCGTCTACCACAGTAAAAGAAAGATGGCGTTATAATTTTACGAGTAGAGCGAATAAAATTATATTAGCTTCGCACTAATTGGATGCAAAGGTAAATATTTTAAAAGGCAAGGAAAACGTAGAGCTTTGTGTTCCAAATTACTGCAATTAAGAGCGGAAGGCGGAGGTTTGTTAAAATAACCTTTTTGACCAATTAAGGTTAAGCCTGAGAGGATAAGGTTTTTATATTTGTACTCGTAGTGTTAATTAATGAATGCAAATGATAATAATCATTGGAAATTGGTTATTTTTGTACGAAAGATTTCAACTCACAAAAGAACCCTTCATTGGTTGGATCAAGGTCGAATACAGAAGTAAGTTATCCTTGAGACGGCGCGTATTATCAGGTTCCTCACTGTGGTCCATGTAGGTCCATAATATAGAAGACGAGGCTTTGCTCAATTCATCACTTCTTTGATTGGATATGATCTAAATAATAATAAACTATGAATGTTTGTTGTTTAAATTTTATAATTTCGGACAAATACCCGTATATTTTATGTCCTGGATTAACACATAATATGATACTTTTTCTGCTAATCTGTTTATTTTAATCTCTCAATCTACTACACAGGTTCTTGGATTTTTCACAAGTAGATTAATCTTAGTATTACGTCGTAGCACTACAATATTGTACAAGTATTGTTTTATTTGGCTGTGATAAAAAAATATGTACAAACAATGTCTAGTAAGACAAGCTTTTTAATGGAAATGCTAAAAAGATGAAAATGCTCGCTAGGAGGAAATGACAACGCGCGAAAATATAATTTAAAAGATCAAAACGTATAGATACATTCTCAAAATACATTTTGTAGAGCAAGTCAATTTAAAACTCGACTGCCAAGTCACGATGTGTTGTCTGACTCAATTTCCCATGCACCTCCTACTCGTCTACCGTCAAACCGTACAAAATAATGCAGAGAGCATCGAATCAATTTTCACTATGAATACAATGTTTATTTATTGTTTCTTAGTTTATTTTAAAAGTCTAAAATAATTTAATATTCCCATCTAGAATTTAATTATATTTCTAGATGTAACTAAGGATGATATTTGGAAACAAGTTTAATTATTATCTATCTAGACTACTACTACCCGACTTCCTTTTTTACCCGACTGCGTCAGAAGGAGGGTTATGTTTTTCGAGCGTATGTATGTATGTATGTATGTCCATTTCTTCGGCACGCGCTACATCCTAAATGGCTGAACGGATTTTGACATGTGAGGTGTCGTTGAATTTGGCTAAATTGTAGAAGTGACATAGGCTATATGAATTTTCAAAATGGCGGCTGTAAATGGGGGAAAAGGGGGGACGTATGCATTTTTTTCTTTTATCTTAGCAATATGGGTATCAAATGAAAGGTCGTAGAAAGACCATTTCAAAAATATAAATATCATATCACGTTCATATTTCTATTTTAACAAAAAATGACAATAAGCGTACCAAGTGTACCGTCTCATTTCTATAAAAACAAAAACACAACTGCTTAGAAGTTATGAACTAAAAAGAGAAAATCAAGGATCACTATATCTATATAAAATTCTAAATACTTTATGGTGCTGCAGGCGGGGACAAACTTTGGTAGGTCTTTCTTTCCCAGGTAGTAAACTATTTTATCCACACCTGCAACACCAGTGATCCTTGTTTTTCTCTTTTTAGTTCATAACTTCTAAGCAGTTGGGTTTTTTGTTTTTATAATAATAATTTTATTATACTTGCATAAAATATATTTAGAACAGCATGATCATTATTATCACCCTATTAACGGCCGACTACCAGGCCAGGTCTACATCCCAGAGGTATGCGTAGATCCTACTACAATGCGGGTTGGTGGGCTTAGGACACTGATATTTTTTTAGCTGTGATAGTGACGACCACTCTCCGATGTTGATAATAGTGACCAGAACTGGCGGCTTAAGGTGCTCTTTGAGGCACGGAAATGTAACAGCACCAACTTCCCAACTTCGGACTTAAAGAAGGAATACAGAAGAAATAAAATCTCAGAATTATTCCACACCAAATTCCAACTCTGGACCTCGTGATCGAAGCCACATAGGCTGACCACTCGACCAACGAATCGAACAATATGAGACACGCGATTGAACAGTATATTTTGTCTAGGAGTTATTTCATACAGGATTCGTGTAATTTTTTTAGGCAACAGAACCATAAATATCTTCAGATATTACATGTTCTAATCTTAGTAAATACAAATATTTGTCCACTAAACCAAACATTGGCTCTCAATATATTAATATTTCATTGCATCAAAAGTGTATGAATTCTTCCGAGATCCTAAATAACAATGCATTCTGTAATTCACCATAACGGGTCAGTAATAAATAATAATAAAAGCCCTTTATTCAGACAGTACTAAAATATAACTAATCATTACATTATTTTCTATCTATATCATTTATTTTGTTATTTTTTTCCATCGATTATCCATTATCCCGTCTGTTTGCCACTATTGGCAAAGGCCTCCTCCAACTTTCTCCAACTGTCCCTATCCTTTGCTGCTCTCGTCCAAGTCCCACCTGCCACCGCCGTAATGTCGTCTACCCATCTTCTGAATGGTCTACCTCTTTTCCTTTTCTTGTGACTTGTAAACCAGCTCATTATAGATTTTGACCATTTTTCCGTACCTCTGATTGTATGCCCTACCCATTTCCACTTTAACGTTTTTATTGTTTTTGTGACATCTTTTGTTTTTGTGTGTTTCTTAATGTGTATAATGTCATAGTTCTTATTTTGTCTGAAAGTCTTTTCCCTAATATGCTCCTTCCATAACGGGTCAGTAGTTACAGATAATCCCTATAGATAAACTAATGGTTAGTTTGATAGAAAATAAGGTATATTATAGGGATTATAATTATATGTACCAATAGTAGATTGTAATATGACCTTTTTTGGTTCTACTAACTAATTTGCTACTTAGCAACTTTGTAATTAACACGCACTTACAACGATCGCGTGCTGCGGTTCCATAAATTCCTACATTGTTGTAATGTCCAAGGCATTTGATATTTATCTTAATAACAGAAAGTGCAGTAAAGCTTAAATTGCATTTCTAATTCCCCAATTAGATTATCACGAGAAGTACAATACGCCTTAATTTTGAATTAATGTTGGAATGCACGATATGTGTAGTAAGTAATAGTATACTTTTCTAAGTTTTACTTTTATAATACCTAATACTAATTGCGCCAAGTGATTTATACTCGCATTGAGGGTATCGAAAAATCCTTTCTACTAAAAATATTTTTGTATATGTTATTCATATGAGACACTGGCTAGAAACGTATACTATAATGCACTAATTTGCGAGTGCGACCGACAGCTTAATAGAGAGGACTCATGTACCTGTAATTTTACCGCCAACTATTTCAGACCATAGCACGTAACGTAACGTAGTAGTAGTAGTTAGAGCACTAGCTACTGTAGAAATGATACTTCCCTGATGAGCTCTATGAGAACTCTATTAATAGTTGTTCTAGCATTCACTATTAATTTGAAGTTCATTTGATGCAAGAAAAGTAAGGACGAAATGAACCACCAAAAAATTACTGGTGGTAATGCTGAGCCATCTAAGAATACAACAAGGTACTCAAGACAGCTCGATGACTATTCAAACAGTGTGAACATAGATCTGAGAGAGAAACGAATATCTTAGCATTCCATGGATTCTTCTCCGCATTCTCAATTTAAACGTGTTTTCCTTAGGTTTTTGAGCATAACAAGTCGGTGGTGGGTAGTATTCCGAAAAGTACGCGTGAATTGTATTTTGAAATATGGAAACTTGGTCGTTCAGATCTTGTTTGTGTCCTGGGTGTTCCAGTAGGATAAAGAACCGATCATAATCCGAAAGAAGAATTGGAAGAAAAGGATTTGTGGATGATTCCCGTGTAGATAATGGGCCTCTGTATAGCAAACTTTTTCTGCATCAGAATTCTACACTATAGTCTACTCGTGATTTTTTTATTTATTTATCTGGTCTAAAAGTACTAGTCTACTCTAAAAAAATATCTCTATTATGTAGAATAAAGCAGATAATTTACTTTGGATGATGAAAAAATAGAACAATAACGTCATTTGGACAAATTTAACATGATTTGGCTGATATCCCAATAAATGTAAACATTAAATAAAACCTAGTTACATGCATAGATCGCGGTCATAATGTAATCATAATAATTAAATGTAACTGGGTCAATATAACAACATCAATATAACGACAAACAGAAATACAATAATAGTAGTTAAAATTATTTGTTATGACATTAAAACTTTACAATCGATACATTGGTGACCAATCTCTTTTAGGTACAACGCAAGGCCAATAAGTTTGACGACCTCCGTGGCGCAGTGGTATGCGCTGTGGATTTATAAGACGGAGGTCCTGGGTTCGATTCCCGGTGGGGCAGATTGAGATTTTTCTTAATTTGCCTTGGTCTGGCTGGTGGGAGGCTTTCGCCGTGGCTAGTTACCACCCTACCGACAAAGACGTACCGCCAAGCGATTTAGCGTTCCGGTACGATATCGTGTAGAAACCGATAGGGGTGTGGATTTTCGTTCCACTCTTAACAAGTTAGCCCGCTTCCATCTTAGATTGCATCATCACTTAACATCAGGTATGATAGCAGTCAAGGGCCAATTTGTAGTCGATAAAAAAAAGTATAAGTTGATGTGTTTGGTACAACTACCTCGTTGTTCTATTAGTTAGCCTATGTGGGTTCAGATAGCAAGGTCCTCGGTTTGAGACCCTGATTACATTATATTGCAGCAAGATTACAATGTATTGAGCTTCCTTTTATTTAAAATAAAAATTTTCAGACTGGAGTTGGAAAATCGGTAGTGTTGCACCCTCGTGTATCGGATAAAAGGATGAACTGTCGGTCTCACACATAATCAGTAATTTCGTAATAAAATCAATTATTACCATCCAAACTCCAAATTGGAGTCATACAGCTCGATATTCTCTCTTCTGTACTAAAACACCATACTATTCTATACTAAGACATTATACATTCTATACTAAGACACCTGAGTGCCTAGTGTGAGCTTTCACAAAAACAAATCGAAAACTTCACATTCGCGTAAAGTCAAATGGAAACAGCGCCCCTGGCAGTATCGAGAGTAAACTCAAATGGGTGAGTGTCAGTGCCATATAAAATTTGCGTTTACCGTTCTCGATATCGACGCGGTAAAATCTTACACTAGCCACACTGGTCCTATATTAGGCCGTGGAAATCGTTTTACGTAGTTTCAAAGATAATATACACACCGAAAAAGAAAATAATCAATTTAGTCAGTTAAATAAAATAAAATATTTCGGTAAACAGGTAAGATATTTTCACAAAGGGACTGTAGTATTTTTAATTAAGAACATTTGTGTTAAGCAAAAACTCAAACAGGTTACGAGGTGCGTAGGCCAGTGGAGAGCTTCTCGGCCGTCATAAAAAAGTAGCGCAAACGTTTATAAAAGTGTGTTTATAACACTGCATAATATAATGTCGTGTAGAAACCGAAAGGGATGTGGATTTTCTTCCCACTCCTAACAAGTTAGCCCGTTTCCATCTTAAACTGCATCATCACTTAACATCGTGTGATAGCAGTCAAGGGCCAACTTGTAGTCGATAAAAAAAAATCTAACTGTATTACTCTGTTTGATCGAGTACAGGTTAATAACATTCAGGTCAAAAACTAAAAAAAAGATAAAAACATTAGTAAATTGTGGGTGTAAATTTAAAAATTCTACTTGTGTTTTAGTTAAAAGTGAAACAACAGACTAGATTAATAAGCCTATAAATAACAAAAATGTATTAAAGAAATATTAAAAAACACAAAATTGTCTTTTCTAAACTATACTTGGGTTATTTTGGCTTGTAATAGCATAGTTATTTGTTTTGTAATTTGGATGGCCACTAGTCCTGGCCTAATAACTATTAGGGAAGGTTTTTGACGGCCTCCGTGCAGTGGTATGAGCCGTGGATTTATAAGACGGAGGTCCTGGGTTTGACTCCCGCTGAGGCAGATTGAAAGTTTCTTGATTTGTCTTAGTCTTGCTGATGGGAGGCTTTCGCCGTGGTTACTAACTACCCGACGCGTTACTACCGACAAAAACGCGCAATGTCAGCGTTCTGGTACGATGTCGTGTAAAAACCGAAAGGGGTGTGGATTTCATCCTACTCCTAACAGGTTGGCCCGCTTCCCTCTTAGATTTCATCATCACTTAACATTAGGTGTGATAGCAGTCGAGGAAGTTGGTCCTCGACTGCTTATATGCTTAGTATTAAATAAAAAAAAGCGTTTAGTTTTAGGTCAGACGCTCTCTACATTATTCTAGGCTTTACCGTATTTGAGAAAACAAAGTATTCTCTCACCGCATGATTTTAATGTAAAACCCATTATCCGTTAATTACAAAAAATTACAGTTATAAGCGGAAAAATGAGAGATGTGCCTCGCAGTATTATTGACGAAGATAATTCATATAATTAACATGATTAAATGCAATTCGAATGCAATTAAGCAACGTTAAATATCGCCAGTATTTAAATTATAATTGTTTTATTAAGCTGCGCCGTTGTCTTTTAAATTGGTTTATGATTTAAAACATCTTTAATGTAAGTAGAACTGTATCGCTTTGAAGTCCGGGGTAATTAATTATTGATATATTGTTTTAAACAAAAATTTATCGGATCAAGTTAATGTAATATATGTCGGAGGAATTAATGTAAAGTTTCATTACAGAAAAGTCGAGTTTCGTTACAGAATGGTGCTATAGATAACTAGTGTCATAACAATCTCAACATTTTTCATCTGTCAGTACAAAATTAAAATCCACTTGTATACTATAATAGCAGTACGCAAAACGGTCCGTTGATCAGTTATAGTTTGTTTGTAACTAATTTAGTCAGATCCGGCCGTATCCGGTGGTATTGATGTAAATCCGGCCGGCTTCAAGCGGATTCAAATTGGTGCGGGATTAAAATTAATCTGTACATTTGATACACGGTAAAAGACTTTTTATTATAATTCATGTTATAAATAGAGAAGTTTTTAATTTTAATGCAAAACATTTTTGCAGAAATTATTATGTAAAACTGTTGCTTACTTGTTCAATCTCTGTTTTTGCCTCTGTTGCAGAAACGGGATAATATTTATAGCCTTAACATTTTCTACATGTGTTGTTATAATATTTCTTGATTTTGGCTGGTGGAAGGCTTTCGCCGAGGCTAGTTACCACCCTACCGACAAAGACGTACCGCCAAGCGATTTAGCGTTCCGGTACGATGTCGTGTAGAAACCGAATGGGGTGTGGATTTCATCCAACTCCTAACAAGTTAGCCCGCTTCCAATTTAGATTGCATCATCACTTAACATCAGGTGTGATAGCAGTCAACGGCCAACTTATAGTCGATAAAAAAAAACAATTCTCTAGTCCCTTATGAACTCTTAAATGGATCTTTAGAGTAAGGACTCATACAGCACTTTTATGTTATGAAAAACGAGTCATTTAATTTTTATTAAATTTTCTTTGACGGTTAGTCGTTGCTGGAACTTCGACCTATTTGGAGTGGGTGTAATCATTAAAGATGTATGTTATGCAAACACAAAACGTATAACCTAAAACATAAATTGATTGAGAATTGGGAAAAAATCTACTAAAATAAAGAAATACACATAAAAACATTCCACTACTAAAATAAACAGGAATCCACAATGCTACAAATGAATAAGCATTTAAATTGTAAATTATTTACATTTTCAATTCACATATTTTTTTTTCAATTCAAACCGCGATTTGCATTTGAATTGCGGCGCCGTTTGCCTGATTAGAGCGAGCTGTGGAATGTCGGAAAAAGTTATTTAACGGTCCTTGTAAATGCGATTTCCAAAGGTGCGCCTACTCTTAGGATCAGAACACGAGCCGAGCACATGCCGAACACTATTATTTTGACTACAAGTTAAAGCTTGATTGCAATCTCATCTGAGTGATGACGCAATCTAAGATGCAAGCAGGCTAACTTGTTAGGAGTAGGATGTAATCCACACCCCTTTTGGTTTCTACACGAAATTACTTGGTAGTATATTTTGCCAGTAGGGTGGTAACTATCCACGGTCTTATGAATCCACCATGAATTAGTTCCAGTCATTATAGTAAGTTCACCTCGGAATTTGTGATACCCAGCTGTAAGTCTGTAAATACTTGTATATTGACACCCTAAAAGTTGTCTCAAAACCCACATATTATGGTAGGGTGTAACTATTAAATTTCAAGGCCAAAGGTTACAAAAATCGGTTTTTTGTGCTTTTTTGTAAATTTCTCATTTCCTATGCTTTTTTTGCTATTTGTTTATTATCAATACATACAATACATACCATAGTGCCTTGAGACCACTAAATTTTGTGTAGTGTGGACTGACCTACGAGCATCGAACGAACACACAAACGTCGCGAATAAGGACGAGCAATGCGACTCTACACGTGCTTGGCTCTTCAGCGTAGACGCAACTTTACGATCATTGAATTGTATTGCGATTTCTAAGATCGTGTTCATAAAAAGCTTTACGTGAGTTTTAATAGTAAGCCTTTGTTTTAGATTTGTTTATTTATTAGACAAGAACTTACTACAAAGTACAATAAAACTAAGGTATTTACCAGAGTATTTATTTCTTTTTTACAGTTATAACTGACGAAGCAAGCAGATCGTCCACCTGATAAGTGAAAACAATCTAAACTACAAAGTACAGCTAGTTTCTTTATAAAGAGTGGGATAAGTAGGAGGAGGCTACTTTGTAAACGTCCCTGACGCTAGGATCAAATCGTCAGATTTTCGAAACGCTAACTTTTTAGCTAGTAATTAACATACCTGATCAAAATTTTAAAATATTTTATCAGGATGATTCCCTGAACGCACTACCTAATAAAAATTTTTAAATAAAAATAGAGCCGACTCAAAACGCACTAAAAAGTAAAAAAAAACTGTGTCACTTAGTTGCTTTAATTTACTTAAGCATTTCTATGAAGTCGGTGCCAGCCAAGTTTAGGGACATTTATTTTACGTAGTAAAGCAGTTTGTGGGTTCTAGGTAACGTCCTTAAAGTAGAAACCTGGGCTGGCACCGACTCCTAGATATGCTTAAGTAAATTAAAGCAACTAAATGACACAGTTATTTTTTACTTTTTAGTGCGTTTTGAGTCGGTTCTATTTTTATTTAAAAAAATTTATTTCTTACCTTTTTAGTGATTTATCGCCACGTAACGTACTCGTACTATACTATCATAGTATATTATATGGCACTAGTAGCCAAAAATCTACCGATACCGAGACAAAAACCGAAATCGTTGTAAGCGTGCCACCTAAATTTGAGGAGTTCCTTCAATTTCCCCAGGATATCATCATTAGATCCTAACATGATGAAAATGGGACCACCTTGGAAGTATGCCTTTCCTAATAAAAAAGAATTATCAAAATCGGACAACTCTGTAAAAAGTTATGCGTGGTCACAAAAAAAAATATATGGATGGAGGTAATCAACAAAATGAAAGATATCCTCCCTCATGGATCAAAAAAATCCCCTCTGAGGCTTCCCTACCAAAACTTTTAGTTAATATTTCCAAAAAATAATGCTTTGATATTAATTAAACAAATAAATTAATTATAAAATTAAAAGTACAAACTCTAGTTTTCTTCCCAGTAAATTCATTCTATCAAGTGAAATAATAAAACAATAATAAAAAGAGACCTATGAAACCTATCATAAAACAACACGACTAGGGGTGACAATTGCAAAAACAACCGAAAACCTCCAATGTATTGACAGTTATAGTTCTTGATAATTCTCCCAATGCTCCTCTCGACACGTACGCGGAGTTTGACAAACGATAGATAATCCCCGATACCGTCATGTTTTTTATTTATTTTCCTTTTGCATTTGTTGACAGAACAAACGTCGTTTTTGTTTTTATTTATAAAAAACCATATACTATAAGGAATGATATCGTACAAATATCCGAAAGCATATTTGCTATTCAAAACTATAATCCATATCTGGTGTAAAATTCATCTAGATCCCATTCGCGACATTGTTATAATAGGTACTTATTATACTAGATGTGCCCAATGAATTATATGAACTTCATAATAACTCAATGGATCAATGTGCCTTCATCATCATCATTATCAGCCTATTAACGGCCCACTACAGGACCAGGCCTCCCTCCTTATAGGAGAGGCGATATGGAGCGTACACCCACCACGCTGCTCCAATGCGGGTTGGCGAGCTTAGGGTGATAATGTTTCATTTATTAACGATCATTATCAGATGTTGATGGTAGTGACCGGGACCGACGGCTCAACGTGCTCTCCGTAACACTACTAACTTCCAAATTCCGAGCTTGGAATGTACTGAACATTTTATAGAAGAATGGAAAAGCTCAGAATTATTCCTTGACCCGACCCAGGAATCGAACCCAGGATCTCGTGATCGAAGCCACAATGTGCCTTACCATTAGGTAATTCATTCGCGTAGATTTCTTTCTCGTAAATAGACTATCTGCTACACACGATATTTAAATTTTATCCTAATCATGCCGAAATATATATATATATAATTTTTTTAAATCAATTATTATACACAACTTTCATTGAAAGCAAAATGCTTAAATGTTTAGGTAAAAAAATCCTAAGCACTTTATCTTCATTTTGTCTAAACAAAATCTTGAACGTACTTCTCGTCTAGTCTAATCAAAAGCGCCAGTGAAACATACTTCTTTAGTTTACGTGAGATCTCAGAAATATCCCGAGCTAAGTGTAAAGCTCGTAAAGGTAACAGAAATCCCTCTCCCCATTAGTCACGTTGCGGCGCCACGCGAAACGAAATTATGTTACACGAAATAAATCTACTCATGAAAAATGTTACAACGTTCCTTACACCTACCACCTAAGTGCCAACTTTCCCAAATATTATTAGTGTATCTTACGCTCTTTCGAAGTTGCAAAATTGTTGCGGAGTGCTAAGTTTGTGAATCGAACTTTTACCGAAGCTTCTGTAACACTTCTGGGATATTTACATTTTATTGGTTGCAAACTTCTACGGCTCTAGAAATGCCGTTTATAATATTGTAAAACTATATAATAGGTTTCGAATGTTATTTGCATAACTTGGCTGAATGCAAATTTAAAGGTTTTGGTAAAGACTTTTGGCAATGTACTCGTATGTATAATATAGTCTTACCTGTAATGCCTAGGTATTATGTATTCTCTGATATTAACTCTTAAGAAGCAACAATGTAAGCACAAGTTATTAACTAAGTATAAAGTAAGTTTCCCATGGTATTGTGTATGTTATTCCCATGTATATGATTTATTGCAAAAATTATTTAGACACCTATATGGTTTTTAATTAATCATAAAAAAGTAGTATATTTATCTTATTAACCAATAATTATACAAAAAAAAAATAAATAACATTTGGCAATATTCATCACTGTTACGAGTGCAATTCAATCTCAGTTTTTTCTAAGCCACATGATGTATTATTTACTTTACCTATATTAATCGAGTAGTTTCAGATCCTGTAAAATGATTTAATTCAACTTACTTCTGGTTTAAAATAAAATATTAAAACGAAGTTTTATCACGCTAATTAACGAACAATAACAATGAGTTATAGTTATCAAAATTTACTTTTAATTTATTTATAACAGATTAATTAAATCTTCGCTAACAAGAAGCAATTAAAATAAAATTATTACTTGTCATTTGCATTGAATAATATGTGGATAAACTATAAGTTTTTACATCATACGATTATGCATTTATAACGACAATTGACGTTACCGATTATATTAATTAAATGCGATATTATAATTCTCATTATCATAACAGTACTCAATATGCAAATCGAATGACTGACGACATATGTTGTTCGGATAGATTAATCCGTTGTAGTGTATACTCCCTAGAGGGATATTATGTAAATAGTTCTCATGTAAGTAAATAGATACGTAATAGGCCAATGGTTCTCAAAGTGACCCAACCCATAATAAAACTGATTTCTGTCAGGTAACCCAGAGAACTACATTCTGACGGTGTCGATTAACCTAAATAGTAAATGGCCGGTAAGCCCTGGATTTGATTTCCACTCTTATGGCTTTTGTCGTAAAAGAGATATATAAAAGGAAATTCATCAGAAAGAAAGATATATAACTGAATAAATATTAATTTTGATCATATAAAAACGATTTCTTCTCGTCGCTCTCCAAAGATTCGAAATGCACTCAGCAGCGGCGAAGCTTTAAATACCAACAGAAAGCTTCTGTTTGTTTTACCAACATTAGATAACTTTATTGTCATAGAAAGTACTCAACAACATAAAAAAATAACATTTTCAAAAGGGGTAGAGGTTGGAACTCGTATATTATAATTACATTATATGCGAAACCTAAAATGTACCCAATGCTGAATTAAATAGGTTCTATTAAGGGCACACATACAGTAAGGAAAATCAGCAATAAACCGGTAACTCGGACTGATTTACGGGAAAAAATCAAGTACTTTTCGGAATACTACCCACCACCGACTTGTTATGCTCAAAAACCTAAGGAAACCACGTTCAAATTGAGAATGCGGAGGAAGAAAAGGGAGTTAATAAAGAAGCTTCGTAAAGCAAAGTCTATGGGCGACAACCATCTTAGTCATCAACTGTCCAGAGCTTTACGATCAATCCTTAAACTCATTCAAGGAATATCTCTTCAAATATCAGAAAGCCGCGATAACTTATACAGGGCTAAACACGAAGTCAATTTTGATAAAAACCCCTTTGAGTACTCAAAAAGCATTTTCAAGGAAAAAAAGGGAAAACTTGTCCTAACCAATGAGCAGATTTACGACCACTTTAAAAGCACATATGAGGTACCAAGACAGGGGAGGCTATATTCAGATCCTCATACACTAAGGCCTAACAATCCTCTAGCAAACTTTCAAAGTATTCCACCCACCATAGAGGAAATAAACAATACTATCAGGAAGAAAACATCTAAATCTGCACCAGGCCCTGATGGCATCCCCTATATTGTGTACAAAAAATGTGCTTCAGTCCGTAAACATCTCTTAAACATATTTAATAAGATCTGGCTAGGACAACAAATACCAGCGACATTTGGCGAAGCGATTTTTGTCCTCATCCCAAAAAAAGTCGAAGTAACTCATCCAAAGGACACTAGACCGATAGCTCTAACTAATACTATTTCCAAATTATTTTTCAGTATATTGCAATCAAAAATGACAAAGCACATGGTAAACAATAGGTATTTCAGGCCTAATCACCAGAAAGGGTTTTTGCCCGGAATTTCTGGTTGCCTGGAACACAATTCACTTCTAGGCGAAAGTCTCAAGGATGCTAGAAAATATGAAAGGCAAATTACGATCTGCTGGATAGACCTAGAAAATGCGTTTGGTTCTGTCCAGCATGATCTATTGACTTTCGCCTTGAGGTGGTACAATTTTCCTGATCTAGTTATTGATTTAATCACTTCTTACTATTCAAAATTGAAATTCACCATAGCAGTAAACAATGAGTACTCAAAACCCCTACATTACAATGTGGGGCTGTTTCAAGGTTGCTGCCTATCTCCAATAGCTTTTAATGTAGTCATCAATATTCTAATAGATAAATTAATTGTTCAAGAAAAGAAATGGGGCTATCGGTTTAAAATTAACAATAAATATACAGAGTCCATCTTAGCTTTTGCAGATGACCTTGCTTTACTGACACGAAACCCAAAACATTGTCAGGAGCTATTGAATGTAGTGGATGAGTTCTGCTCATGGACTGGTGGGCTGAGGGTAAAGCCAAGCAAATGTCACTGTCTATGTCTGGGGAGACGAAATACTAAATTTACATCTTATGATCCGGGTCTCTCTATTAGTGGCCAAAGTGTAACCACCATTGCTGAAGCATTGCCTTTTAAGTTCCTCGGTAGAAAGATTGATTACAAAGGACGCACTCCATCCCTTGAGGTAGTCGTCGATAACTTCATAAATGACCTCAATAAGGTAGACCAACAGCCCATTAACAATATAAAAAAAGCGTGGGTCTATGACAACTATCTCACTTCACGTCTGACTTGGCCATTCCTCGTTTATGATATTGGCAGAACCCATCTGGCAAAACTAGATGCAAATGTCATAAAAGCATTGAAATCTTGGTTTGGTCTAGCACTCTCGGCTGACCCTTCAACTCTATTCAGAGATTACAATAATTTTGGGTTAAAACTAAAAAGGCCATCGGAACTCTATAAACACCTCAGGGTTACCAGAACGCACATTCTACTTAAGTCCCAGGACGAACTAGTTGCATCACTTCCTAAAGACGAGGGTGCCGGAAAACTTGACTCTAGGCTTCAATTTTACAAACAATTTATGGCAGGGGCTCAGGTAAATAGAACCGGGTTGGGTGCAAGACGTAAAAAGGAAGACCAAGACATAATAAAATCTTTTCTTAAACAAGATGAGGACGACAACTACAAAGTGCATGCCATGAACCTAGAAATGCAAAACGAGTGGTTAAACTTAGGCGAGTTCTGCATCCCTCTGGCTCTGAAGTGGCGCGCCTTGCTGTACGATTGGTCTCCTGCCTTATTGAAATTTTATCTTAATGCCTTTCAACTGACTCTCCCAGATCAGAGTAACCTAGTAAGATGGGGAAAAGCCTCGGAAAAATCTTGCTATACCTGTGGTGAGGCAGTGGGCACTGCAAGGCACTTATTGGTAGGGTGCAAGGTGCTCCTGGACAGGGGTCTCTACTCACGCCGCCACGACAGAGTACTAGAAATCATACGTGAAGCTATAAGCCTTTCAGTAGCTAGGGCTCAAAAAGGGTTGACGACGAATAAAAGACAAACTAACTTCGTTAAAGCAGGCTCAAGTACAAATTCCACCAGCAAGCCTTATTCAATTCTGGGCTCTGCTCCTGATTGGACTATATTAATGGACACGTATGAAAAGCACTATAAAATCCCGGAAGACTTAGCTATTACGACATCTAGACCGGACATATTTCTTTTTTCCAAACAAATCAAACGTATAGTACTTGTTGAGCTTACAGTGCCGTGGGAAACAAACATCCCTAAAGACCATGTATTCAAAGTGAATAAATACTATGACCTTACTAATGAACTAACCAAAAATGGCTATGTGGTTAGTTTATACGCGGTAGAAGTGGGTGCGAGGGGTATACCAGCGAAGTCTCTCTACAACCTGCTAAAAGACCTTGGCCTTACTAGAAGTGCAGTAAGCTCCATATTAGAACGAGTGTCCAAAGCTGCACTAGTAGGGTCCTTCCGAA
This sequence comes from Mycalesis mineus, assembly GCA_034621355.1. Classification (NCBI taxonomy): domain Eukaryota; kingdom Metazoa; phylum Arthropoda; class Insecta; order Lepidoptera; family Nymphalidae; genus Mycalesis; species Mycalesis mineus. Next base: position 12,920,116 of record CM067890.1, on the reverse strand, counting down.
TATGGTTGGGCAGGGAGAATAACTTGAACAGAGGAGGTGAGTGTTGACGGCCGTCACTAAGGGTACCCTTAAACCTACACCCGTGTCACAAGTCTCGGGCTCTGTTCGGAGTTTTTCTCTCAGCCACGCGATGGACCCGGCACCCGCACGGTGAATCCATGGAATACTAAGATATTCGTCTCTCTGAGAAGTTCGATCACTCACGATGTCAATACGCAACGACGTGGTGTTAAATGGAACAAACAAAACAAATTGAGTTTCCTTGAAACGACTATCGCGTCTACTGAACGGGAAAACAAAGTAATTTCGTTGAATAATTTAACCCTCCGATCCCATTTGTGGGTGGGTAATGTAATAAAGCTGTAACCAAATAACATCGAAATTAGTTTTTAACAATAACTGTTATTATAATTTAACGTTGTATCGAAAATGATTTCTCGTAGCGTAATTACAACAACAAAATGTGAAATATGATACATTTTTTTACTTGTAAGTATATTTTTGTTCTTTACTTGTACCTTTTAAACCTTCTTGACATGGGCATCATTTTAACCTAGAATACTGTTTTGTTATAATAACAATAATAATAATAAATTTTGTTAAATCAGGTAGTTAAGACGCTTAACTACCAAAAGTACATTCTGAAGGATGGCACTGACGACATTTGTCGAGCTTGTCGCCATCCCGGAGAGTCACTCAGACATGTGCTTTCAGGCTGTTCGGCTCTTGCCAACACTGAGTATTTGCAAAGACACAACCAAGCAACCAAATTCCTTCACCAAGAGCTTGCTCTGATGTACGGTCTCTTGGATCCGCGGCTGCCTTATTACTAGTACACACCGGTGCCAGTGCTAGAACGTGACGGAATCCGGCTCTATTAGGACCGGTCTATCATCACGGACAGGACTATTCTAGCGAATAAGCCTGACATCGTGGTGTTAGACCGGGCACAGTCGAGGGTGTTTTGGGTGGACATCACAATACCATTTGACGAGAACCTTGTGAGAGCTGAGACGGAGAAAAACCGCAAGTATCTGGATCTGGCTGACGAGGTTACATGTGGCATGTGGAGTCTACTGAAGTCATCCCGATCGTTATTTCTGCGAATGGGTTTGTCCCAGTCAGTCTCGCTCACCATCTGAGGCGGCTGGGCTTCCGAGGCAGTTCGCTCGCAGCCAAGATGCAGAAAGTGGTCTTGCTGAATTCGGCTAGGATAGTCCACCGGTTTCTCCATCTGTCGCCCTTACCACCGGCCGTCTGGTCTCCCTGCCGGGGTTAATCCTCCGCCCGGAGCATATATGTATATATGTAGCGTATATATAAGTTTATTTATATTATGTATCTATATAAGTTTATCATAGCAATTTTGGTTTTTGTCTATATGTATTTATTGTGTATTCGGGCATGAGAGTATAGTTTATGTAAATAATAATAAATTTTGTTATAATAATAAGTTTTATTTAATACAGAAATGTCAGTCCGTATTTTACTATACCGCCTCCAGAAGGCCCATTCCTATTTTTCTTGTAAGGGAGCAAAACATTAATCAAAAAATAATAAAGTACACCTACTAATTATAACAAAGCTTAATTTAGGTAAGTAATGCAACAAGCGTTTTAATTATAAGGCGATTGTAAGGCAAGGTTTTTAAATGAAATGTTCACAGAAACGAAATCTTTATACTTAAATCATACTAATTAAGCTGAAGCCAAAGGAAATGCAAATGAATGTAAGAATTCAGCCGCAACTTCACATTTATTAAGAGAAGCGTTAAGGACTCTTGGATTTAATTATACCACATTCTTTAGATAGCGGCGCCGCAAAAGTGTGGGATTTAGAAACCATCTCCACCTCAGGCGAAGATCTACTATTGTATTTTATTTCTTTGTTGAAATTTTCACAACTCGCTATTAGTTAATTAACTACCGTTAAAGCAGCTATATTTTTAACTCACTAAAGAGCCCAGCCCACATAGCTTAATTTATCAGCCTACGCCAACCAACGCAACGTTAACTCAGTAGGCCAGGAAGAATTAAAGTTTTAATGTTTGACTCTGTATCAATCATTATCAGATGTTTGATAATGATCTGAATCGACAGCAACGTGGTTTTTAAGGCACGGGAATAGTAGCACTAGAATATAGACAAAAATATTTTACTGAGAATTTCTTGGAATAAAGAAAAGCTCAATATTTCATAGCCCAACCCAAACCCGAACCTAGGATCTCGTGATTCATCTTGTGTGTGACATAGGCAAATCATTGAAGTAACAAGATAGTTAAAAACTGCTTAATCCATACTTAAACCACCAATCCGTACACAAAAGCAAACAGTATTTACCGAAAGTAATGTTTTGATTTTTCATTGAAATACTCATTTTGACTCCTATTCAATCTAATGGGCTATTTCTTTGATTACGATACAATACCATTAAACGTTTTGTAATAGGTTGTCGTGCCGGGCTCGTGCTCAATGCTACCCTTTCTGCTATTTTGTTACATTTTCAACTGAGCTTTTCGCTGACTGGAGCTTTTGTTTTGTTGTTTCATTCATTAATGGCGCAGTTCACTCAATTGTAGCAAATGGTGAACAAACGTTAGTATTTGATTTTAATTATTACAACAGTACAGTGTACTATTAGACAAAAATAAAGTAAAAGTTTTTAATTTTAATACTTCAATTTGTATCATTTATTAAAAAACTTTCTATTTTGTACAGAACCTGTTACAAATACTTAAGTAATCAATAGTTATGTGACATTATTTCTCCATTAGGTAATTTAAACTATCAAAGGTGTTTTAACAAACGAAGTGCTATTGAAGTTATCATAATTTGATTAACCACATCCTAATCAGATACAATTACATGGTTAAAAACTAATTACCGGTCAAAAAACGTTATATTAATAATCATCTAGGTAGTATAAAATTTATTTTATAAAGTTTGAAACTATCCAACGCAACAATGTCCGAAAAAGACTTGATACGTCGAACACTCTGAACTGGCCTTTTAAAGTTAACCTATTCAGTGAAGCGTCTTCAAACTACTAGAAGTATGTACTTGTAGACAGAAGATCTCAAGTCGAGAGGTCAACGGAATCCACCCTGTTGAAATAAGTAGCCTATCTCTGTAAAAAACATAGTGAAATGAGTTTTGAACCTTGAACACTATTTCTTGGTATAAATTTATTTAAAGTAAATTTAAAATAAGCTATTTCATTATGCCACGCTCATAAAGTCCTCTCATTTTGTTTTAAGTGTTAAGTGGTCTAGACATAAGTAGTATTTCAAATAATGAAATAAGGAGACAAAAATTATAAAACTAATTTACGTAAATATAAAAACAAATTGTCAATTTTGTATTTGTGAAAATTTGAATTTATAATTTTACAGCCCTTTCAAATCTAACGATAAATGCTTCATCGTTAGTGCATTTAAAATATAAATTAATTGTCTTCATACTTAATAGCCGATGAACTGCTAGACATATTTTAGGGTCGTCCAACCACATGCCCCGATGCCCATGTCACTTCAGTTCTGCGACTCGCTGAGCTATATCGGTTACTTTGGTTCTTCTGGCGATATCATCATTTCTGATCCAATCACGCAGAAATACTCCGAGCATTACTCTTTCCATCACCCGCTGAGTGACTTGGAACCTTTTTATGAGGCCAGCAATTAGCGACCAAGTCTTAGATTAGATAAATAAAAACTATATGAAACTTAATTCTCACAGGTCTTGGTTGTTACTTAACTCTTTTAAACCTACACCCGTGTCACAAGTCTCGGGCTCTGTTCGGAGTTTTCTCTTAGCCGCGCGATGGACCCGGCACGCGCACGGTGAATCCATGGAATGTTAAGATATTCGCCTCTTCATTAACACGTTCACTGCGAAGCGAGGCCTAAATCACCCCTGATGCAACTTCCCTGTGGTGCGGCTAGGAAAAACGTGAGTTTCTCTGTCGTGCGAATGGCATAGCTTTGGTTTGGTCCAGTGTAGGAAAGAGATAAATATATATTTGAGATGCTCTAATGGTTCCGTACTCGGTGGTGTACCTACCTTGGTACCGGATGTCTTAGGCCTCGTGCCGCACTGAATTAACATAATTTTAATGCAGTGCGGAACGAGGCTAAAACGTCATTACCTCGTACCGCACCCAACGCGAGCTTCCCGCGACCAGTGTTGTGCATCACGTCGATTGGAGAGCACGGTCTTTTACAGCGCCGAACATGTCTAAACGATGTCGGAAGAAGTTAATTTTAAAAAACTCAGAAACAGAGCCCGAGGCAGAATAAATAGGACAGTTTCTTTTCTACTTCTGGTTGCCTTTTTTTTCTATTCTGTGAACCGCATTAAGATTTTCATATACAAATAGATAGATAAACCTTATGCATAAACCGTGATCCATTATTTTCCAATAATAAGTCTGTAATAGGTGCCTCTTAATGGTATAGAATGGAATGCTTCGTGCGCGAGTCCGACTCGCACTTGGCCGGTTTTTTTTTCTGTATGGCGCCTTCAAGCACAATTTAGATTATTAAGAAAAAATGTATCCTTTGATAGCTTTGTGTTGTTTTGCCAGGTTTTGCCCTTGAAACGATCTAATGAGATATAATTGATCAAAATCGGTCAAGTCGTTGCGTAGTTAAGACAGTTTAAAAACGTCGATATTATTTTTCCCATCACTAATCTCAGCGAAAATTTGCCCTATTTCAGTGCGTTACGAGGTGTATAAGATCCCATATTTTGTTTTGCTAATAATTCCTAAACTAGCCATCAGATCCCGGGGCGACGGTGGATTAGGGTTCATCAATTCACTGTCTATATCAATAAGGACCAAAATTCTCATTTATCTTTGATTTCGCGCCAGAAAATGGATTTTAGTCTGTAAAAGGAGGTGGGGTCTAATAGACCGCGTGTCGCCCTAACGTCTGGTCACGGTACGGGCCGATTATACCTCGTGCCGCAGGAACGGAAAGTATGCATAAATTGGTGCCGCAGCGAACGTGTTAACCTAGGTCTTACGATAGCAATGCAATAATATGGGATCTATGATTTCATTTCTTAATTACGGCTTATTTGTCTTAGCAAAAACGATTTTGGATTTATTCCCACTAGGCCTATCTCCAGCAAAGGACATTGGACATGTTTTGGCAAATACGGGTGCAGTATTTTGTATAAGCTTCATTTCTTATCACATTTTTATATATTAATATATACATTTATTTTTAACAACTCCCAAATAATTTCAATTTACTTTATCGCATAAACAAGTCATAGTAAGAGTTGGATAGTTAGGAAGTGAAGAGATATTGATTGCTAAATTGAGTTTTCCGTCAACGAAAGTCACGTAGATACCCTAATATGATTACAGTTGACTCGTGATGCAATATTGTGAATCAATTTCTAGTTGGTCTCGACTTTATCATCCACTTTTCAAATTTAATATTTAAGTGTTCTAGTCTAGCAACTAGCCAATTCGCGAGAGATCCTCACGAGAATAATTTATTCTGGCTCGTAATAATGAAAGTTACCCGTTTATAGTTATACTGGTGTGTTAAAATTTCGTTTAAAAAATTAAAGGATTATACCAAATTCAACTGTGACTTTAAATTCTTGTAAAAACTTATTCATTAACGTCGGATGTTTGCAATTTTTTTAGCAAAAATAAGCCAAAAGAGAGGGAGATATTATAAAGTATTATTCCTCTGAGTATCTCATGAGCCGCGATAGCTAGACAGTTAAAAATTTCACAGATTTAGTATTTTTATTGCCGCTTTAAAATCGAATACAAAAAATAGAACAAAATAAATAATAATGCTCCCATACATCAAACGTTATTTTTACCCGACTGCGTCAGAAGAATGGTTATGTTTTTCAAGCGTATGTATGTATGTATGTATGTCCATTTCTTCGGCACGCGCTACAGCCTAAACGGCTGAACGGATTTTGACATGTTAGGTGTCGTTGAATTTGTCAAAATTGGGGTAGTAACATAGGCTACATAATTTCAAATGGCGTTTGTAATAAAAATTAATAATGGTCATTAACGTAAAAAGACCATTTCAAAAATATAAATATCATGTCATGTTCAATACTTTTTTACAAAAAGTGGCAAAGAGTGACCAATTTCATACCATAAACTAAAACTAAAAAGTCTCAAAGAACATTATTATTATAAAAACCCTAAAAAAAAAATGAGAGTTAATAATGATGTATTGCTAGGAAATAATATGGAGCCAACCAACCCATATTGCAGTATTCATCATCATCATCATTATCAGCCTATTAACGGCCCACTACAGGGCCAGGCCTCCCTCCTTATAGGAGAGGGGATATGGAGCGTATACCCACCACGCTGCTCCAATGCGGATTGGCGGGCTTAGGATGATAATGTTTTATTTATTAAGGATCACTATCAGATGTTGATGATAGTGACCGGGACTGACGGCTTAACGTGCTGTCCGAGGCACGGGGGTGTAACACCAGCAACTTTCAAACTCCGGGCTTGGAATGTACTGAGCATCGAGCCCAGGATCTCGTGATCGAAGCAGCATAGGCTAACCACTAGACCAACGAGGCAGTCTAAAGCAGCATTCATCATCATCATCATCATTACCAGCCTGTAGACTTCCACTGCTGGACATCCAAACACAACGATCCCGAGCCGCCTGTTGCCAGCTGCTCCCTGCGACACGTTTGATGTCGTCAGTCCACCTGGTTGGGGGTCGACCAACGCTGCGCTTTCCGGTGTGGGGTCGCCAATTTACCACCTTGGGCCCCCAATGTCCATCAGCAGTTCGAACTTCGTGCCCCGCCCATTGCCACTTCAGTTCTGCGACTCGCTGAGCTATGTCGGTTACTTTGGTTCTTCTGCGGATCTCCTCATTTCTGATTCGATCACGCAGAGATATTCCGAGCATTGCTCTTTCAATCGCCCGCTGAGTGACTCTGAGCCTTTTTATGAAGCCCGCAATCAGCGACCAAGATTCGGATCCGTAGGTCATCACTGGCAAGACGCAGCATTGGTGGGTAAAAACTCCATTATCTCCTCTTCTATGAATGTAGAGTAGTGGGCTTTTAATATCCCGATAATGATGGTAGTCATAATTCATGATAACAGTTTATGTGAACTACTAGGTATCCCAGGTATGAATAATATTTTCATTGGTGTCATATTTCACGGATTTACTTACCTAAAATTCACCGCTCTGCTGCAGTAGATATTCACTATATTACGGTCTATAACGCTGCCGAGAGTTTCGACTTTAACTAGTGTTCGGCCGTGGTCCAAAATTTTTATGGCTAAAATTTCACCTTTCGTTCATTTTCATACGAATACCAAAAGAAGGATATTTGATGCGTATTTATCTATGAATGAATGTACTTCTCGATCTCGGGGAGGTACGCTCAACCGTCTCTATATTGGGCTACGTTACGTTTCTGTATTACCACATATTGTAATCCAGAAGAAACTGACATAGTTCCTTACGTTTTATTTAGTCAAATAAGGGTTTTTAAAGAGGTTCATGTGGTCATGACTTGAGATTGAGACCAACTGATACCTGAGATGTTTCGCCGACTCTAATTGCAAATCTTTATAGAAGAACTAAAAGAAGATGGTTCTATACTCTATAAAGTACTTGAAATTTCCAACCTACTTGTATCTAAAATTTTGTTTTGAATCCATTATTTAGATATGGACAGAGCCGACGAATAGATTTCGTGATAGATGATATTTTGTACTACGAATTTATACTCCGATTAGCCATTTAATTAAATCTAGAACAAAGGCATTTGAAATGACTGAATTATTCGCATTTTAGCGAGAGTGGTACGATTGAATGGATATCAAATTTATGGCTTACAGGTTATTACATTATAGTTGTGGATTTGTATGATATTGAAACAATTAACAAAAGCGGCAAGTCCAGTAGAATAAAGTTTTTACGAAAATTATAAAACTAGTTAATTTAATATACTTTTCAGCTTACTACTGTTACTATTCTAAGGAACTAAGTATTTATAATTTTGTGCATCTGGTAATGTATTTATAACGGAATCTTTAAACATGCAAACAATATATCTAATCCAAATAACTAAGATACGAGTAGGTCCAACCTTAGAACGGTGCAAGGTAACGTAATTTTGATCTGTTATCTCACTAGGTTAGTTACAATAGTTATAATTATTCCATACTGGCTAACTGAATCTATGCTAAACCCAAACTCGATGTAGAAATTATTAAGCTTAAAACTAATTAATATATTAATTATCTTTTAAATAAGATTTAAATTTATTAGGCATAAAATGTGTTGCATTTTCTACCTTCATTTTAAATTTGTTTGTTAATAAACATTCTACATTGATTTTGGCTTAAGTATAGGTAAAATTGAGCACTGGCTCGGGGTATAATTTATGGCACACCTAGATTTGCTACATATAAAATAATTGTAAATATTAATATTATGGTTACATAAAAGAAACCCTAACATGGAACCTTCATGGAACTTAAGAAATGATAACACTTATAATATAAGTCGACCTTCTCACGCGGAAGTTTGTCCAGCATAAAAAGGTTCACCTATTCAAGTTTAATATCAAACTTAACACAAACTAAGAAGTGTGAAAGAACATAAAAGCGTTGACACAGGGCGTGTCAACGGAAGTATTATAAAAGGGCAATTTAAAATCCATTAATAACGTCTTCCGACACGCGACAGTCACTCGGCATAATCGATTTCTCTATTCAGATTCACACAAGATGTATTCGTGAGTCGCTACATTACTGTTGAGTTGCCGTTGCCACACTTTGCAGCCTTTAAAGGACAAATTCCCGTAAATATGGGTTATAATAATATATGGGTTATAATAATTATTACTGTTCCACATGACAATAATCTGGTGAAAGCTGAAAAGGAAAAAGTATCAAAATACTTGGACCTTGCTCATGAGATTACCGCCATGTGGAATGTTGATTCAACAATGATTGTTCCTATAGTCGTTTCAGTCAACGGTCTTATAGCGAAAAGCTTTGACGAACATCTTAAAAAGCTTTCGCTTAGTTGTTGGATCAAGGGTCGAATACAGAAGGCAGTAATTCTTAAAACGACGCGCATTGTGAGGAGGTTCATCACTCTGGAGCCCTGACCACCGGTTGCTTGGACCCCCGGGCCCCGCAGCAGGCGGAATGAATTTTTTTTATAAATTTTTAATAGTGTTTTATTTTTTTTTATAAGCATTGTTATAAATTTTAAAAATAATTGTAAATAAATAAATGGTTGAAATATATGGTTCTCTCTTAATATATTTAAAAAAAACAATTGTTATTAGGGTTCCCCACGTAAAGGGTAAAAACGGAACCCAAGACTCTACTGTGTGTCCTTTATTTAATGCTATAGGCTAACCCTTGACTACAAACATGTGCGATGGTAAGCGATGATGCCGCCTACGGTAGTACGCGCTTGCCTAGACGATGCCAATTCACTCTTGATTTAAAGATACGCATAGTGGTAGGGAAAACGGTAGCAAAACATGAAATTTTCACAGATTAAATATTTCTGTTTATATATTAACAGTTATATGTTATAAGTTATCAAATAATAAAACCAGAATATAAGTATTTAATGGGGCTCTCATACATCAAACATAAATTTTTTGCCGTTCTTTCAAGTTTGTAACCAAACATCGATAATAGTAGGTACCAACTTTGTACGAAATTCTGTAGGCGAATTCGAGTTCTCGGGTTTTATAATCAAAATTAATTACGGTCATTAACTCCCTTTGAAGTCTTGTCACCCGTAGATCGATCGATTTCATAATAAAAGTAGATCACGGTCAAAAACGGGACGAAATCACTCCTTAACTATGCCTGTGATTCGGGACGTCCCGAGATATGCGGGACGTCTGGCAACGTTACTGTTGATAGACGCGCGGATTACTTTGAGGCAATCCGTGACGCGCGAGGAATATAATTAACTTGTAATAATCCTCGAGATAACTTTGTTCTAACACCCAGGGACGTATCTCTAAAGCCTTGAGCCCGGCCAGGGGGAATACGGTCCACAGACCTCCCCATTAAGGCTCTTACTGAAATCATGTATTTAATTCCCACAAGCAAAATTTTTTCATTATTTTTCCTAATGTTTATTACATCATTAACTACTTATTCATTGGCCAATAGCTCTGTGGTTCGTGGTTATATATCTCTATCTATAGTATCGTATTAGACAGAGAGAGATAGAAACGACGTTGAGAATTTCGTTACAGAATCATCACGATGATGACACTATGACGCAACAATATTAATTCTTAAGAATTAATTATATAAATTCTCAAGCCCAGTTTATAATATCAGTGCCAAAGTAATAAGGATAGCGTATGCATAAAGTAAATCAAACCACAATGTAAAGTGCGCTATATGTAACATTCATGGTTATAATACTAAAATGCAGTCACGTAATAGCTTACTTGGCTTAGATGTTATCGGTCAGTAACACGGTACGAGCTATTTACTGTGCTGCGTACTAGTTGAGTAAACGATATGTGTAGTAAATTGTACTGCAACTCGGAATTGTCAAACTAAAATATTAAACTAGTTTGCAGTTTTACTTCATCGTTTAATTTAAAGTTCATAGCTCATTAGATCTATTTGGCACTCTAACTGCACTTCCTTGACTTTTGAAGACGTCCGAGCGGGTTGGTTCGGTGATGTTACTAAGATGCGGTCGCGTTTACTTGGTTTAGATGTTATCGGTCAGTAACACGGTACGTGTTTTTTACTGTGCTGCGTACTAGTTGAGTAAACGATATGGGTAGTAAATTGTACTACAACTACTTTGCAGTTTTTACTTCATCGTTTAATTTGAAGGTCATAGCTCATTAAATCCATCTGAAACTGTAACTAAATTTTTTTTACTTGAATGACATCTGAGTGGATTGATCTGGTAATGTTACTAAAATTCAGTCACGTAATACCTTACTTGGCTTAGATGTAGTCAGTAAAGATTGCTTGAAGGTCACAGCTCTTTAGATCCACATAGTACTCGACTTGCATTGTCTCGTTTTTTGAAGGCTTTTGAGCGTGACTACCCGATAACATTAAGTGCTGGTGTACTAGTCCGTTAAAATAGTAAATTAAAATATTATTAACTATTTATATAATAAATAAAAATAATAAAATTGGAATAAAAATAAAATAGCAATGTTTATGCCAGTTAAAAGTCTGCCCGGCTTAAAAGTAGAGGTTAAAAGCTATCATAAGAGGTTATCTATAACACACTTAAACGGTTTTAAACGTGTAATTGAAGAATACATGCATAGATGAGCAGTCGGAACGACGGAAAACAATAAAATAATTTTTGAAAAACGGACAGCAATTTTGCTTACGAGGGATAACGACAGAGATTATACTCGTCCACTTTCACATAACGGTCTTTAGCTTACGTTTATTTACTAGATAAAATGAACAAACTATAGCTCTACTCTGTTCCGTCACCCTAAGGCCTAAGGGTGCCGGTTTGTAGCCGGCAGCAGACGATATCTGCAAGCGACGTGTGATTTTAACTTTTGTTTTTATTCTCTACAAGTTTGCCCTTACCTGCAATCTAAGATGGAAGAGGGCGAACTTGTTAGGAGTAAGATGAAATCCACACTCCTCAGGGATGGACTATATGATTCTTATATAATATACTTCTTTAATATATAATACTTATAAATACGTATATTAGTAGAATAACCGACTTAGAGAATAAGCATTTCCTAATATAATTTAGTCAAAATAATCATACTACAGTTGCAATTTATAAATACTTTAATACGATAATTTTAATATGCACATGCATGGTTACTTATTAGGGCTCCATACCCAAAGCACCCATAACACAAGCTACTTACGAGTATGCTTACTCTGGGGCTATATATCGATGTGTGTAATTGTCCTATAATATTTATTTATTTATTTATGCATTTATTTATTTATTTGCTTATTTATTTATTAAAGGGTAAACATTGGGCTCTATTACTAATACTCCCCCTTCATCGTTTTTTGTTTAATAAATACGAGACCCGTTTTTTAAATTTAAATATAAATATTAAATGTATAAATCGTTAATTGGTATATTTAAAATATTTGCACTTATTAATATAATAAGTGCAAATTATTCATATTTAAATTCATAATTTCCAATAAGTAAGATATTTAATTACATTTTCAAACAACGAAAGTTGCCATGAAGTACTTATAACCTTTTAATAAAATTGCTAGGAGAGCATAATGTAGCTCATAAAATTCTGCACTGAGCACTTAATTTTATTATAAGAAAAAACTATACGACTACAAAGTTGCTTTTTCATTTTGAGAGAAATATTAATTGTAAGTATTTGATTGTACTATACTTTCAAATTCAGGTCAATACGAACTAAGCGAAAGATGTCACTTTTATACTAAATTTGCAGGCCATTATTAAAAAGGAAACAATTTGATAATGCTGATATGGTTAAAAGATAATTTATATCAACGGGAAATATTCAATTGTTCTGCATTAACTCTTAACACAAAACCAGCCTTATAGCCTTGCTTAGTATTAGCTATCATTAAAATATTCAAATAGTGATTAAATATTTTACAATTAAACATTACAAATACAATGAACCTATATAGGTATTGTTTAAAAAAATACGATAAATATATTTTACTCACCATAAATTAATTTCGACAATAGATCAAAGTGACACACAAATCTAAACAAACATTTAATTTCTGTAACCACTAGACACTGTTTGTACGAACTCACTCAATCGATATTTAATTAACCCCACAAATTCGTTCGGACTACGTTTGAATTATTTATTGAAACAACGATTCACGATTATTTTCGTGCTACGAAACAAAGTTACGCCACAGCACGCCGTAGCCCCGTGGCTCTACGGCGTAGACGATCGCTCGGTTTCGTAGAGCGCGTGGCACTGAACTGAAGGCTACGGTCAGGTCTTACCACACTAGCAACCAAAAGGTCGCTCGGATTACCCACTGTCAACCCTCAACCTAACGTATTATTCATACAAAACATTACGCGGGACTGAGTACAAACAAATATTGTTTTAGTCTGCCTTACTCACGTAATACTATTTAAGAGCCTATATTTTTTTTGATGGGGAGAAATTTCCTAGAGATACTCAATCTCTCGAGGCACAGTTTGGGTTATGTGAGATTTTAACTCACTAAAATGTGGCCATCCTCAGTGCATTTTCAAACATCCCGAGCTCTCGTGAAAAATATATACCTACCGGTATCTCCTTATACCTACCTGTTTACAGTTTTAATAAAATCTGCAAACCATTCTACAACAATTTATAAATGATGTCGGCGCCCTTTACCAGGGTAAGAGATTATTGCCGTGATATTGATCTGTTAGTATTAAAATATATTGTTGGACACTTACTTAGTTGGATTTTTGTTACATGTTGGATTTATGCAACGCTAGGCAGCGCTCTGTAATCGTTCTTCGTTCATATCACATTATCAAAATGCAGGAGATATATAGTGCACAAATTATTGAGCAAATACAAGTGCACTTTTTTATTCCCTCACTCTCTTAATCCAATGACAGGGCAAACTGACATTTCCAGGCTGAGATTTAGCGTGCTCTTCGAGTCATGGAACTTTACTAACTACTTTAAGGTATTACTCGTGTCTACAAGTTAATTCTGTACTGCCATTTCAGGTGATAGTCAGTGGTGATGTAATCTAAGATAAAAGAAATAATACTTGTTAGGGTTAGGGAGAAATCCACACCCCATTCTGTTTCTACATGACATTGTACAGGAATACCATATCGCTACACGGTACATTTTTGTCGGCTGATAACGAACTACGGAGAAGGCTCCCGCCAGCCAGATCTTAGACCAATTATGGAAATCTCAATCGACCCCACCGGAAATCAAACTTAGGATCTCCGTATTTTAAATCCACTGTGCCTACGCCTGCGTCACGGAGACCGTCAAAACGATACGGTTAGTAACAAAGTAGAAAAAGGTAGTAACTGTTAAATGACCTCGTACGGTTAACTCGGCACGCGAGATATGTGACCGATTACTAATTAATACACCATAATTATTCCAACGTTCCTGGAATTCGTGTCAGTGTATGAATTGAATGTGTAATGATATGCCACAACTGGGACTTGATTCTTGAGGACTTTTTAACTTGTGTGAGTATAAAATGAAACGGTGCTTTAAATATGACCACCACAGGGCCAGACCTTCCTGCTTATTAAAAAGGAGTTGTAGAATTTAGTAAATCTTGTTACTATAATACAGATTGGCTGGCTTAGCACTATCAGATTTGAATATAAAACTCAACTCGCTTCGTTTGTATTACACAACACACTGTTAATAACCCCTTTTCTTAGAAATACATACCGGTCTCTCCTTTACACTCTACTAGTAAGGCTCATCTCAACTTGAGTCTCTGCAAGTGGTTTCCTCCCTAGGTCACTCCTGAGGTGATAAATGAGCTACTCAAGCTCCCCCTTAAGCAGCTTGTGACCTGTTAATAACCCCTATTGTATAATAATCTAAACTCTATACTAATATTAGAAATCATAAAGTAACTTTATCTATGTGTTACATAATAACGTCTAAGCTACTACGATTTAAACGAAATTTTGCACAGAAGCTAACATAGGCTACTTTTTGTCGAATTATCACAAAAAATAATTTCTCGCGGACTAAGTCACAGGCGTCTACTAGTAATATTACAATTTCAGTTAATTATAACTGACTCCATCTCCTAAGCAAGTTTCGCGAAACGTCAAACCCGCTGCTGTCACTTGGTATACGGCTGTTAATTTGAATATCAAGATGTATTAACACTAACTCAATATATCAAAGCATAAGGATGTCTTAAGCACTAGCTCACAAATTACGAATCCATATTCCATTCCAGAGCTTGCCTTAATTACCTGTTCTCAGTATACTAAGATACTGTGTAGTTGTGGCATAATATGTACATAGTAAATTAATTATTTAGTACTAATACTGTGCCTACGGCGTCAACCGTATGAACTTAGGTTTGGCGTCAAAGCAAATCGCGAACAATATTTAAAAAAACATTTAATCCATAACACATCCGCGTTTTGTTAATGTCATATATGTTTGTTGAATAATAAATGTACTTACTGTTATGTTACTAGTACTTAATAATAATGAAATTTTACTAGTACTTCTTCCTGATGCCTTCTATCTGTCTTCTGCCCACTGCGCACTGTCTTCTGCGCGCTGTCCGCTACCCCGCGATGCAGTCCATTTTCGGTTTGCCGGAGTTTTTTTTACAGCTGCAAGCTATCTGCTACTCTCGCGCACTGCTCGTGGTAACTACCACATCTGCCCCGCGAAGCATTCCATTTTCACCCTGCTGCAGTTTTTACATTTTCTGCAAAATATTTTTTGTTACCGCGCGCTACCTGTGTTATTAATTACCATAGCCCACACGCAACACTCAAGAAATAAAAAAAAGAGAAATAAAAGGAAATAGAACTATAATAAAGAATAAAATAAACAAAAGGGAAGATTTTTCATGTTTTAAGTACATAAATTTAACAATCACAATATAGATATGTATTAAGTACGTAGCGTTTATTTAATATGTATTAGGTATTTTATCGCCTGTAAACTCTTTATTGTTTTAAGTTGTAATAAAATAATGTAACACAATCATGACATATTAAAAAAAATATCACAGCTGCCCCGTAATGCAATCTGTCTTCGCCTTGCTTGAGGCCGACATAAGATATACAGTCGGCCTTCTGCCTTCGCACGCTACTTTATTCAACTGCAGCTGACTGGCAGTGTATACTGTACTTGACCTGCCTTCCTACCACTTCCCAGTATGAATAAGAACAGGTTCGAGCTTCACCGCTATCGTAAATCACGCGATTAGGCTACAACGTAGGAAAAATTAATTAATAATGTTAATAATATTATAAGCTTTCACTTGGTTGTTGGTTTAAGTGTCGGATACATAAGGTAGTAGTCCTTGAAACAGCGCATATTGTAGGGAAGATTCTCAATCTGCAGCCCTAACCGTAATCGCAACCGCTTGTGCAATCAAAAGTCCCGCAAGCGGAACAGCACATTTTTATTTATATGCTTTTTTATATTTATATATATATTAGTAGAGTTTTTATACATATTTAAGTATTGCATAACATAATTAAAAATTAAAATCAAACCAGAGATTTATTCCTTATAAATTACATCTCGACCCGTCACCGGTGTCGGAGCAGTTACATACAAGATATAAATCACAAAAGCAAACCGTAGAACTCCCCTTGGTCAGCCAATAATTATGTCAATGTACAATGCCAATATACATTGTCAATTTACAGTCAGTCATTTGAAATTAGTGTTGCAGCCCGTATTTTGCGTCATTGCAGTGGTTTGATCACCTAGTTCCGCAAACCGCATTAATTAATACAAGAACATTACATTAGACGCCAACCTAACTAACTATAACTGGACTAAGATTAACAGCAAAATTAAGGTTCTATGTCTCTTACGTCTTACAAATGCGAATGGAAGTTTGTTTGTGTTATTTGATATGCGTAAACTCCTTTAAAACCCACTAATCTTATCAAAATAATAGTTAATAAATTATTTTATTGTGAAAAGAATATATTTTAAAATCCTAACTTCAATTTAGAATACATAAAAACCTTTTATAAGAGTTTGTTGTAGTATTCCAAAAAATAATTGCATCTAATTTTATTTTTTTAAATAAAACAACAACAATTTGCAAAATATAAATCAGGGCAGTATAAATAATAATTATTATAGCAACCGTCGATTCGGACATAAATTTCATTTAGGCCGAATGCGAGCTGCGTGATTTCAATTTCAAGTTTGTATCGTTCTAATGTTTGTGAATACTTGAAACAGAAATAGAACTATAAAAATATATACCAACCAACAAAATAACTTTGAAACAAAAATTCTAGTGCTTCAGGTGCTGTAATTAAAAAGAGAGATAATAAAATTAAATATTGTTCAGAACAGCATAACCGGTACCTTGACATTAATTCTGTCGGCCTCCGTGGCGCAGTGGTACGTACTACGATTTATATGATGTAGGTCCTGAGTTCGATTCCGGGCTGGGCCGATTAAGATTTTTTTTTAAATTGGTCCAGGTCTGGTGGAAGCTCGAGTTAGACGGCGTGTTGTACATTTCCGCCTTCAATGAGTTATATAAATCCTTAAGGAGGGCTGCATTTGCAGGCGTTGCTGGCTGGGTTGCGGTTGTGTGCGAGGTCGTTCCCATGGTCCAGTGTCAAGGCTAAGGGTTGTTAAACCGTGGGGTTTTAGTCGGTAGGAGTCCGACATAACCTGCTTGTACGTTGACAAGCGAGTATCCATGAGGATTTCCCAACGATAAAAAAAAAAAGCTGGCAAGTTACCGACAGAGGCGTACCGCTTTTCGTTTTAGTGTATTGGTAGGATGACAGGTAGAAACCGATAGAGGTGTGGATTTTATCCCACTCCTAACTAGTTAGCTCGCTTGCAGCTTAGATTGCATAATTACTTACCATCAGGTGTGATTGTCAAGTGTTAAATTGTAATAATAATCTTATTAAAATTAAAAATTAATTTGATGTAACTGTAATAATATAAAAATCGAGTTAGTTGTTTTAGCGTAAAAAGTAACAAGCCATCCCTCCAAACTTTCGCGTTAACAACATTAGTGTTTAGTAGAGTGGATGGTCTACATCATCCACCGTCGCAACAATTATTAGTTTACAAGCTCCTCACATACTTTGAAGTGTGGCATAAGATATAAGCGTAATTAACACACCGTCTTAGTTTACTCAATAGGGGTTGTGCAACTAAATAGGAAGCTCTTACATTTAAGTGGAAACCCGTGTCAATTTCCATATAAGCTGGGCTTATGAACTGCGGTACGTACGATCTTCAATTATTTATTTATCTTGTTGTATGCTGTTTATGTTTAAGTTTCTATAGCAACGTAGAGCTTGTTATATTAAAGAGTAAACAATGTCGTGCCGAAAACATTAGTTTGGCGGCATGTCTTTGATTACAAGTCTAACGTAATCGCCAGTGATACCTTGAAGACCTAAGACTAAGTAAAACTACCTTTATTTCATCGTGATGAAATCGTTAGTCAAAAGAAGTTTTCATTACGGACTGTTATAGATTTCGTGGTATTTTTATACGTTGCTTAGTAATTGGAAGTCTTGGAATATTTGTTGACACCATAGTAACATAAAACAGACCTAAAACTTTGATAACTGTAATATTTTAAAATTTGATTAAATGAGGATTCAGCTAAACTTTAACTAGGGACCGTTGGGGATCGGTCCCTATTTTTTTTATTTCAAGATCTCTGCTTAAAGTTAAATTCAAATTCAAATTCAAAATCGTTTATTTCAAGTAGGCTTATTACAAGCACTTTTGAAACGTCAAATTGGACTATTTGTAGTGACTCTACCACCGGCTCGGAAGGCAGGCCCTGTTGAGAAGAGCCGGCAAGAAACTCAACAGTTGCTCTTTTTATAATATTATCAATTTTACAATATTAAGTGTGTTGTTACATAAAGTTATTTATTTTACTTCCTGTGTGAAATTGAAAGCCTATCCAATTGCCTTTGAACATCTTTGTCATTTAAAAATTCATCGATAGTATAATAACCCTGACTCAGTAAGTGAGTTTTAATACATTGTTTAAACTTATGCAATGGCAGATCTAAAACTGAATTGGGCATCTTGTTGTAGAAGAGTACAACTAATCCTACGAAAGATTTTTGTACTTTTCGGAGGCGATAAGCTGATATGACTAACTTATGTCCATTTCTAGGAAGACGGTCGTTTAAATCCTTTTTCTGTTTATACATATTTATATTTTGTTTAACATAAACTAGGTTATTGAATATGTATTGACAGGCTACTGTAAGAATCTCTATTTCTTTAAATTTGACTCGAAGGGACTCGCGTGGTTTAAGTTTATAAATCGACCGAATTGCTCGTTTCTAAAGTATAAAGACAGAATTTATGTCAGCAGCCTTTCCCCACAACAAGATGCCATAAGACATCACACTGTGGAAGTAAGCAAAATAAACCAGTCTAGCTGTTTCTACATCGGTAAACTGTCTTATTTTTCTCACTGCAAATGCTGCTGAGCTAAGTTTAGCTGTCAGTGACTCTATATGAGCGCTCCACTGAAGTTTACAGTCCAAGGTCACTCCTAGAAAGACTGTAAGTTAGTCAGTTAAGTAGGAAAAAATAGGTATACAACATGGCAAAATTTACTATATTTGAATAAAACTCAATCAGTTATTGATTCACGACTAATGTGACGATCATAATTGTACATACTAACATATATAATAACACTAAAAATAATTAAAATATATATAAATATATATATACATGTAAAATATATAAAAGTGTTTTATTAAAGATTAGTAAAACGATAAACAACAGAGTTTTATATTAAACGAGTAATTAGAAGTATCTTCTAATTGAATGCACAATCGTGAAGCGCTCCTCATTCAAATTTGTATACATATTGTATGTCAAATACGCCCCGAGGGCTGCCGGAGACGAAAAGTGACTTTCGAACGAATGTTAGATTGAAGGATCTGCTCGGTGTTTGAGCGAAGCACGCGCCGCCACTAATGCGGGGATGTGTGAGAGAGGAGGTATCCTCTGTGTTTTCATCGAGCGATGAATATAATACATAGATGTCGGTTATAAATAGTGTGAGAAGGCATATATGGAAAGAGATTTATAAGCAATAATCCATCAAGTAAGGTTATGCACCCTTACTAAGAAATATTAAATTTTATAAAATAAATTATTGAATTATGTGATAGGAAGACACATAATAATATAAATATATTAACATCTTCATATAAATATGCCTTGACAGCTAGGCTCCGGTTTCTCTAATAAGAGATTCGATTATTAGATTCTTTCCACAGAATCGTGCCTGTTCTTTGAACGGTTCGGTGAGCTGTGCGACGTGGTCGGCGCAGAATGTTCTAGCATCTAGCAAAGTTTATAGAGACATTAACGGAGGCTGCATTCACGAAGTGTGGCTATCATATTATTAAGTTAGACGTTTTGCGGTAACCCTCACTCGGCCCGGGCATCATAGAACTAGCATTTCCGGTAGCGGGCCACCGTTATATGCGGGATGGAGCATATGACCATCTTTCAATAGAAAGATGCCATCGATCTAAAGTTTGTCTGAGGACTTACTTACTCGGATCGCTCTGTGTGCGTATCTGTAATACCATTCTAATATTGAAGTGGATCAATAGTATGACCACCTTTCAATAGAAAGATGCCATCGATCTAAAGTTTGTCTGAGGACTTACTCGGATCGCTCTGTGTGCGTATCTGTATTACCACTCTAACATTGATGTGGAGCAATAGTATGACCATCTTTCAATAGAAAGATGCCATCGATCTAAAGTTTGACTGAGGGCTTACTTACTCGGATCGCTCTGTGTGCGTATCTGTAATACCATTCTAATATTGAACGGAATTGACCATCTTTCAATAGAAACATGCCATCGATCTAAAGTTTGTCTGAGGACTTACTCTGATCGCTCTGTACGTGTATCAGTAATACCACTCTATTATTGATTGGAATTTTAAGTTCTTAAGAGAATTTAATTCTAATCACATTTGTGGAATAAATGGGAAACACTTCGTGTATTGAAAAATACAAAGCAATTAATTTATAAAACATGAAAGGGGCCACATAATATATGAGAATCAGTTCATGTAATACAGTGGGAAAGTGTGAATTTAGGGATAGTCAAGATTTGTTTATGGTTGCATGAATTTTATCTTCCGAAACTCTAAAAGTATTTGAGTTATTTATGGACATAACATTGATAATAGGGTCCTAATCGAAAGACGATCACGTGCCAATCTAATACTTTTAAATTAAAAGTATAAATAACCTTTAGAAAGATCTAAAACATGATATAAATTGTGTTTATATTTATATGTGACGAATGTTTACCTCTGTATGGGACTTCGAAACAGTTACACTAAGTCTTCTGACGTTTAACCACCATTCGCAACGACTTTTACTCAAACAAAATACTAAAATATACGATGTTTTAATTTAAACAAAATCTATTTCTATCCGAGAATTTCCATTAAACAAGAGGTATTCTAAAAAGATAAAAATACAAAAAAGGCCTGAAGCAAACCTGTGAAAGATTAAAAAAACAACGTTTAGTGTTTACTCTCGGAAATAATGTTAGCACTTTTGCACGCTAGTTGTCTCCAAGGGGCAATTCACAAGTCCCTCGACATAATTAAATTTCCGCACTCTAAAATATGGCCGCCAACGCCCGCTAACTTGTAACTTACAAAATAAACGAAAGTGAATATTTTAAAAAGAGTTTTTACACTTCTATGTGTTAATAATACATTTTAAAAAAGCATTTTCATGAAAATAGAGATTATTTGTAACAGTTTTGATCAATATTATGTTTGAAGGTAAATGAGTAGTGGAGAAGCGACATTTGGAAAACTAAATATAACAGAAATTCTATAACACCGGCTCAAACTCTGGATATATCTACTTAGAACAAAATTGTTTTTGACTTTTACACCACTTGGACACCTAAGATGCATCAATAATTAATAATAATGATAGCTCATTTTGAGAAAGCGACAATATAACTTACAATATCGCTATTGATCGACATGCTTATGTCTCAGACATCTAAATGTCTATTGACTCATCATAGACATGCAGATATAAGCACACGAAGAAGATATATAAGAAAAAAATAACGCACAATTTTATTATTTTTAACCGACGAAAAAAAATGGAGGAGGTTCTCAATTCGACACGTATATATTTTTTTTATGTATGACCACGTATAACTTTTTATAGAGTTGTCTGATTTTGATAATTCTTTTTTTATTAGAAAGGGCATAGTTCCAAGGCGGTCCCATTGTCATCATGTTAGGATCTGATGATGATATCCTGGGAAATTGGAAGAACTCTTCAAATTAAATAGGCACACTTGCAGCGATTTCGGTTTTAGTGTAAGTATCGGTAGCGTTTTGGCTACGAGTATCATATAATATACTATGACAGTATAGTACGAATACGTTACGAGGCGAAAATCACTAAAAAGTTAGAAATAAAATTTTTTTGACAAAAAATAGAACCGACTCAAAACGCACTAAAAAGTAAAAAATAAAATTTTTTAACAAAAAATAGAACCGACTCAAAACGCACTAAAAAGTAAAAAATAACTGTGTCATTTAGTTATGAAGTCGGTGCCAGCAAGTCTAAGGAACATTTATTTTACGTAGTAAAGCAGTTTGTGGGTTCTAGGTAACGTCCTTAAAGTAGAAACCTTGGCTGGCACCGACTCGTAAATTAAAGCAACTAAATGACACAGTAGCGTTTTGAGTCGGTTCTATTTTTTGTTAAAAAATTTTATTTCTTACTTTTAGTGATTTATCGCCGTAACGTACTCGTGCTATACTGTCATAGTATATTATACGGCACTAATAGCCAAAAAGCTACTGATACCGAGACAAAAACCGAAATCGCTGTAAGCGTGCCTCCAAAATTTGAAGAGTTCCTTCAATTTCCCCAAGATATCGTCATCAGATCCTAACATGCGGACAATGAGACCACCTTGGATGTATGCCCTTTCTAATAAAAAAAAGAATTATCAAAATCGGAAAACTCTAAAAAGTTATGGGTGGTCATACATAAAAAAAAATACGTGTCGAATTGAGAACCTCCTCCGTTTTTTTTTCGTCGGTTAATAACTGTGTCATTTAGTTGCTTTAATTTACTTGCACAAAACAATCTAGGAGTCGGTGCGTTTTTAGTCGGTTCTATTTTTTGTTAAAAAATTTTTAATACTATAGCTAGTACATATAGCTGTGCCCAGCAGTTTCACTCGCATAGATTCAGTTCTCGTGAGAGTATCGAGAGATTCGAACTAAGCCAGTATCTACATTACGAAATGAGTAACTATCTAAATTTCAAGTAATTCGAGTGTTCTCGTGATCGTGATCTTGATAGACAATAGGCCAGCCAGTGATATTTCGCTTAAATAAAGATAAAGCACCGCGAAATAACCGCTGCAATGCTTAAATCAACATAATCTTTTAAATAGCTCTCATCCCTTTGTTGCTACGGAACTCGGTAAAAAAGGGGAATTAATATATTCCAGACGCTGAAAGCCAATAAGGCAATCTGTTTGTAACTGTTGTCCAGTTGCCAAGTTTCAATGCACAGTTGCGCCACCCGTTTACAAATCCACCGAAACTGTGTGCCCACTAGCCGCCCTGCTATCGCGGCAGATGGAATTGTTTATTTAGCTCGCGAGTATTGACTATCTGTTAGCATCGGATACAAGAAATTATCTACATATATTTATTTTATATATATATATATATATATATATATATATATATATATATATATATATATATATATACTCTATACATCTATACAATTAAAAAAAAGTTAAGTGCCTGTTTGTAATTTCAAATTAAAAGTTTTTCACTTAATGCCTAATAATGAAAGTGTACCGTACTTACATCAAAAAAATCAATTTTTTCTGTGTATTTGTTCCAGTTAATCTTTGTAACTACCAGTCGGAATGTAAAAACTCTTTTTATATATTATAACCAGACTAATAGAGGTATAAAGCCATATTCCTAACGTGGAACTGTTGAGGCTCAGATCGGGTGCGTCATCATTTCATCAGCTTGTTTAGAGAAGTGTCAAGACAAAAATTGCCACAAAACGCTATTTGTGAAGAAATTGCTAGTGCCGAGAACTGTTCTTGTTTAAAAAGTTGTACTTTCAATAGTCTTTATATATTCTTGGCACAAGATAACCAGCGTTCTTAGCAAGTTAATAAACAAACCAACTAACTTGACTAGAATCGCTGTTAAATCTGCTTCATACGTTAGCTCAGTAGTTTGTACACTTGACTATAATCTTAGCAAATAAGTTTCGCACAGGAAAAGCTGAAATCTAACGTGCTTCCAACACGTTCCGTTTGCACTCTCGGAACCATGAAATTTGTGTGCCCAAGGGTAAGAAAGAGACAAACGTACAAAACTACAAAAGAGAGAAACGCACGGTGGCAATTGAATGGGACAGTATAATGAAGTGCTGTATTTTCTACACTTCACTACGATGTTTCTTTTTGAAAGTCACGTTACTCAAGGGAGATATTAGCGGAGACTTGAATGAAAATTAATCACTGGATAACACCAGTAATAAATTATAACCTTCTTAATTATTTACTGTAATATGTGAAGACAAGCCTTAGGCCGTGAATACATAATAGCCTACTGGCGAAGACGTCATTTAGCGTTCCTGAGTGACGCTGGATAATAAACAGTAACTTTTTTGTAAACAGTAAGTTTAAAATAATGATATTGTTAACAGTAATTTTACAATAATAGCAAGTATTTTTGTATTTTTTAATAAACAAGCAAGTATTTTTTAATAAACAGTAAATATTATATCAAATAATACCGTAAACAAGAAGACCAAATGAAAATGAAACGACATCATGGTGTCCAAGAGCCGCTAAAAGAAAAAGGGGCCGGCCAATCACCAGGTGGAAGGACGATCTAACTGCCTTCGAAGGCGGTCAGTGGACTCGTTCAACCTTAAATAAAATACAATGGAAGAGGAAGGGGGAGGCCTTTGCCTAGCAGTGGTAGCGCAGCAGTCTAAACAATAGTAATTAAAAAAATGCTTATGTAAGATTTTGTATTTTGGGCTTAAATAAATAAATAAAATACTGTTAATAAGCCGTTTTTCTAAGTTCTTAGATTGCATTATTACTCGACTGATAAAGATCACAGTGAAGCATTAGTTTGTCAAAAAAATAAAAAATATCTGTAATATTATAATAATAATAATAACTGCAACGACCGCAAAACCAAAATTAACCGTATTATAAAGGTTCGAGCATGAAGATAATAATTTTAAAATTCGGCTT
This sequence comes from Mycalesis mineus, assembly GCA_034621355.1. Taxonomy (NCBI): domain Eukaryota; kingdom Metazoa; phylum Arthropoda; class Insecta; order Lepidoptera; family Nymphalidae; genus Mycalesis; species Mycalesis mineus. The sequence continues at coordinate 12,895,080 of CM067890.1, read as the reverse complement.
TAAAAGTACTGTTCGAGCTTTATGTAAATGTAAAATTATTTTCATACATTTTTTTATCATATCATTTTAATTTTTACAATTGTTATACAAATAGTAAATCTATTACGTAACAGTACTATTATTAAATTTTGTAATTTATGTCACCAGTTATAAAAACATGCGGTCGATGTTATTATATTTGTCGACAGTTATAATAAAATAAGCACACAGGCGTAAAAAATAGCACAATTAAGCCCAAGGGAAGAAAATTGAATTTTCTATAGTTCAAAACACAAAAAGACAAATTCCAAGCGAAAGTTCAGTGTAAATAAAATATTAAGTTCATCCCTGAAAGGGTTTTGAATTGTAAAAGGGAGCTGCAGTGTCACGTAAATGTTATTACAGCATTTGGCTGCTAACCAGGGAACAAACAATGCTTGTGGAAAATTCGCTTACCAGCAGAATTCGAGTGCAAACACAAGAATCTTACTCCACACAAATCTGGAATATTCTATAGAACTTTCTTAGCGAATATTATAATATTGCGAACGTTGATATTAATATTGTATTTATAATAGGATGTATTTTGTGGAGGAGTTACTAGTGCTTTATTAATTTAGAACAATACCGCTTAAATTCCAAGCTCTATGCCACAATTGTTAATTTAATGACTTGAATAAATGTCTTTTATTTCTATTAACTATAGATAAAAGGTTATAATTATAGTACAAAATTTAAAGAAATTCGGCACTATTCTTAATAATTTACAATGTGTTTATAACTAACTGAAACCTTAATGTAGAGAACAGAGCTGTTAAACGAAAAACAGGAGTCATGATTTTTATTGTTTGAGTGTAAAACTATGAACACTTCACAATCATTTGAACTGTACAAAACTAGTAAAACGTGGGAAACTAATCCGGAACTCGAAACAAAGATATCGGAATAAAATTCCGAAAATTGGGACGAGAGCCGATCGCGGCTAATGTTTGTTGTTGAACACGAGATTCCGCATTGAGGAAAAAAATCGAAACGGTGATCGCTTAACAAAACGGTCGACGAATTTTTCTTTTATTTCATATTACATTGCTGTACTGAGTTGTAGAGGTATTCTGTAATTATATATTTACGACATACGACACAGTTTTGAATTCGACTCTATGCCTCGAATCAGCTTCATCATCATCATCATCATCATCATCATTACCAGCCTGTAGACGTCCACTGTTGGACATAGGCCTTTTTTAGGGACTTCCAAACACAACGATCCTGAGCCGCCTGTTGCCAGCGGCTCCCTGCGACACGTTTGATGTCGTCAGTCCACCTGGTTGGGGGTCGACCAACGCTGCGCTTTCCGGTGTGGGATCGCCAATCTACCACCGTGGGCCCCCTACGTCAATCAGCTGTTCGAACTACGTGCCCCGCCCATTGCCACTTCAGTTCTGCAACTCGCTGATGTCGCTATGAAGAAATGAGGAGATCCGCAGAAGAACCAAAGTAACCGATACTTTGATTCTTCTGCGGATCTCCTCATTTCTGATTCGGTCACGCAGAGATACTCCGATCATTGCTCTTTCCATCGCCCACTGAGTGACTCTGAGCCTTCTTATGAAGCCCGCAGTTTCAGCAATAAGCTTAGCTTTCGGCAAAGGCGAAACTCAGATATTCCCAGATCATCAACATCGATCAATTAATTTATCTCTATTTTAAGTTGTTGTTAATAAGGGGAAAATTGAGATAAATAGGTAAACTAAAACTTGAAAAAACCTTAAAAATTAGAAACTGATATTACATGATCACAACATCGTTATAGAATAGCACTAATGTAGTTTTGACTGATGGATGAACTGACTATTAAAAAAAAACTGTGAAGGAAGGACACACGAGTGAACCTAGAAGCATTCCGTATTTTCCTTTCGGTGGATGGAAGTTTAAATAAGTTACTAAAAAAAGGTACATATACTCTATTATAATAAGTGTACTAAGTAATTCTCCCAGAGCCAGTCACAGTCAGAAAACATTTTTTATGAAGTGGGTCATGTAGTGCCGCAGGTGTATATTCCGTTGGTATTCGTATTAATAAATTATCACACGCTCTGACGCTTCACGGTGACGTTTTATATTCCCGATGTAATAAGCGAGAGTGTATCCAACCTAAAATATTAATATGTTAGAAAAATAAACGCATACATTAGTCAGGGCAACCTGTATATAGCACGTGTAGAGAGGTAGTCAGCTAGGAATTTTTTGTTTAGTGGTAATAGTATTAAACTAACAAAATTTAAAGAGGTGTCACCATACAAAAAATATAAATTTTTTATTACGGTGTTTTATTTTATTGTATTTTTTTATATTAGGATTTATTATAAGTTATCATACTTTTAAATGCATGCTTAGTTAAAACTAAACACTGGCTTCCTTGTGACTTGAATGATTATATTTATAAATCTAAATAATATAAAACTGAACTGAATTTAAATAGAATATGGAATTTACGAGTCAATATATTTTAAATTAAAACACAAATCTGTTATGTTTAACGAATTCATCAAAATAAATTAAAAAGGAATAATCCTAGAGATCCTACAAACCGAGTTGAGAAGTGTTTTTCTAAGTCAAGTCGAAGTTGCAGCAATTTGTGTATCACCGGAAATGCAGTGGAATTAAGTCCTACTGAAACGTTCTAACGCCCTACCTTCTTCAAGTTTAATCTAATCGTGTTTGGCCTGATGCTATTTAATTTATTTTTATATCGTTATGTCGGTCGGCATTTACTTAATCGGTAATAATCGACAATATTTGTTAGTAACAAATTTTTAAACATAAACTGACGATTTTATCGACTACAAGATGGCCCTTGACTGCTATCACACCTGATGTTAAGTGATGATGCAATCTAAGATGGAAGCGAGCTAACTTGTTAGAAGTAGGATGCAATCGAATAAAAATCCACACCCCTGTCGGTTTCTACACGACATCGTACCGGGATGCTAAATCGCTTGGCGGTACGTCTTTGTCGGTAGAGTAATAAGCATCTCAAAGGCCGGCTCACGGCGCCTCTAATGTCGCAGTTGTTCCGGCGAGTCCAACCAGACCATTTTTATAACAAGACAAATTAAGAAAAATCTTAATCTGCCCCGCCGGGAATCGAACCCAGGACCTCCGTCTTATAAATCCACCGCGCATACCACTGCGCCACGGAGGTCGTCAAAAAATATTATTATATTGTAATATAATATTGTATAGTAAGCTTCCCGTCACAGTCGTCGGCTCAGGACCGTCGTTTGGAAGTCCCTAAAAAATCCAATGTCCAGCAGTTCTAGAACTTCCATCCACTGATGTGATGAACGACGTAAATTGTAGCTGAATCATTGTAGTCCGCATGATTTTGACGCATCCTATTTGAAAAATATAACAGTTTCACACCCGACTTAAATATACGTAAATATATGCGTTTCTCTATGATGAAATACAGGATTTGTGGCATAACAGTCGCTATTCTAGCTAAATTTTTGTCTGTCACTATCAGAGATTCCCAAAATTTCAACATGTACAATATAAACAATACAACAACTCAGCTGATATTGTAGTATAATAGCATGTAAACCAGGTTTAAGTCGGTAAATCTTCGTTAAGTCCGGCGCGGCATGTGGCTCGGACCGCGGACTAAGCTTGCGGTAAACAGAATATTAATAACGATAACGCTGAATTAATACACGTTACACTATATTGAAATTTAATTATATAAATTGTAAATGGACTTTGTCCGCGTTGAAATCCTGAAACATGAAGCATTAGAAGCATAGCAATTTTCTTTTATACTTTGTTAAGTTTAAAATTTTAAAAATTCAACAATATGAATGTTACTTCAGATTCTTTTCATCATCATCATCATCAGTATATTTATGGCCTACTTCACGGTCATACCTCACAACGAATTTGATGCCTAAAATCAATGATGTTGCTCCAATATGGTTGGCAGGCTTAAAGCGACAATGTTAATCTAAATTTGGGACCGACAGCTTAATTTTTTTTTCTATCAAGTTTTCATTGACTGACCTCGAACTCGAAATCAATACCAAAATCCGTACTCACATCGGTTAACCACAGGATCAACGAGGCCGTGTGAAGTCAAATGTTAATTAAATAAACTCTACCTCTTCCGAAATAGTTTTCGAGTTCGCAGCAAGCATTAACTTGTCCATGAACAAAAAAAAATAGCAAGTCTCACGAAAGTCAGTAACAACTCTATTACATTTAGAACGGAAGGAAGGAATGTTCTAGGAAGTAAAACGACGACAGCCTTCGCATTTAGATCCCCCAATTAACTTTGTCTCGGCATAAATCCCTGGATTAATGGAGAGACACTGTCGGTAGTCGCGACTCTTTTAATCTTTTTAATCAGCTTTAGTTTAAGTCGACTGAAATTAAATCTTTTCAAGGAAATAGTCTAATTGGATGTCAACAACTTTCTATTTTTAGCCTACTTAACCTGTCTACAAAAATTACATGGAACTTTATACTGCGTATAATCGTAATAATAGGGCAAAACGTATGTAATTTTTTAATTGGTTATAATTTTTCTAAATCAATCACAAGACACGCTTGGTCCTTATTCCTGACATTAAGTTGTAGTGTAGCTTTTTCAAGTTCGAGTATGTTTTAACCTATGTGGTCACCATATGATGGTATCAAAAAACGAACATTAATAATTTTCACGAGTAAAAAATAACGAAATACAAAAATACACATGTTGGGGTCTTGTCCCAGTAAAACCACAGGTTTCTAGGTAAAAAACGGCTTAATTCGGGAAAGTTGCTGGTGACGCTTCGGCGGTTGGCTTCGAAGTCGTTTCATTCAAAGCTGTGTCAATCGAGTTTGACATCTGCCAATGCTGTCACCAGCTACGTTCCTTTTTTGCCCTTTATTGTTTTAAAGTAAATTAATAAATTACAATGTTTATCGTTTGCGTCGCGTACAACACATGAAACACATTATCAACACGGTGTGCAAATGCGTCCTTATCATATAACATTGAAAGCATACAACATCTTATTGAAATCATCTAAAGAATAAACATTAAAAAATTATGTGTCACCATAAAATAACTCATCTCCAAGAACATAATAATGTACGCCTTAAACTAGTCCATCGTTACTTGGTTTATTGTGAAAGTTATCTAAAATTCTTACAACACCTGCAGTTTACTTTGATTACTGTACAAAAATTGTTAGAAAACTTTTACCTCAAGCAAAACTTTCGTGTGCCAAGCCGCACGTGGCCCAACAGCTGACAGAGTTTTGAATAATGTAAATGCATCTCTACATTTAAACGTACCACAGACCATTCTTGTTTCTAATGCTGAAAATGCATTTTGATTTAAAGGAAAGGTTTAGTTTATTATATATTAATATATTAAGTAAGTAGCACAGCTATATTTAAATACTTACATAAGTATTTACTTGGGTATTAACCTACCTTCACTAAATTTTTTTTATTTACAAAAACAAATGACCAATAGAAATCAATTCAATTTCCTTTTAATTGTAATGTAAATCTATATTTGCAGGTATATTATTTCACTTTTCTAAATAACTAGTATTTAAAAAATATATTTTTAATTTTATTTTTAAAATTTTATTTAGCTTAATTATATCTATCAGCGATGAGGCCGAGTTTCAGGGGTTACGCAGAAAACCCTATATTCAGGTGATTAAAGATTTAAAAACAAAAAATTAAGTGAGAGCTTTGGAGTTTGAGAATTTCTCCACAACGTTTGTTATTTTACTACTCAGTGGTTAATTGATGCGACTAGACTAATGGCAAAAAACAAAGAGCCAATTGTCATTTATTAAACAATACGAAGAAGGCGTATTTTTAACAAGTGTAAGAACGTGTATCACTTTCTACTATCTATATATTATTCTAAGTCATCTATAAAGCCTTTAATGTGGTTTCGAAGTAATTTAGTAGTGGCAATTTCTCGAGAGCTCGCAGCTTAGTATTTTAACCTGGACACAGGCGCCTGTCGCATAAAACGTGCCACAACAGAGGAGGTAATTTAAAAGATATTTCCTTGACTTTCTCTATAAAATCCTCTTTGAGAGAGCACACTACAAAAAGAATATAAAACTGTCACGCTCTTTTATGTGGACTTGGGTTATATGACCAGGATATTCTGCATCATGACACGAGAACTTAGGAAATTGTGTACATACTTAAGTACTAGACAGAGTATTTTATAATTCAACTAGCAAATGCCCGCTACTTCACCCGGGAGGAAAATTATATGTAGCAACATTCCATTATCATCAAAAAATTTTGTATGTGAAGAACAATTCTCCAATACTTTATTTTGTTATACCTCAAAGGATTTTGGCAGCATGTTTCATGAAAACTTGCTGGCGGCACGACACTTCCAACAATTATCGACATTGAGTTGAGCTAATTTACACAATCCTTACTCAGGAATCACTCTATATTTCAACGAAAACTGCATTAAAATCTGTTCAGTAATCTTTGAATTCTGTTCGCGAACAGACATAAAGACAACCAGTCGCGGTGAAGGGAAATAAATAAATAAATAAATAAACATGAGCAATTAAACTTTATTTGATTATTAAAAAGTGAGAACTCAGCGTGGATTCTGATGGAATTTGATTACAACGTACAGACAAAATATACTTTTAACCACAGAAATCAAAGAACTTGACACCATTTTTATATTTATGACACAAAATAAATTAAAGCAGATAAAGTCGCAGGTTCCACTAATCTAGTACAATGACCAAAAATGAGAAAGGCCTTTTCATATTAGAAGAGGTTATAATGTCTCCTAAATTTTAACAAGTGATCCGTTTGCTCGTTTGCTCTCAATTTATACATACAGAGGCTTTGTTTTATTAATGACTAATATGCCTTATATCCCCTAACCAATAGATTGTGCTAGGGGTGGTAATTACAATAGAACAACGGGTGCAAATCGAACCTCTCTGCGTGGGGCTATTGAGAGTCTAAAAATAGTTGTTACATAAAGTACATAAAGTAAGTAAGTAAGTAAGTAATATTTACAACCAAAAGAGGCAATTAAGCGTAATCTTGTGCTACATAAATATCACTTAACGTAGGTAATAATCACATGAAGTTTTTTTAACTGACGAAAAAACGGAGGAGGTTCTCAATTCGACACGTATATATATACTAGCTGACCCGGCAAACGTTGTTTTGCATTAAAAATTAAAAAAAAATTAGATGAAAATTAGATAGTAGCCGATTCTCAGACCTGCTGAATACGCATACAAAATTTGGTAAAAATCGGTAAAGCGGTTTCGGAGGAGTATGGCAACGAAAACTGTGACACGAGAATTTTATATCTATACTAATATTATAAAGAGGAAAACTTTGTTTGTTTGTTTGTTTGTTTGTAATGAATAGGCTCAAAAACTACTGGATCGTTTTTAAAAATTCTTTCACCATTCGAAAGCTACATTATCCACGAGTAACATAGGCTAAATTTTATTTTGGAAAAAAATAGGGTTCCGTAAAATATTTGGGTTTTTCGGACACAAGGTGTAAAAAATCAACCAGAAAAGTTACTTATTTTGCGTACGCTGTCTAAACTATAAAAGATAGAACCATAAAATGTTCTAATTAATTGGAGATCTTATAAATATCTACAAAAAAGTCCGACACACTATACCTATCTATGTCGAGTGAGGCACAACAACCATTTTTTTATTTAAAAATCTTAATTCTTTTTTGGACTACATTTAAACGCATTTATTTTACTCATGCTATTAATCCTTATCAAAATAAATTATTTCATCACTAAGTACAGTTTATGTAGATAATATTTGGTATTTAAAAGATTAAAATTGGACTTTTGGTTTTGAAGTTATGGCGAAATTAAAATATTACTTTTTCTGCGTTGCGAAGTGAACGTCACCAAGGCGGGGGCGCGCTTGCGGGAGGGGAGTTTAGATCTATGTTATATATACGATGATGAATTAAGAATTCGATCTTTGTTCAAATATCTATTTAGTACACGGAAGAGTTTTTTCGTTTGTTTAAACGGGCTAATCTCTATCTGCGTGTCGGATTGTAAAATTATTTTTGTTTATTCTGAAGGCTAGACTCAAGAGTGAAATATACTATTTAATATCAATTTATACCCATCAGCTTGCCATAAATATATATTTTTAATGTTAATGTACTGAAATGTCATACAATGTTTAACAAAAATGTAGACCTTTAGTACACGGGACGGGACGGAGAATATTGCTTCACGGGAAACTATAAAAAAATTAAATTGAGAGGGGAAGCGGGGAATGAGCACACTATATGTGCCTTTACACATTTTGTATGAAAGTCTGTCTTTAAAATTAGAAGGGTACCTAAGAGGTTTTCACGCGGACGAAGTCGCGGGCGACTGCTAGTATTAGATATATTTTTTTTTATATGTATGACGACGCATAACTTTTTACAGAGTTCTCCGATTTTGATAATTCTTCTTTTGTTAGAGAGGGCATTCTTCCAAAGTGGTCCCATTGTCATCATGTTAGGATCGGATGATGATAACCTGGGGAAATTGAAGGTACTCTTCAAATTTTGGAGGCATGCTTACAGGGATTTCGGTTTTTGTCTTGGTATCGGTAGCTTTTTGGCTACTAGTGCCGTATAATATACTATGACAGTATAGTACGAGTACGTTACGTGGTGATAAATCACTAAAAAGTAAGAAATAAAATTTTTTAACAAAAAATAGAACCGACTCAAAATGCACTAAAAAGTAAAAAATAACTGTGTCAATTAGTTGCTTTAATTTACTTAAGCATATCTAGGAGTCGGTGCCAGCCAAGGTTTCTACTTTAAGGACGTTACCTAGAACCCACAAACTGCTTTACTACGTAAAAAAATAAATGTTCCTTAAACTTGGCTGGCACCGACTTCATAGATATGCTTAAGTAAATTAAAGCAACTGATTGACACAGTTATTTTTTACTTTTTAGTGCGTTTTGAGTCGGTTCTATTTTTTGTTAAAAATTTATATTTTTCTTATTCACTGCAAGTAACTGCAGCTCTTGACTTCAATCACTGATTGTAAGAGATTAACTGTCTTAAATTGAAACGGACTAACTTGTTAGTAACAAGATGAATTCCACACACCTTTCGGTTTGTACACTACATTCGTACCTGTACGCTAAATAGCTTTGCGGTACATCTTTGCTGGTACTAGCTACGGCTGAAACTTTCCGTCTGGATCAAATTATAAAAAAATCCCAAACGAGAATTGATCCCAGGTCGTGGGATCAATCCTCTGCCACAAATACCACTACGCCACGGAGGTTTTCAAAGCATATAAATCAATTTACCCGTATTTTGAACCAAATTGAGTAATCAAGCGTAATCTTTCGGTACGTTAACATCACTTAATACTGATATAATCACGTTAAGTTTGTTAAGTTTTGTTAAGTGAAAGATTGTGTACAGTTGTACACCCACACATTTCAGCTCCCACTCTGTTTACCGACGGGTGTTTCACGCATCAGTTGCCTTCTGCGTCATTACTTTGTGTATTAAAATATTTGTATGTATTATAATATTTGTATGTATTATATTATTTGTATGCATTATCAATAACAGTTAAACTGGTTATGTGGTTGTATTAAACTGGGTCCTAAATCAGGCTTCAAACTCAAGCTTCTCATTTTTTTCAAAATAGCTGAATTAACCTGCATTGGAGTAGTGTGAAGGGTCCAAAAGCGGGAGGCCTGACACTATGGCCGATTCAAATAAGCTTATAATTGAGAGATCGAAAGGCAGGGTTTACCAACTTTGATTGATTTTTCTATTTTGTTTTCTGTGTTCCTGTATGGTTTTCCCAATTCTATTTCTAAAACCACTGCTGTGTTTGAGCAACGAAAATAAAAAACGGCTAGTAGATAGTAATACTAACGTGTCCACGGACAAAAACATTTTGTAACAAATATACATATATTACGTGAGGTGCTCAGATATACAACAATCTCCCAAACTCTATAAAGGAGATAAATAATATAAAACAATTTAAGTACCTCTTAAGTCCTGTGTCTCTGTAAACTTAGATAAAATATGAATTAAACATTGTATTTAAAATTCATTTATAACGCATGCTTTTTTTTCAACTACAAGTTGGCCCTTGACTGCTATCATACCTGATGTTAAGTGATGATGCAGTCTAAGATGGAAGACCAAGACAAATGAAGAAAAATATCAATCTGCCCCGCCGGGAATCAAACCCAGGACCTCCGTCTTATAAATCCACCGCGCATACTACTGCGCCACGAAGGTCGTCAAAAATGCAGTCTGCAAAATGATCGTATTATGTAATCTCTATTTAATTAAACTGTACATTCTTTTGGGGAAATAAATATACTTAAACCGAAGAAAAATAAATTAATTTCTGTGTATGTATGGATGTATTGCGATAGTAAAAATAAAATTGCGCTCAAAACTACTCTTAACACACTCTTAATTATTAGACTATTGAGTACGATATCACTGTCTATACCCAATAATGTTAATATTAGGTCTAGAATAATAGTCAAATGGTAAGCTGGTGTGAGTGGCGATCTTAATTGACCAACCATTATGTAACACTAGTTAATTGTTCAATATCCTCGGAGTTGCTGTTTCTAGCGTCTATATTATGCGCTTATTGAGTAGACCTTGTTGTGTAGTGCTTGATTAGAAGAGTTAATAACTTATTTATATTAATATTCAACTGAAGGTCGCAACTGAACATTGTAAAGTTAACATCTCCGAAGGATGCTCTGATTTTTAAGGAAAACGTATGATGGAGGTTTTTAGACGGATCTGGATGACTTTATCGTTTTCACGTAAAACAGAAAAATATTATTACTTTTCTATAATGAATTCCGCAAAGTAACACCTGCTTCTGTTCACCGAAGAGTGAATCCGGATGCCACCGTGAAAAAACCTTAACCACTCTTACATGGAATTAAAGCAGCGCCATCTATGTTTATCGTGAGAAAACGCTTCGCTTCCGAGTGATTATGTTTTTACATACTAAATATTTATCGCTATATATGTGTAAATAAAAATCAAATTGATTAGTCAGCAGAACTGAAATTTGAAAACGGCTTAATCGATTTTAATAATACTATTTTTGTCAATCTTATTGTAGGAGTTGTTTACATTTTATAAAGAAAACCTTGTGATCTAAAACCATACAGGCTAACCACGGGATCAAAGAGACATTTTAACAAAAAAATGGAAATAAATAAACTCTAATAAATAAAAGCAACCTATTTACTTAAGGTATATCAAAAATGTAGTTTGGAGTTACCTATAGTGTAAGCAATTTAGTTTACTCTATTTTCTCTTAGTAATATAATCAAAAAGAGGCATTGCAAATATTCTGTAGTAAAAATTCGCCGCAAAAGCCTGCAGTGTCCCATAAAGCGGAGTTCATTAAATAATATCACGCGGTGCTAGAAAAGTGGCGGCGATTTCAAAGGAAAATATAGGTATTATAAGATTATCTCAAATGACTGCAGTACAAAAAGCGTTGCGAGATAAAAATATTTGTTCCGTAATATTTACCGTAGAAATACACTTGCGAATACGTACAATGTTTTTATTGTCCCTGGTATTTTAAGAAATTAAAAAGAAATAATTCGAATTTCTTTTTGTCGTAATGAGAATATTAAATACGAGTTAATAAAAGTAATTATAGTTTTTATCAATGTTAGCCGATCGACGTCCACTGCTGGGCATACTTCACTTGTAAGAACGGCCCACTACCAAGCCCGGCGTTCCTCCTCATAGGTGATAAGGTTTTTTTTTTATCGACTACAAGTTGGCCCTTGACTGCTATCACACCTGATGTTAAGTGATGATGCAGTCTAAGATGGAAGCGGGCTAACTTGTTAGGAGTGGGACGAAAATCCACACCCCTATCGGTTTCTACACGACATCGTACCGGAACGTTAAAGCGGTTGGCGGTACGTCTTTGTCGGTAGGATGGTAACTAGCCACGGCGAAAGCATCCCACCAGCCAGACCAAGACAAATTAAGAAAAATCTCAATCTGCCCCGCCGGGAATCGAACCCAAGATCTCCGTCCTATAAATCCACCGCGCATACCACTGCGCCACGGAGGTCGTCAAAGTAATCAAGAGGTATTAGTCTTAGACCCACCGCACTGCTTCATTGGGGATGGCAGCACTATTACGTAACAATCCCTTAGAACACAATAGTGTGAGTTTTGAATTTATCTCTAACGCTCTCTTTCAACACGATTCGATAGATAGAGACGAATTCGAGCTTCAAACTATTTGTCGAGTTAAACATCGTTATAGAACTCGAACCTTAGACCTCTGACCTCTGATCTGATCTGAAACCAAATAGGCTGACCACTGAACTAAAGAGACAGTCAAATATTAATCTTATTACTGCTGACGCTATAGTTATCTTTGAATCCAAACCAAGTCCCCGATTTCGACTCACAAAATTAATTAAAACAAAGGTCAAACAAACAAAATACAAAGTACTTAAAAATTGAAAGAGCAAAGGTCGTTAGAGTGTATACTTCTTGACCCGTCGACACTATTGCTCGACCTATTTCCTAACAGAACGACTGTCTAGACGGACGATCCCGGGATGATTTACTGTCGGAGCTGGTTTTAGACGACCGATATTGCTAAGTAATTCAATTTACGTGTAGAACTTTGAACCTATTTTTGTGAAGTGTTCACTAATGAATTTTGAGTGACTTGAATTTTCCACAGTAGAGCTTCTATGTACTGGAAAAATAGTACCGCAGTTCTCATTGCTGCAGGTAAGCATAACTGTGTTCACGTCTGATAAGTATGGTTGGGGAAATTACAAGCACGTGAGGGCTAACAGAATAGGGACCAGGACCAACTATACTGAAAATTAGCACGGCTAGAATATTTATATTTCGTGTTGCTGCGATGGAAACATAGCTATATCTGTGTCGGAAAGAAAGTAGTCTTACATTTAATATACCTGTATTTTATATTGACCAATTTAATTTCGTTATGTAAGTGTGTATCAAAAAATCATTTTGTTCAAAAAACTAATATTACAAGGTAAATGTTTATGCATTATTTTGTTAAAAGTCATTTTAATGACTAATAATAGATAATTTATTTTGTTAAAACAAAAGGCTTAATATTTCCAGAAGATGATCTGGTCACAGAGTGAGACGTCCGTAACTGATTTTTGTTAAAGGTACGGACAGACGTGCTAAAAAAAAGCATGCGCTTATGCTTGCTTAAAGTTAGCATGCTCGTGCAACTGTTCACATTTGCCAGCAATAAGCATGCTTGCTTGATGCATACTCATAAATAAGAAAGCAAACGACTCGCTCGCTGGCATCCGCCCCGCGCGGACGTCTGCCCGATACGCTCCGATCGCCGTCCCGGTCTGCCACCAGCGGCTCGCCCCGGTTCTCGGCAATCGTCGGATGTCGACGCCCGCACGGACGGATGCTCGATTGCTCCCACCCTTTGTATCCCCGATCCCAGTGCCAGTGCTAGTGATAGTGACTGTGTATGTGAAGTGCCCTACGTTGTGATAGGATAGTGTAGTTCCAGGGTCCGGTAGCGTGAGTAATACACACATAGTGTAGATTAAGTACACCCTCGTCACCTAAAGGCGAGGACTCATTAGGGTCTCACCTTAGGTACACACCTCCCTGCTCCGGCGGTGAGGCTCAAGTTAGCGTCCGGGTCCAATATGGACCCAAACAAATTTAGCAACCCGATAATCTTGGAGCACCTCATCAAGGTGCTCCAAAGCACCCAGCCAGGGTTTTTAGAAAACCTACTGGCCAATTTTCCCATCGCCGCGCGCGTCCCTCAGACGCCGCCGACCCATGCCGGGCCTTCAGCCCAGCCCCCGACCGCTGCGCGTCCTCCTAAAGGACCGCAGCCCCAACCCGGGCCCTCAGCCTAGCCCCCGACCGCTGCGCGTCCTCCTAAAGGACCGCAGCCCCAACCCGGGCCCTCAGCCCAGCCCCCGACCGCTGCGCGTCCGCCGACAGGACCGCAGCCCCGACCTTCCGCGTCACAGGGCGACTCAGTCCATAGGCCTTCCGCCATGGACACAAGCCCCGATAAGTACGACTCTCCCGCGTCACCCGCTTTGCCGGAAGACAGGGGCGACGGCTTCACCGTCGTCCAAAACAAGAAGCGTAAGCTTCGAGCCCCCAAGGCTCAAACCCAACCGGCCCGCAAGGTGACCGTCACTGACGCACCACGCACCGCCGACGCCCTTTCATCCGAATCAGATTCGGAAATGGAGGACTCCCCGATGGAGGAGCCTCATAAGGAAAAAGTCCCTCCCCTTTTCATAAGGGACAAGGACTCGTGGATGAGGCTAGTACCCTTACTAGCCTCCCACAACATTGAAGTTCCGACGGCCCGCTTAACGGCCATAGGCATCAGGGTTCAATGCCCTACAAGCGACGTACACCGCCGCTTAACCACCCTACTGAGGTCCAACTCAGTAGGATACCACACTTACGCCCTCCAAGAGGAGCGTGTCCTCCGCGTAGTCGTACGCGGTCTTCCGAAAGAGCTCACTACTGAGCAAATTAAGTCTGACCTAGTCAGACAAAACATCCCCGTGCAGGAAGTACACCGAATGCACAACACCCGCACTAAGGCCCCTATGGACTTAGTATTAGTCATTGCCGAGCTCTCGAAAGAGGGCAAACGCATCTATGACTTGAGGGCCATCTGCCACCTAACGGGGCTCAAGTTTTAGGCCCCATACAACAGAGGCCGTATAGGACAGTGTCACCGCTGTCAAATGTACGGCCATTCTCAGAAGAATTGCTTCGCCCGTCCCAGGTGCGTAAAGTGCCTAGGTGACCACGGCACCATAGACTGTCCCCGCAAGGAGCCAGTCGCCGCTGTGCCCCCAAGTTGCGTGCTGTGTGGTCTACAGGGACATCCCGCGAGCTATCGCGGATGTCCCAAGGCCCCCCAGCCCGGCAAGCGAAGGGGCAAAGCGGCCGGCCGGAAACCTGCCGCCCCCAAGCCCGCCGAAAAGTTTGTCCCCGCGCCGGTACCTAGTACCAACGCGTGGGGCAAACCCCTTTACGGTGCGCCACCCGCCACAACGGCACCCCCGCGGGCCGCCGCCCCCGCCGCCCCTTCCCAACCTAAGGCCCCTCAGGCCCAGGCGACAAAATACCAAGTAACATCAAGTTACTTGGACACACTCGACCCAGAGGAGTATGATTTATACATTGAAAAATGTAAAATCGACCCCTTTATGGCCTACGCAGAGCACAAAGCTCTAGTCATTGCCGCGAAAAAGTACAGAGATTACTTAAATGGCGTCTAAGGGCAGGACGAAACCACACTCCATGACAATTGTACACTTTAATGCAAACGGCCTTACCGATCAAATACTCGAGGTGCGTGAATTTGTACGCGCACATAATGTAGACATCCTATTAGTGCAAGAGACCTTCTTAAAACCTAGTAGACGCGATCCCAAAATAGGGAATTACACAATGATCCGAAACGACAGGACCGCCGCCCGTTTTGGTGGTACTGCGATTTACTTTAGAAGGGCTCTTCACTGTACCCCTCTCGATCCTCCCGAACTAACCAACATGGAAGTATCAGTATGTCAGGTGAGTATGACCGGCCATCCGTCGATCATACTAGCATCAGTATATCTCTCCCCGACCAAAGATCTTCTTGAGAGCGACCTTAAGTCACTCTTATCACTAGGAGACTCCGTTATTCTGGCCGGAGATTTCAACTGCCGTCACTCAAGTTGGAATTGTGTTACCAATAATGCCAGAGGAGTAGCATTACACAGACTGACAGACCGTGAGGACTTAAATTTTATAATCCACGCCCCCGACAAACCAACCAGATACCCGACAGACAATACGGACCGAACCTCTGCAGGTGTACTCGACATAGCACTCCTTAAGAACATCACCCTTCAGGTGAGTCCTTCCGAAGTGCTATCCGAGCTAGATTCAGACCATCGCCCGGTCCTGATCCAACTAGGACCTCGTCCCTCCGCGGCCCCCCCGACTAAATCAATCATTGATTACGGGATGCTCTCCGAGCGTCTCAAATCAGTTGATTCAGAATTTCTATCCCAAATTCCTGACGAAATAGGGACCATAGAAGAAGCACTCGCAGCTTCAAAAAGTCTCAATAGTCATTTACGCGGTGCAATTACCGAATGCACAAAAGAGGTTCCTGCCATCAGCACGAACACTCTACCGCCCGATTTACGTTCCTTAAGAACACAACGAGACGCCCAACATAGACTCCATGACGCAGAACCGACAAGAGAAAATCGGAGTAAACTCTGGAATCTCCAGAGACGTTGTAAGCGCCGCCTACAACAACTCCGTGACGGACAATGGGACGATAAGCTGAGACAGATAGAGCCATCGCACTTAGCGCATTTCGAATTGGCTCGATCTCTCAAAGCCGACCCCGTCTCGGCCACCCCACCTTTAATTCGCCCCGACCTCCCGCCCGCGTTCGAGGATATCGATAAGGCCGAGTGCTTAGCTGACAGCCTCGAAACACAGTGCACTCCAAGCACTACCTCCGTAGATCCAACTCACGTGAAACAAGTCGACGCCGAACTTGTTTCCATCCTATCGCTCCCTCCCAACGGAGACGATATCCCTCCTACGACCTACGACGGAGTCTCTAGGATTATCAAAGGCTTACGAAAAAAGAAGGCCCCAGGCCCAGATCATATCAGTAACAAAGCGCTTAAGCTTCTACCCATTCAACTAATTAACTTGTTAGTTGTTATTTTCAACATGTTTCTCGCACACTGCTCCTTCCCCGTAGAGTGGAAGGAAGCCACTGTTATCGGCATCCCAAAGCCTGGCAAACCACGTAACCTCCCTACAAGTTACCGCCCCATTAGTCTACTCAACACTCTTGCCAAGGTGTTTGAGATAGTTATCCAAAACAGAATCAAGACCGTAGTATCGGAGAAAAATCTCCTAAACAACCACCAATTCGGCTTTCGAGCCAAACATTCTTGTGTCCAACAAGCTCACCGCTTAACGGAACATATACTAGCTGGTTTCACCACACACTGGAAACCCATTCCTACTGGGGCCCTCTTCTTCGACGTGGCTAAAGCATTCGACAGGGTCTGGCACGGAGGCTTGCTAGTCAAACTCCACCGTTTCGGCGTGCCAAACAAACTGGTTCGATTGCTCCACAGCTACCTTACCGACCGTACCTTCAGGTACCGCCTAGACGGCACTCTCTCCTCCCGCAGGCCTATCCGAGCGGGAGTCCCCCAAGGCTCAGTGCTAGCTCCCATTCTGTATGCACTCTACACGAGTGACATACCCACTGACCTCCCAAACGTCCATGTTGCACAGTTTGCGGACGATACCGCACTGTACACAACACATATAAAACCTACGGTAATAACAAAAACACTCAAAGAGGCGGCCAAACGCTTAGGCGATTGGTTCCGTCTCTGGCGCATAGAGGTGAACCCCGAAAAAAGTGCAGCAGTACTATTTTCGGATAAAGCTCACCCAACCAGACCGCCGCCTAACCTCCCAGTGATCTCCCTTTACGGAGAACCCATCCCATGGCGACCCAAGGCCAAATATCTTGGGGTAACTTTTGATAACCGTATGAGCTTCTCAGCACATATTCAGAAGGTCAGAAAAAGAGCCGCATATGTGTTAGGTCGTTTCTATTACCTAATTTGCCCTAAAAGCAAATTATCCCTTAGACTCAAGGTCACACTATACAAGACCTGCATCCGCCCCATCATGACCTACGCTAGCGTAGTGTTCGCCCACCGTCCAAAGAGCGCATTACAGCGCTTGCAAAGAATCCAAAATAGATTCATGCGCCTTGCCACGGGCAGCCCGTGGTTTGTTCGCAATAATGACCTCCATAGAGACCTGGATCTACCTACAATTTCACACTACATGAAAAAGCTTTCGGAAAATTACTTTTCGAAAGCCGCCACACATCCCAACCCTCTAGTGGTTGAATCGTGCTCTTACGCGCCCGAGTTAGACGCCGACTGCAAACGCAGACGCCCCAAAAATGTCCTTCACGACCCTGACGACGACATAACTACGGACAACGCCTCCCAGGACACACATACACAAACTACTACACAGCGTCTTCGCCGGCGAAGACGAGGTCCCCGCTTCATAACGTCACCCGGACGTGCCACTCACGCACGACCATCAAGGGGGCGCTTTGGTCTGGTTTAATAATCACGCCAAACTACACACCCATTCCAAACGTCCCTCTAAGCCGAGGCCCGAGTCTCACAGGAGACGCCCTTAGAGAGTCGTTACGCCCTCTTTTCTTTCGCCTTCGGGCAACCGCCTTCGGGCACCCTCCGGCGATGCTTCTGCGCTCGCCCAACCCCCCCGGTGACGCCGCTGTGGTCCCGTATGGAGCCTACGGCAATTACACAATCAGCAAAAAAAAAAAAAAAATAAGAAAGCTCAAAGCATGTTCACACGCGCTCGCAGCTCGCCCCCTTCCACCCGCGCCTCAGGTAGCATGCTCGAAAATCAAACGTCGGTTGATTTTTGAGCATGCTCCAAATAAGCATGCCCATTACATGATACACGTGCTACTAATGAGCATTTGCTCAATAAAAGCATGCTTTCGTGCTAGTAATGAGCACGTCTGTCCGTACCTTAAATCACGGGTGACTTGACGCTTGAAGTTGTCGGTTTTGATAGTTGGTTATCAAAATAAATGAATTATTCAATGCTGCGATATCTATCGGTTGCAATTATTATTATTAACGTTATTGTTGTCAACACTTAAAATATGAAACATTAAAGCATTTCTACCATAAAATTTTCCAGTATGAAGTAAATTTGTTTATCCGTTTTATCACAGCTTTCGTGACGATAACAATATTTCGTGAACCGTTCAATCGACACGCAACCACATATCTTTTTATAATCATTCTGTTAAGTGATAAAAGCAGACTGCTACAAAATTAAAAACTGCTAGAGGCACTAAAATAGCAGCAAATTATTTTCAACTAAATATTTCTAGGTCAAGAAAATGAGCCATCTTTCTGGTATGCTTATTTGTTTTTTAATAGGAGGTACCGAAATTAAATAAGTCGCTGTATTCTTTTTACAATAGACCAATATTGCGGAGATCTAACTTCGACTAGCAACCCTAACAGAATTGGAAAATTTTATGTACCCACTTAATCTTCTATGTGCCTAATATAAATATAAGGAATTAATCACAAATAGCACAAATAAATTTGTACAAACTTGCTTGACGACTTAAAATTAACCTATTATTTAATAAAAATTGGATCTCGATCAGCAGTCTGCAATTAACTTTACCTATTTAAGCTAAATTACCCTCAAATTCCACCACAATCGACAATGAAATGAATATCCTCATAATAGCTAAAGCGTTTAACTAAGGCCATCGGGACAGTCTGGTGGAGCGGGCTTATTTCCGCTCACCGACTTCAAGCGATTATGCACTTCATCTCCGCCACAGATTACAATTTGAGAATTCATGGAAATGTTCAAACAATAACAATTCAAGCACGAAACTCGACAAAAATTCAAGCATGAAATGCTTGATTTTATTGTTATTTCTCGTAATTTATTTTTGAGCTTGACTTTTAACGAAACACAATCAGTATTTATCTTATAGCTTATCAAATAAACAAACTCACTTTTGCATTTATAATAGGTAATTTGTCCGCAGAACTATAATATATAAGCATAGTACTTTTTATATTTGCTCAGTAATTTTTAACGCTATAATAATGCTATTTTATGATGATTTTTAACAACTCAACTCAAACAACAACTCAACTTGAATAGTTTAAGCGTAAAAGCGTAAAAATACAAAGAAAC
Organism: Mycalesis mineus; assembly: GCA_034621355.1. NCBI lineage: Eukaryota > Metazoa > Arthropoda > Insecta > Lepidoptera > Nymphalidae > Mycalesis > Mycalesis mineus. The sequence goes on along the minus strand of CM067890.1, from coordinate 12,875,178 downwards.
TCACAAGCTTATTTCTAACATTAGCATAAATATAATACCTACAAAGATTGTTTAACTAATTGATAAATAAATTTATCTCATAAACGTCTATTTAATTAAATTAATTTGATAGAAATCTCCCAATGAATCCACTGAGAGTGAAATAGATCGTAGAGATTACACTCAGTTCCAGCTATTAACATACGGTAGGTTTACATTCAGGGGACGGGAAAAGTGGTTTTTTAATCAACTCGGAGCGCTGCGGCTTCTGTACAGTTAATGCGATGGAATTAAACGGATGTCGTGCGAACTTTATTATCCGACTACGAAATGGGTAATGTATTTAACACTATTCGAAATTCATCGGTTACCCGGTTGATTTCGACGCAGTCATTTTAGCGCAACTACCTATTTACCGAATTATTAATCTTATTTACAGAAACTTGTATGAAAGGATTCATGAGAGTGGAAGAAGCTAAGGAAGTATGCAAGGACCGTGGCAAATGGAGGGATGTCGTCTCTGCCTACCCCTATGGGAACAAGGCGTGATGTTTATGTATGTATATGTACAGAAATCATGGTTGATTCTTCAAAACAATCATCATTTAAGACACAATTGATTTTATTTTAGATAACGAAAAAAAAAATTTCGCTAAGGATGAACCTGGCTGTCCAGTGTGTTAATGCAACTAGTACTTATAATTGCCTCCATTCTAAGCGTGCTTGATTTGTATTTAAAATAAGTTGCTTACATATATTAGTACTCTTTTTTACTGAAGAATATAATACAAAGTGTCAAGCTCTTGGCTATAAATAATAAGCCCCGAAGAATAAACCGGCACTTGGTGATAAAAATGAGCGTGATCATAATCCTTTCCAGACGAAGTGTTCCAAAAAACCATTTTTATTCTTGAAATCACAAACGGAAACTTTTATTTATTGATATGCATATTGACTGGATACAAACTATAAATCAACTTTCGCATACCAAAAGACTAACGTTGCCAAAATCCTTGAACGAAGTTAAATGAAACATTATAATGTAAAAGCTTTCTATTATACTTGCCTCGCCTTTTATCTGCCATGTTATGATTACAATGAACATATTATATGGCAAGGTTAAACTATGGCCTTCATGTAAACCGTGCCATATTACTCCTATAATTATGTAGTTATTAATCATATCGCTTTATTACTAAGTTAACGTCTTTCACCATGTATGTATGATTTCTGTTTCAGAAAAATAAATTAACGATTTATATAAAACTTACGAGTGTAAATTTAATGGATTTTTATACAGCAATTAAAAAATGTTGTTTTTTAATGTTTTGAACGTTTGCTCCATAGCGGCTTCATGGTGCGACTTGAAATAGTAAAACAGGTTACAAAATTACAAAAAGATTCTGTCATCACCTGGCACCTTATTGTCCTTTAGGTGTTCGAGAGCCATACTAATCTCGTCTAGGCTGGTGATAGATAGACATCCGGGAAATCTTCGGTATAGTGTCGGGTCAATTTGGCTCTGGGGTCTGGGGTCTGGTTAGCCAAATTGTCAACAGGCTTTTGAGTTGGCGTGTATAACTGTCCATAAAACTTCTCGACCTCACCCAAGATCTCGGGCTTGAAGGAAATAAGATTACCGTCATTGGTCTTCAGACGCATCAACTGCGTCCAATAGACAGATCTTTCGCGAACACTTTCGAGCCACGGTTGTGTTTTATTATATCTATGATACGCTCGGTGTTGTAGCGGCATAAGTCACATTTCTGCGACTTAGAGATCTGTCTATTGATACGTCGGTAGTTCAGAGCGTCCCCTGAAGACTGTAATCGCATTCCTTGTCTTTCCTCCATGAGCTTGAGTGTTTGGTCAAAGAATTTCTTGTTGGTTTTTGCGCGGTGGGTCTTATAGAACTTAGACCCAACCGAATGTATAGTTTCCTCTAGCCTATTGTTTAGATCGTCCACATAAACACAATGTGCTAGGCAATCGAAACGGTTCTGGTCTTGGATGTGGGCACGAGTAGGTCGGAGCGTTGACTTGACCAATCGGTACCGTTCAAGCTGTACATTGATATTCAACATGCCTCTCACCAGTCGGTGATCACTGCTGGTTTTGACCTGGTCGACAAGACGAAGTCAATCTCATTTCCCGTGAAACCATCGGGGCTCAACGAGGTCCATTTCCTGTGTGGTGGCTTCTTAAAGAAGGAGTTCATTATAAATAGGCCCTCCTTCTCCATGAAGTCAGCCAACATTTGGCCCCTTTGGTTCTGTTGCCTATAACCAAAATGCCCTTTCTCAACTCTGAACCGCTCCTCTCGCCCAGCTTTGCATTGAAATCCCCCATAACAACATGTTGTAGGAGTTAGAAACATGCAGTGCTCTTGAAATATCCTCATACAATACCTCTACCTCTTCGTCGGGTTGTACCGAGGTCGGTGCGTAAACCTGTATAACCTTCAACGAATACCGTTTGGTAATTCGGAGGACAAGGAACGCTACCCTGCTCGACACACTCTCGACTCGTACAACATTATTAACGAGGGACTTGTGGACGATAAACCCAACACCACCTTGGGACAGATGTTCGCCCTCCCGGTAGTATAGTAAATTGCCAGAATTCAGGATTATCGTGTCTTCGCCCTCTCTTCGGACTTCAGACAATCCTATAATGCTCCAGCGCAACTTACGTAATACTTCTTCCAGTTCGATCTCCTTTTCGTCAGTCCTCAAAGTGCGTGCGTTGAATGTTGCCAGGTCCAGTCGTCGAGGTTGGCAGCGGAATCTCTGCCGGAGATTCTTGACACCCCTTGCCCCGCCGTTACCATGACCGCTGCCAGAGCCAGGAATAGCGGAGCTGCCGGGGACTAGGGGCTGTTGTTTTTGATGTTCTCCCATAAAAAGAAATGCCCTATAGTGACCACGCTGGGCAGGCGGGTTGGTCACCGCAGGGCTGCACTATTCGAACCAGTGTCACTGCTGCCTGACACTGGTCTCATTTTGTAGTCCAGCCTATTTGAAATGGTTATACCGCCATTCATCGGTCGCCAGAGCCTCGTCGGTCCATCTGCAGGGTGCACTGCGAGCAAGTGAGGTTGACATTTGGAGAGGCTGACTGGTACTAGCCTCCCCCTTATTCCCCCTAACCTCCGCTATAGCTCGTCTTTAGCACTTAACACTTTTACATATTTTAGATAATCGGAGCTATTAAATTTGTAATTTTAACTATTCATGACCGAGCAAATGGATTTTCCTTTATAAATCAGGAGAGGAATTCGCTTAACATAAATCTAAGGATAACATCGCAGGTATTAGCACCGCTCAACCTCACGGTATAATATTCTACTCTCCAGAGATTTTCCGGATTTGTAACTTACTCTGTCTGTATTACTAGTTTTGTCTATCATATTTTTTTTGTTTTTGTTTAATGTAATAGATATCCTTATAGACCCACATTCTACGGCTTGGTTAGATGATTGCAGTGTCAGTGAGCCATCATCATTACCAAGCTTCTAACGGGCCACTTTAGGGCCAGACCCTTCTCCCCTCCTAGTGGGAGAAGTGATATGGAGCGTAGACCCACAACGCTGGCACAAAGATTGGAGTGCTCAGGATTAGGATCCGGTAATCAAAGATCATCTAAACAGAATAGGATTAAGAAAATGCAGGACTATAATGCGTACAGCATGCAAACGGGACATAAAGTCTTAAAATTATCTATTATGAAATACTGAATGAAAACACTTATTTTAAAAAATAAACATATACAATGTTTGCGATAGGAACTTAAATGTTACAGTAATCATATCTATTATGTTTTTTATCGAGTGACACCTTGCTCATAAATATAACTTGCAATGGAAGAATCACAAGGTTATTATTAAACCGAACGAAGTTTTACTTGTGATACATTAACTACATAGGATTTGGTATTTGCGATTGTTAAAAAAGTTGTCGCAAAAAAGGTCTAGCTCGCTATAAAAAAGCTTCAAAGCTGTCAAAGCAATACAACATTTATGAAATAATTTTGAACATTATGTAATGTTATGTTTGTGTGTGTTAATTAAGATTCGGGACATTGTTACGGAAAACGGGCAGACAGGGACCGTGGTCCCCCAGGGTTACCCTCATTTATCTTTCTCATATGAAAATGTCCCTTATATTTTACACCTGATGTGTTTGGCATACTATTATAAAAAAATAATTTTCCCATGTTTTCCCCTGTTACATGACTGCGCAAATATTTATTTAGGCTTTTATTTTCTGATTACTTTAAAAATTATTACATTTTGTACAATAAAGTCCGTTGCTTTTATTATAACCTTGTTTTGTTTTGCTTTTATTATAAAAATGGTTTTCAAGCAATGAATTAAAACTGTCTGAGAGGTCCGTAGTTCTAAGGTATATTTTTAACATATTCAGTAATTTGAAAGAACAGAACGAATGTTTTTTTGTCCTTGCAAAGCAGATTTAAAAAATTCAAGTTTTAGTTAGATTAACTATCATTTTATTTTGATTTAAATTCTATATTATATTTTTCGAGTATAAGGGCAGATAGAGCTTTTATTTGTGTAAAATCAACCGTAAAAAGACTATAAAAATATAAGTGCAACACACGCCTTAACACAATTTAGTGCGGGCATTTTTCTTAAGAGCATGTCGCGTTTTATTTCAACCTGGACACGATGTACGGTATAAAACGTGACACAGCGTGGGACGTAATTTAAAAGATACTCCACCGGTTCCTGCCTTAAAACCTTTTTGCGAACACAAAGTCTGCACGTAACGGTCTTTGTGTATAATCCTGTAAATATGCTTCAAGTAAATTTCTGAAACTTACTGTAATTCACATCCAATGATATAGAGTTACAAGGTTATTGTTAAAACGAATGATATACGTTATTTATATTGAATTTCGGATGTGTTAAACGATAAATAAACTTTGCCTGGATCGCCGTTTGGGTTACTGACCTTTAAAAAAAAATTAAAAATGTGAAAGTTCTCATGACTGCCAATGAGTCGTATAGACTAAATCAGGAGTTGTTATGACTTTAGTTCAGTGGCTAGGTTTCAAATCCTTCACGTCTCGTATTGAGTCCAGCCCTCGTGGAGCTATTGACGCTTTTATTATGCTTGATCATGTGTAGACAAGATACCAAAAAATATGTACGTATAGACCATAATTTTCAAAAGAAGTTGTAAGCTAAGCTTAGTTGAAATAAACAATAATTTCTCTTTATTTTATTGTAACTTACTTTGATCCAACTCTTAATTTTACTTTTTTACAATAAGGATAATATTGTGTTTTACTATACTCTACTAATTAATTTAACAGTAGTCCATTTTAAACATTTTTTAATTTATTGCGTAACATGTGCGCCCATAAAATCTAAATTTAATCTCAAGGAAATGTAAACACTAAAAGTAAAATAAAGTTTTCATAGAAATAGCAGGTAAGGAACAGTTAAGGAAGGCGTTTTAAATTAACTACCTAAAGCCTTCCCGATTCAACTTTCCCACAGGATAAAGTTTATTTCCCGGAATAAGGGGAACTAGTGAAAAGTCGAACTGGTTTTATAGAAGCTTTGGGACATTCCGTATGTAGGTATCCCAGAATTAATTCTGTTTCTACCGACTTTTTAAACACATGTTTTATTTCAGGTATATAAACCTATCTAACTTTATAACCAAAATCTATCATTGACTTTTACTTAATAAAAAGAATGATCACATATCTTTGAATTATTTGTAAATATTGTAAGCTAGTACGACGATATTAATAATAATTAATAGTTCGATGGTGAAAATCAGACAGGATAATTAATATACTCGTGGACCGTAGAATAGATCAGCAAACCTAAAAAATAAAAATTCCTGAATTGAACACCCAATCTGACTAAGTAGGGAGTTTAACACGAGCAGAGGAAGGAAGTGCCGATGTGTCAGGAAGGAGCTTCTTTAAAACCTAAACCGTGTGACAAGCCTTCGTCTCTGTTCGGAGCTTTTCTCTCTGTCATAAGAATGGTCTGGAAGCCGCACCAAAAATCCATGGAATGCCGAGATAAACGTATTATCATTCGCATAGGTTTTAATAAGGTATTGTTATTACTATGTTCTGGCTATGGTAGATGGTTAATTCTTTTTAATTTTTTTCAACAATACAAGCAGTAGTAGTAGTTGTAGTAATATAAACCTTTCAAAATTAAGCAAGAAGTGAACAGCACTAAAACGAATAGCTCCAAAACTCAGCAAAATAAAGGAACATTGCAAGCGACTGTTGTCTGTGAATCCTACAGACTAGTTCCGAAACTGCACCGAGCGAAAGTTTTAATGTAGTTTTGCTTATAATTGAATATAACGAACGGATTTAATTAATTAAGATTAAAGTGTTCTTAGATTTGAAATTAAAAACTTGTCATCATACTTTTATAATTTACCTACTACAGTTTATACATGTAACTTTTCTAAGTGAAAGACTTAAACATCAAACTTACCCTAAAACCAGTTATTAAAAAATTACATAGCGAAATATATTTTTTACAGAGATAAGATATGTTTTACAGAACAGCGCTCTACACCTGTTGTCATATCTGGCGTCAAGTTATGCTTTTAAAAATAAGTAAAAGCACTAATTTACTGAAGTGCAAAAATCTTGTACGAATATAAAATATACTCATACGTGCTCAAAATTTGAAACCGCTACATTACTCAAATATTTTCAAGTTTTAACTCAAGGGTGAACTTGTTTAAGCCATGATTAATGTTCCCGCGTACTGTCCCTTGAGGACAGTACAGCATTGTATTACAAAAGTTAATCATACCTGGACTTGTTATAAATCTTTCAGTATAAAAGGTAAAATAATTTTAGTTGGAAAATTTGAAAGTTTACGTATGAGAAACGCAAAAATACTAGTGCAAATTTCTAATAACACTTTAGGAACTGTTTCTCTTTACTATAAGAGTCAGTTCAGACAAAACGGTAAAATGCTCGGGTATTCTCTTTGTCGACAATTTCTCCGATAGACCAATATAACAATAATGCCCAAAGTGATCTATATCTTCCGATACTTACAAGAATCTACTACTACTAATCATTAAAAATTATCATTTATCATCCTATTTTCCCAGTCTATTTTAGGGTGAGGTCTCCCTCCTCACAGGAGAAGGGATATAGAAGTTAGACCTGTGACGCTGGTCCAGTGCGGGTTGGCGTGCGTGCTGATAGTTCTAAGAAGAAAGAAAAATAGTTAATTATATAGGCTAACTACAACAGCAACTTTTGTTATACCTACTATGTTAAAGTTTGGAACATGTTACCTTTTGACTACCTCCGTGGCGCAGTGGTATGCGCGGTGGATTTATAAGACGGAGGTCCTGGGTTCGATTCCTGGCGGGGCAGATTGAGTTTTTCCTCAATTTGTCTTGGTCTGGCTGGTAGGAGGCTTTTGCCGTGGCTAGTTACCACCCTACCGACAAAGACGTACCGCCAAGCGATTTAGCGTTCCGGTACGATGTCGTGTAGAAACCGAAAGGGGTGTGGATTTCATCCTACTCTTAAAAAATTAACCCGCTTCCATCTTAGATTACATCATCACTTAACATCAGGTGTGATAGCAGTCAAGGGCTAACTTGTAATCTTTAAAAAAAATAACCTACCATTAAATAGGCTTGCCTTGCTTTGTATAGTTGCTCTCTAAATTCTAAACTGCGGCTCATAATTTGAAATGGTAAATAATGTGGTAACTATACTATAACATAATAATATAAACGCTATTTTACAATTATAATTAAATTTAGTGCAGTATTAATGGCAATAGGAGAAAATTCAATTCGGGGTAACTGATGTCATGAATTGAGTTCACTCACCATTAACCGAGGTATTTTAGTTATTACTAATTGGTTAGTATTTAATGGTATTTGCATTATAATTTAATTACATTAGATAAAGGTAGTTAATGTATAAGTATTTTGCGTATTGGGCTCCTTTTAAAACGTCGTGACATATTTTAAGTTACAGTATATTCTACTACTCTATCTCAATTATACTTTATTTCAGTTAATAAGCTCTTAATTTCTGTCTTTTTTGTCTATCGGATCATAAAGCTTGACTCGTCGGTAAAACATTGAGATTTAAATTCGGTTACAGCTTGGAATTGGAAAATTGATAGCGGTATTACACTCCGTACCTCTAAGAACACAATCTGATAGTGATCTTACAGAGTTATCACTCTTAGCCCAAATACCAGCACTGGCCCAAGGGGGTGAATCTAAGCTCTAAATCCCCTTTATTAAATGACGGGAGCTCTACTCCTAAAGTGAGCCATTAAAACAGACCAAGGTTATTGAAATCTAAATAATCTAAGCATGCATATCTTAATAATATGCATTCTTAGCATACAGAACAACATACAAGGAGCTCGCCAAGAGGACTTATTCCAAGAATTTTAATATAGAGAACAATTTTTCACAACCCTCTCTGAGTGGCTTATTAAAAATGCAAAGTCGACGTTTACGCTCGTCTTTAAATATTTGCGTTAGCACCCAATTAGTGGCGATCTAATTCAATTTGCACTTCACTCCACTTCGGTCTTCACTCCACTCTTTGTGTAGCTGTCTCTGAGATATCTTATAAGTACCAGAACGTTGTTAAGTGTTGTCCATATATAAACACTGAACCGAATGAGATTTTTGGACTTGTTTGAATTGTACTGGTTACTGTAAAAATGCAATGTAAGTTATAATTATAATCTTAATATGCCGCCATACTTATTTCAAGAGCCCTAAAGCATTGTTGTCTTCCAGTATAAATGACTAGTTACTCCTTATAACTTATAATATTATGTTAGCCTTCAAACAATTTTCCCCGATTTTTCCACTTTTCCACTGATTCTTTGCTCTTTCTGGTTGCAGCGTGGTGTTATATTACGAGAATGTTAGCCTAAAGCCTTTCTGGATAAATGGACTATCCAAGACAAACGAATTTTTCAATTAAAACCATAATATAAGCGCGTTCAAATAAACAAACGCTTCAGCTTTATAATATTAGTGTAAAAAAGATATATCACCAAGCGATTCAGCGTTCCGGTACGATGTCGTGTAGAATCCGAAACGGGTATGGATTTTCGTCCCACTCCTAACAAGTTAGCCCGCTTCCATCTTAGACTGCATCATCACTTAACATCAGGTGTGATAGCAATCAAGGGCCAACTTGTAGTCGACAAAAAAAAAGTGTAGATATGATTGCCGGAGAAAATACACGCACATGAGAAATAATACTTACGCCTTCAGGGCGGCGGGCACATTGTTGCTTGCGGCTCTACCATGCCCTGTGAGGTGCTCCTTTAATTTTTGAAGAGGTTTTGTAATATTGTAATATCCTTGTTATTAGATTATAAAGCTTTTACCTTACGCAAAGATTAATGATTACTCTTGCTGCGGATCGAAACCAATAACTTATCTGTGACCTTCTTCCATATAATAAACATTTATAGACACCTTCATGTTTACGACCATTAAGGTACCCTAGGTACTATTACGGTACTGAGGTAATATTAAGGTATAAACCAAGGTTCTGTCTAGTTTTAAGTGCACCTACTTAACGGCAGAGCTATCAGGGTTTCATTTATATTAACAAATATACCATTACTTGCCATTAGCTATGGGCGGCATATTAAAGTATTTCTTTCAGTTGGTCAGTTAGAATTATGTCACGATTTTTACACATATACGTAATGCCGCGGTACGAAAATAGTTTATTATAAACCATGAAAATTTTTTTCAGAGCCAACAAGGCTAAAAGCAAATTAATTAAACCTGAAAACAAGGTTTATTATACAAAGTTTACTTAGTCCCTTTTGGGGCAAAGGTGTGTTCAAACGCTCCACAGCATGGTTATATAGCTACGTTACTTTCTAGTCACAATTTTACAGGTAAAGTGATTTCAATTGAATGTTTTACATTTTATTAAAATGTTGAATGCTGACGCAAGAGAGACTATGAAAAAAAGAGAAGAGACATGTTCTTTCAAAGAAAATAAATATACGGTTAGTAGTGCGTTGCAAACAAGTTTATCAAAAAAATTTTCAACAAAAAATAGAACCGACTCAAAACGCACTAAAAAGTAAAAAATAACTGTGTCATTTAGTTGCTTTAATTTACTTAAGCATATCTATGAAGTCGGTGCCAGCAAGTTTAAGGAACATTTATTTAACGTAGTAAAGAAGTTTGTGGGTTCTAGGTAATGTCCTTAAAGTAGAAACCTTGGCTGGCACTATACAATTTAAAGAGTTCCTTCAATTTTCCCAGGGTATCATCATCAGATCCTAACATGATGACAATGGGGCCACCTTGAAAGTGTGCCCTTTCTAATCAAAAAAACGGACAACTCTGTAAAAAGTTATGCGTGGTCATACATAAAAAAATAAAATATACGTGTCGAATTGAAGAACCTCCTCCGTGTTTTATCGTCGGTTAAAAATATATATTTTAAGAAGCAAAAGTCCAAATTCAAATTAACTAAATCTGTAAACAAGGTATGTTATTCAAAGTTTATTTGTCCTCTTTCAGGTAAAAGGTCTGTTCAAGCGCTTTCACCGTCACAGCACGGTTAAATAAGTACGTTACTGTAAGTTCACAATTTTACAGGTAAATTGAATGTAACAAAAGGTTAATACGCTATTACTCGCAGTACGCAAATATTGATTATTGTTTGCCACTATACGCGAGGCCTATTTATATAGACATTTAAGTATGTCAATTTGACGGCCGAGTGGCGCAGTGGGTAGTGACCCTGCTTTTGCATCCTAGGCTGTGGGTTCTATTCCCACATCTGGAAAAATATTTGTGTGATGAGCACGGATGTTTTCCAGTGTCTGGGTGTTTATCTATATATTATAAGTATTTATGTATAATATAAATAAAAATATCCATCAGTTATCATAGTACCCATAACACAAGCTGCCTACGAGTACGCTTACTTTGGGGCTATATAGCGATGTGTGTAGTTATACAATGTTTATGCAAGATTCTTTGCGTTATGTTGCAGGGCGAAAATAGGTTATCACAAACTTTAAATAAACTCTTTTTCAGAGCCAACAGGCCTAAAAACCAAATTAATTAAACCTGAAAATAAGGTTTATTATAAAAAGTTTACTTAGTCCCTTTCAGGCAAAAGGTCTGTTCAAACACTTTCATCGTCACAGCATGGTTAAAAAACTACGTTACTCTCTGTTCACAATTTTGCAGGTAAACTGATTTTAATTGAATGTAACAATTTTATAAAACGCTCTCACTCTTCTCAGGAGTTTTATTAAATTTTGAGACAGTAGATACATCTACGGCTATAGAATATATACCCAGAGTCTGTCCTGGTCAGTATCATAATCATTATCATCATCATCATCAGAATTAAACATTATCACCCTAAGCCTGCCACCTACATTCAAGCAGCGTGATGGGTCTAAGCCCCATATAAGAAGGGAGGCCTGGCTTAAAAATAGACCGTTAATATGCTTATAATGGTGAAAGAGTTATTTTCACATAATTTTAGCCCAACATAAAATAAAGAAAAAAATGCAATATAAAACTAAAACATAACAGTAATAAAATATATTCAATTTAACATAAGTACCTATACATCTTTGCAAACGTATTATAGGTCATCATAATCTACCTACTGTTAAACTAAAATATCCCAATTCATACACCTCTTTGAGTCGAGTATATAATACCCTTTCACTGTTCCTTGTTTTCCACAAATTACTGGCCCCAGAGATAGCTGTCGTAGAAAACAAACAAGAATCCAATCAAGCTGAGGAAAGAACTCTCTTATTTTATGGGCAATTTTCGTTGCTAGGAGTTTTCCCCGCAGCGAAAATTAGCCTTGCGATTCCAACAATAAAAGAGCAAGGTAAGTATCATAAATTTTGTATGACCGAACTACCCGCTTGTTTTTATTTGACCTACCCTCGTCATAAAGAAATCGTATACGAAACATTTGGCGCTGTGTTGGAGTGAGATGTTATTGCCTCTTTTCTTAGGCTAGTGGAATGTACCGACATCACTGATTTTGATTGTATTCCAATGCAGTAGTATGCAAAAAAAATCTACTGCCTGCGGTTTTATAGACTTTTTTATATTGTGCTCAAACGATACTTTTTTCTGGATTAAAGGTTCCTGTCATTCTTTTTCAGTACCCCTGACAATATGTACGTAATATGTGTTTTTATGTTGTAGTTTGTATGTTGTGGTTTTGACTGTAGTTAAATGTGAAAACGTAACAAACATAATAACTTTGGTATAATATGTATTATTTGTTCGAAGAGATGATGGACATTGGAGTCGGAATCGTAAATCGGATCCCATTCGGATCTGATACCATTTTTTTCGTGATTTGGACAATTTTCTACGTGATAAAAAGTTTTCTTCTCAGGAAGCAGAGTAAAATGCTTTCATACAGTTTGTCGAATCTTGATCAACAGAGTTCTATCGCAAAGGCATAAATGAGCTATTAGATGGCGGCAATGTATAGATAATAATGGTAATTATTTCGATTAAATAAATATGTTAAATTTAAAACAAAACGAATTTTTATTTTTCAGTACGAATCGGCAATTTCATACTTTAACCTCTGATATTGCAAAATTTCTAAAAAACATGACAATGCCGCTATATCGTCCAAATTAAGTGGACCTCCTCCGTGTTATGTTATACGTACTGTATAGGGGTCAACATTTTGGTACTGATATTTTTTGAGAATTCGATCTTTGATTTTTTCTTTTAATTTATGGTCTGCCTGCCATATTTATATAATATACGAAAAAGTTTGTTCTATGGCTTATCTCTAGATCTGCACGTCGGATTGTAAATTATTTTGTTTATTATGAAGGCTTAGTGAAAGTGAAATAGACTATTAAAACACATCAGCTTGCCATAAATATATATTGTTAATGTTAATGTACTGTAATATCGTACAATGTTTTACAAAAATGTAGATCTTTAGTACACGGGACGGGACAGTGGATATTGCTTCGCGGGAAACTATAAAAAAATTAAATTAAGAGGGGTAGCGGGAAAAGAGCACACTTTATATGAAAGTCTGTCTTTAAGATTACTTACTAAGAAAAGGGTACTTAAGAGGTTTTCACGCGGACGAAGTCGCGGGCGACTGCTAATAGAGCGGGTTACAGAAAGTTGCTGGGCTTAAAACCATGGTGTTTGGAAGTCCTTATAAGCCTTACTTAAATTATTTAGTGGACGTCCATCGGTGATTAATGATGATGATGATGACTAATGATGATGAAGTAAGGACACTTTTTCTATGATAAGCAAACATGGTATATAACAATTATTATTTTGCTGCATTTTGAAAAAGAAAACAGACGTCTATTGTACAATTTTAAGTGTATTGTATGAAAACGTCAAAGACATACAAAGCCAGTACTTTAAAAAGATACGTCTGGAGAGCTTTGGAACAAATCGTCTTAGTGTTCAAGACGTAGAAGCTTAGGTATACATTTTACTAGAATTTTAGGACATTCGTGCATTGACAGTACCGTACCGCAAAACAGTTTTTCGTATATTATGTTAAACTTTAGCTAAAAACTTGTGAAGACTTTAGCCAAATACGTAGCTCGTAGCAATAGCTACATTATTCGTAGTATTCACGTCTACAGAATACACATTATAACCAGTAGCTAGACTGATTGTGTAGTTATTCTGTGTCACGATATGACACGCACGAAATCCCGCCCTAACGTTGTTGACTCGCCACCTATTCGCACCAAACGATTTGCTACATCTCTGTCGATATCCCGAGCCGCGCACATAAATCCGATCGACGTTTCTCCAACACATTGTTTCAAAACAAAGGATTATTTGGGATATTTCAAGTTATTGTTCACACGAACGATGTCACTAAGGATGTACTAATAAACATTTTGGAAATGCCACACCGTTTTTTTTATCCGATTGCGTCAGAAGGAGGGAATGTATGTATTTTTCATTTTTTTAGCAGACACTACAGCCTAAATGGCTGGACGGATTTTTAAATTCGTCAAAATTGGTACTGCCTTAAGCTATACACATTATCGAAATTGCAGCTTCGATATGGTCCTTTTTTATATAGTCCCTAAACTGTGAAAGATGCCTGTTTCTTTTAAAAAAGAATTGTTAGGGAACCCAAAAGGTAAAAGCGATACCCTAAAAATTTTTGTTAACGTTTTTCTATTTAACAACAATTACTCACTTTAGTCCCGTAACATTTTTAATAGTAATATAGTAAGCTATTTTTTTTGACGGTCAGTCAATGCCATTCAGTTTTCTTTCGAAAGTACCACCCACCTCCTGTTGATAATAAAAAAATGTAAATACAAATAAATTATAAAACCAAAAATTTTTTAACAAAAAATAAATAGAAAATTAAGTAAATTAAAGCAACTAAATGATACAGTTATATTTTACTTTTTAGTGCGTTTTGGGTCAGTTCTATTATTTGTTAAAAATTTTTATTTCTTATTTTTAAGTGATTTATCGCCACGTAACGTACTCGTACTATACTGTCATAGTATATTATACGGCACTTGTAGCCAAAAAGCTACCGATACCGAGACAAAAACCGAAATCACTGCAAGTTTGCCTATCAAAATTGAAGAGTTCCTTCAATTTTCCCCGAATATCTTCCTCAGATCCTAACATGATGACAATGGGACCATCTTGGAAGTGTGCCCTTTTTAATAAAATAAGAATTAACAAAATCTGTAAAAAGTTATGCATGGTCATACATAACAAAAAGTATCCGTGTCGAATTGAGAACCTCCTCCGTTATTTTTTCGTCAGTTAAAAATGGTAGTAATACTGATACAACTTATTACAAAAGTTGATGTAGAACAAGAAATTAAAAGTTCCAAGTAAATAGAGGAACAGACAACATTATTACTTATATTAATACAACAGTATTTACACTCATTCCGAAAATCCTTTGAGACCGCTTGAAACTATTATTCTTCTCTTTGTTCTTTGAAATTCTCTACAATGCATTTTCGGGAGAGCGTAGTTAAAACGCGTAGACAGACAGCTAGTGTACTGTACACTTTGTTATGCAGTGTGAAACCTTGCATTTTAAGTTTATATACATACGCAGGTGTTTTAACTATGCGTTTGTCATATTTGTTTTGAATTAATGCCGACAAAGACGTACCGACAAAGACAAGTGATTTTACGTTCCGATACAATGTCGTGTAGAAACCGCATGAGGTGTAAATTCTATTCTACTCCTAACAAGTTAGCTCACTTCCATCTTAAATTGCATCATACTTAACATACCCCTTGGTATGTAACTAGTAGTAAATAAAAAATAAATGCAAGATGACTAATTGAGCAATCGAAAGTAAGTAAACATAAACAATAGACCAGTATGTGTAAGCGAATAAATATTATCTTTGTCCTTATCTATCGTAAGCAAGAATGGTGTCAGGTTTTCAAGAATGTTTCATTTGTTTTCGGATAGTAGAACTTACGAATATAAGATCTACCGACAAAGACGTATCGCCAAGCGATTTAGCGTTCCGGTACGGTGTCGTGTAGAAACCGATAGAGGTGTGGATTTCATCCTACTCCTAATAAGATAGCTCGCTTCCATCTTAGATTGCATCATCACTTAACATCATGTGTGATAGCAGTTAAGGGCCAATTTGTAGTCGATAAAAAAAAATAAAAAAAATCTTACTTTATCCCGCAGCTTTACCCACGTAGATCTTTTGTTACTTTTTAAACGAACCAATAGCGAATTTTTAAAACCACCAGACCTAATCCAATTTTCAAAATGTTTCATCCTAAATTGACCCGTGCTGGGAATCAAACCTAGGACCTATCTGTTGTAAGCCAAAGCATTAATAACTGCACAAGAATTTCCTGACCTTAATTTGGATCACATATTACGTCGTTTTGTATTATCTAATACCTTTATCTCCGAAGTTTGTCGACGATATTAATTTTCCATCGAGCATCCACGGTTGAAAGCAACGTTGGATATTGCAGCAACGATAATTAAATTCTGTAACGATACTAATTCCGCCGAAATAATTGCATAAATTGCTGTCAAATAATAATGAAATTGACAAAATTAAACGACATTTACGTGAACATCCCAATAATAATTAATTGGTTGACTATAAATTGTATTATATTATATTCGTAGTGAATAATGGAATACTAATTTGGCATCAAATATTCTAACATCTATTTTATCTGTACTATATAATATTATAGTATAATATAAATGTCAATACATTGATTTTTTTAATAAAATTAAAACGATAAGAACCTAAAACCAATTGATCAAATCATATTATATCTGCCTGTTTTCGATAAACTACTAAGAATGATTAACAGGCTTTGATGCGGTTTTTACTGCTAAAGCTTAGTCAGGAATAACATAATAGGCTCTATTAGTTAATTTTTAGAGAACAATCACTGACAATAAATAATTTAAATTCGTATCTCAATATAAATTTTAACTAACTATTTATTGTTCGTATTCATTAAGACTATCCATTCGTTTATACACACATAATCCAAGCCATTGACTTATTAAAGTACAGCATTCAGAACCTTCACTAACAAACATGACAAACTACTTGAAACATTTAGCCTGGCAACTTGCAGGGTACACATACTGAATCATTTTAGACCTTATGATGAATGTGAGAGGATCTCAAATTGATTGTATTGTTTAGCTTTAGATTCAGAAGCTTCTCTTTGCTACTTCGCACGTCGTAAACACTACACCAAACACATGATAAGGGTTGCTATACTGTTTATCTATCATACAGTTCAGATATATGTGCTGCCTAGATGCTATAGAATATATTCTATGGTATATAAGGGTATGAAATTAAAGACAATGCAAAAACGTGTTAAAATTCTTCAATTAATATATTAAAACAGTAAGTTGTATGTGCGAATTAGATCTCAGACTCGACAGTGTAGACTTAATCACTATATCATTTTATCTTTAGTATCGTGTAACGTGTTAGACAGAGAGAGAGAGAGAGATGACATCGAGACTCCCACTGTCGAATTTCGTTAAGAGAGATTGTATTTTTTATTGCGCGCCATTGGACGATACTTCGACCGTATAACCAATCGATGGTTTTTGTTGTTAGCTCTTAGACGAGATATGTTTTCGTTCACATCATAGCATGAGGAGAAGAACAAGAGAAGACATGTTATGTGGCGCTTTTCCCCTTAAAAAAGAGTGATTAAATACTTAATTGCGATTTTTAGGGGCAAAAACCAAGAACACGTAATGGCTGTAAACATTCATTTTTTTTGTTATCGGGGGGAAATCTTATTCAGAGAAACCCAAAATTCTAAATCGAGGGAAAGAGACTTACGGGTTATGCGACGCCACCAGTAAAAGAATGAAAGTTATAAAATATTTAATTGAGGTTTTTCATGGCGACGGAACAAAGAACATGTAATGGTCGTACATCACGACGCACCTGTCTCGTCCTACGCCTTCGTCACACAGAATACAAAGTGCTAGTAAATTCGTACAGCAACGTACGTGGTCGCGTTGTACTTGAGTTATACGCGTTGTCGCTGAACCAATTACAACTTTTCAGATTTTTTTCACTCTGGTAACATAAGACTAGCCCTCAACAACTCTACGGTGTAATAGTGTGCTGTACAAAAGTTTTCTATAAATATTTCTCATAATATTAATAGATACCAGCGGATGTTGTTTGACGTTGACGTTTGTTTGTCAATAATATCGTAGCGCTTAAACGGTTGGACAGATTTTAATACGGTTTTTTCTTAGCTATGTTTGATAAAAATCAGTTCAAAATGGCCGCCACTACAAACTGGGGGATTACATATTTTTTTCTCAACTCCCTAAATATGGGTATCAAACGAAAGAGCTTAGTACTAGTTACTAGTAGGATTCCAGTATGATTAGTACTAGTACGCACTATGAAAAATTTCAAACCCAAGACATATGATTATCTATTTTTTTAAATTTCTAATTTTATCTTGTTTCCAATTGCTTCTCTTAATATATAACTGCATGGAAATTACATTTGAAGGTACAGAGAGATAGATTTTCAGAGATTTATCTATGCTACGCTGATTTATCTTTCCAAATATTTTTCTGGTATTTTGTTCAAATTGCAAATTTTCTCTCTCTACATAATTACACATATAATTTTAATTTAGGTTACTCTGTCATACCTACATAACATACAACTGGGTTGAAATATTGACTTTAAAAATTATGTCGCCTTGGAACACCTATATACAGGATGTATAAATCACACTCAAGTGGAATTATCCTCCTGTTTAATTATATCGAACAACCACGAAATGAGTTTTAAATTCGAATTCTCTCTTATTACAGTGAATAGAGTAAGTACAAGAGTGTACGGGAGTGTGTTCAGTATTAGCGCAATAACCCAATGTTATCACGTTGCGCGCCAGATGTTCGGGTATCTACTGCCACACATCTAGGTACAATCTGGAACATTGCCACAGAATGTTCGCAACGCTCTCGCGTATACTCAGAGGACTCCTAGTGTACGACTTCGGCAAACTTCAATTGGAAAATTTGGTTTTGTTTTGTGACCGATTAAAAAGGAAACAGCTGTACAAAGCCCCTCTCCTTATAAGAGAAGATATGCTACTTTGAACTACCACGAAACAATGTGAAAATGAATGAAATGGATGTTATAACATCCATCTTTTTGCATGGGGAGATTTTCAAAAATTGTAGCCATTGCCAAAAATTGTATGGAAGTGTACCCCAGACTGCCCAGTAATGATATATATGACATTAAATAGTGCAGATTTTCTATTTACAGAAAAACAAAGTTGACTTTTCATATTGCGACGATGGTCACGTGATTCAGAACACAAAAAATCGATTGACTTTTTTATTTTTTTTATATATTTTCAAATGATTGCTATGAAACATGGGTAGTTGTTTAAAATTCATTGTGTATTTTAAAAAACAGTTAAATATGAGCATAAGTTTGGACAGTCTGTCCTTTAGCGTCGATGTCTGTCTCCTGGTGTGAGTTTGTATGTGTGTCTGTGGCATCGTAGCGCTCAAACGAATGAACCGATTTCGATGCGGTTTTTTTCATTTGAAACCCAGTTTCCTTTCGAGGGTTTTTAGTCATATTTCATGAAAATCAGTCCATAAAGGACAACGCTAAAAATGGCGGATCAGATATTTTTTCACAATTCAATCAATATGGGTATCAAATGAAAGGGCTTGACTAGTAGAATATTATACAACACAAAAAAATTCAAATCAAATATATCCTTAATAATATAAAACACGGCTATTCGGGTTACTACCTACTCTTGATTGAAATAAATCATTTGATTTAATACAACTACTACATTGGTACAAATTTGTTATTATAATGTACTGTACCAATGATAATGAGGTTTACATTATGTAAATACTGCATGGTACAATTCTAATCAAGAATTGAAATTAATTTATTGAATTCAAAAGTCATCCATAAAATTTAAACTCTTTGTATTAATGAAAGTTACTTAAAACATTTTTAAAATGCCTCAATAGAAGGGGCTCTGGTTGGACTTAAAAATTGTGAAAAATACGTCCATAAATCAACGTAACTTTATCTAGTTTAATGTTCCACATTAAATATTTTATCTCGTTGCGGGCTATTGTTATTTTATTTTGTTTTATTCGGTCGTAAATCACAGGGCGCGGTTTATGTGTGGTTTCATAACTACACGATTCGTTTATTGTTCCGAATAAAGTTCAAAACACCCGTTATTACCCTACGGAAGGGAAATTTGAGCATATTGTAGGAGTTTTTAACAGTTATTACATTAATGAATTAATGTTACCTTGAGCTTTACAACTCCTTTAATCTCTTGATTTTGTATGGATTTTTTTCTATTGTTTACCTTATATCTCGTGATTATCAGTCTAATTTTAATGACCCACAAATATTTTGGTGTGTCCATACTTTGGTGTGTACGTCAGCATATCATAAATGCACTGTTTAATTATTTTGAGTGATGTAAATGCGATATGAACATAAATTCTCATTTTTTTTTGTTCATTATTTAAAAGTGTAACAAAACCAATATAAAATACGCTAAAATAATTAAAACAAAATTAAAACTAAATTAAATCTAATACCTCCTCGACTCCACTGCAATGAGGCATAGTGCTCAGGAAATGCTGCCAGCATTTCCCCTTTGGATGGCCAATCTAATCCGTTGGCCAAGGTAACTGCCAGCTGTTTGGTCACCCGTAGACTCGATAACTTTGTTTGATATATCTTCAAAAAGAGCACGAGCCTCTGGTCCCTATGGCCCTAAAATTTCTACAGCAAAAAGCATTAAACCAACACAAAGCAGTAGAGTACCTCGACTTTTCAAGGCACACCGATAGCCTACACTATATTAAAGTCATTAATCCGATTAAAATGTGAGTCTAAATCTTACAATGGATTCCATCACATGTGGGTATTACCGGTAATGAAACTGCTGATCGTCTTGCAAAAGAAGCCTGTACCGACGGCATCCATGTTTCCCTAAGCCCCTTCTACTCTGAATATCTTCATATAATAAAGAAATCTTGCTTTGATATGTGGAGAGAATACTTTGACAAACGATCAAAGGAGAAGGTATCGAACGATGCAACAACAACCGCCAACTATTCCGTGGTTTGAAAAAAGTGGCTTAAATAGATTGGAGATTACCCTGCTGATGCGCCTTCGCTCCAGCCACATTCCATTGAATAAGTTTGCTTATATAATGAAAAAAGCTGAATCTCCTAACTGCAGTGTGTGTCACGTACCCGAAGATGTGGTTCATATTCTAATGGAATGTGCTCGGAATGAAGATGAGAGACGAATTGTTCAAAAAAATCTACTTCATAATAATGTTGGTTACTATAACTGTATATTGTCACATCCACACTCAAAGAAGGCACTACAAATTACTTTTTTTATTACAAGGCACTACGAATGGTTGGAACTGCATTCGAGAAAAGATAATCCCTTTGATTTTTCTCGACTGCAGTCC